>JAPTYQ010000015.1:34612100-34658788 GCA_029814465.1 Ostorhinchus cyanosoma | reverse complement strand
TGAACCCAGGGAAGAGTCCAACTAACACCAACCTTTAATGGTTCACCTTGAACCCAGGGAAGAGTCCAACTAACACCAACCTTTAATGGTTCACCTTGAACCCAGGGAAGAGTCCAACTAACACCCACCCTAAACGGTTCACCTTGAACCCAGGAAAGAGTCCGATTAACACCAACCTTTAATGATTCACCTTAAACCCAGGGAAGAGTCCGACTAACACCAACCCTTCCACTTACCTCTTTGGACCAACCGGTTCATGCTGACTGTCTATTGTGTGTTTGTGTGTTTCTATGTACAAATACATGACATCTGAATCAGGAGTTGAGTCTTTATCTGATATTAGCCAAACAAATTCAGTTCACCAAACGCATCTGAAGCATTGAGGTGAACAAGCGCCACTTGGCCACCTTTGAGTGTGAACTGGTCTTTGGTGGTGCCACGGTCACATGGTACAAAGACTCATGGGAGCTCAGAGAGAACTCAAAGTATAACTTCAGGACCGAGGGTTGGCGGCACCTTTTGACCACTACGTTGTGATGGCGCAGGATGAAGGACCTAACCCTGACTCTGTGGAGGCGACATGGAAACAAGTGCAGATATAACTGACAGGATTTAAGATGATTTAACCACCTGTTGAATTATGGGTTCAATTGCTAAAACCTCTTTAAAACAGCCTTGATTCAAACCCCTTTAGATGCAGTAGGAGTTAAACGTCTCAGTGTTTTCAGTTGTTGCTCATGTGTCCGTCAGGCGTGTACTCTGTCATGAGCCAGAAGCAACAGTAGGAGTCAAATGTAAACATTGGTGCTTTAGTAATGTGTGTCCTCTGTCCTTACACAGAGGTAGGTTCAGGTAATGTTACTCAGGGTGAACATAAAAAAAACAAAAATAGATGGAATAACAAGAGGGACAAAATACAGACAAATGCATAAAAATATATATACAAATACATAGAAATACACACAACACCAAGATAAATACAATAACAAATAACTGAAAACATAAAGAACAATGTAGCATATCAAAGGATGCAATAATAAAACTAATAAAATGAGAAAAAAACTTATAACAATTTTTTTCTATTTTCTGCTTGTTTGTTTACTTATGGTATGTTATGTATTATTTGTATTTATGTATTTATTTTTGTATTTCGAATTTTTTTTATTTTTTTGTGTATTTTTTTTTATCTCTATTTCTGCACACATGTAAAAAAAATTTTTCTTTTTATTCATTACTTTATTCTTGACCTTACTGTGATTCTGGATCATGTA
The DNA here is from genome assembly GCA_029814465.1 of Ostorhinchus cyanosoma. NCBI lineage: Eukaryota > Metazoa > Chordata > Actinopteri > Kurtiformes > Apogonidae > Ostorhinchus > Ostorhinchus cyanosoma. Next base: position 34,657,517 of record JAPTYQ010000015.1, on the reverse strand, counting down.
AAATTTTGGTCTAGTTTTAATCCAATTTGCTGTTTTATTAATAGATGAACAAAACATTAGGTTTTTCAGTTTGTTCGGGTTAAAGTTATCTTATACATTTGTTGGCCTTTGACCCTTAGACGTCCCAGCCCGGTCAGTTCACGTTCCAGATTCAGCATCGATGTTTTATGTTAAAGGTGAGTCGAGTTAGAATCACAGTTTCTTATCAAAACTCGACTCGACTTCTTTTGTTCATCAACCTGTTTTTTCACCAAAAGATTCGTCAGAGTTTTATTACATCGAAGAGCGAACAGAGATGGAAGGTAAAAAAAAAAATAGAACTAACCACGTTTAAGACCCTTAACCATCGTCATCATCTTCATCTTCCTCATCCTCATCTTCTTCATCGTCTTCATCATCTTACAAACTCTTCAACTCAACCTTCATCCCTCATTAACTCAAACCCACATGACGTGTTTAACTGGTTTATTTTCATAATTAGTTTATTAAACGCTGTCATAATTTATTTTATCACCTCTTACTAGAATACTTTAATTTTTTCTTACTTATTGTAGTGATTTGCATGTGTGAACTTTGACACGTTTGATATTGGACATTGACCTTGGGTTTTTAACCCTTTCTAACATAAATCCATTTTACACACTCAATCAATCAATCAATCAATCTATCAATCAATTTTTATTTATATAGTGTCATATCATAACAAAAGTTATCTGATGACACTTTACATTTAGAATTGGTTTAAAAAGCACAGAGACTCCAGGAAGAATTCAAGACAGAAACATGTATTTGCTGGGGTGTAAACAGAAGAGAAGAGGAGCAGAGAGGAGGACAAACAGGAGGAGGAGGAGGAGGATAGAGGAGGACAGCCAGGAGGAGGAGAAGAGAGGAGGAGGACTGACAGGATGAGAAGTAGAGAGGAGGACAAACAGGAGGAGGAGGATAGAGGAGGAACGACAGGAGGAGGAGGTCAGTCAGGAGGAGGGGGAGAGAGGAGGTCAGACAGGAGGAGGACAGCGTATCATAATTGATTGATTGATTGTTAATCTCATTGTTTAACTGTTTCACATCATTCTCAAAACATCCAGTGAATAAATGTCGATTGTATCTGTTCAATGATCCAGTGTCTGAAAGACTGAGAGTCCAAGAGGAGACACTTTCAGTTCAGTTGTCATCAGTCACAGGTATCATCTGATTAATGAGAAACCACCTGAATAAATCCGTCATCAGTCCATCTGTGTCTGTCTGTCTGTCCCTCTATGTCTGTCTGTGTCCGTTAGTCTCCATCACCACAACCGCTCTTTTAACTCATGTTAAACCTTGTGTCATGTGTGCTTTTAGACTTAAATTGACTTTTTTCTTCACCAGCGGCGAGAAAACCTGTGGATGAGCGGGTTGAAAGGACTCAGGTGGAGAAAGCAGAAGGATTCTCTCCAGGTATAAATGCTTTAACATAGAGTCCAACCAGGTTCTGGGTTTGTGGCTGGACCAGAACCAGCTTTAGCCTCATGTTGAAAATGCTTCAGTGGCTTTAACCCCTTTAACCATCTTTGGTCCAACTCTTATTAACCCTGTTGTTGGTGACGCTTCCTGCTCATAGTAAAAGTAGAGCTCGGCTGTCGTCAGTTTAATGTGACATTTCTTCATCTTTCAAGTTCCTGAAGTTTATGGGAGAGCAGAGGAGAAAGCTGAAGCTCCGCCCACTGCACCTGTCAGAGGTACACCTGCTCTCACCTGTTCTTTACATCTTCATTCTCTTTAAATGTTGTGTTTGTTCTTTTTCATGTGTCTGTTGGAGGTTTCTCTTCTTCTTCTTCTGTCTCTGTTTCTTATTCAAACTTCTTTGAACTGAAATCGATGATAATGTTTTAAAGTTGGTGAACAGATGAAGCTGCAGCCGGAGGTTTCCGCCATTTCTCCTGCTCGGCGAGAGGAGGCTCCGCCCACAACAGGTAACATCAATAGAGGTGATCAGTGAGCGATTATTGTCTGTGTTTGATGGTTGCAGTCTTACACTCACTCTTACATGAAACATAAATAAGAAATAGGACCAGAAAATGTATTAATGGAATAAAAACAAACGGCTCCACATTCAATGTCAAGTTTACACCTTTTTTTACATTACATTTCAATGTCTTTATTATTCAGAGAAAACCATTTTGAAAGATATGACTGGAGTTTTTTTTTTTTTTGGGGGGGGGGGGGTGTTTTTAATTTTTTTCAACTGAAACTATCAGCATTAACACAGAAATCTGAATCACTGAACCTAGAATGTAAGAGTCACATATTTTCCCTTAGACGTATGTTGTGGACAAGTCTTTAACAACTGGACGTTCTTCAATGTAGTGTTTCCTCTTGTGTGTTTCTTATGTTGTCTTCAACTCTTTTCAAAGTGTGAAGCAGCACTGAATTCTCTTCTCTGTCTGTTAGATACGTGTAAATGTTATGTATGTTACACACATGTGTAAATGTTGTGTATGTTACACATGTGTAAATGTCTAAATGTGTAAATGTGTGCTTTTCTTTCGTTCTCATCTCTTGCAGTTTGTTTTTCTTTTAATTTTCCGTCTTATTTTTCTATTGACCTTAAAGAACCAACATTATTGACCAAACCAGAACCTGAGACAGTGAAACAGGTCATTCCTGAAACTTATCAACCCAAACCAATACCAGAACCAAAACCAGCTGCCCCTAAACTGACAGATGCGGATCAGAAACCAGCGCCAAAAACATCCAGAGTTCAGCCTGAAGCTGAAGCTCCTAAAGCCAGAGGTAACGTAGTCCAGGCTTTTCTTCAGCCATTGTGTGTCATGTCTCATGTGTTGCTGTGACCGTTGAACCTCTTGAACCTGTTTGTGTGAATCTCTTTGGCTCTAACCTCTTAGGAATGTCATGTGGGATGGGTCTGACTAAAAGGGTTTTGGGTTTGGGGGTTTTTCTGTCCGATTTGTTAGTGATACTCATTTCTTAGTTCAGAAAAGATTCATGTAAAGTATTAAAAACATGAATGTTTTAATGTTTTCCAAAGCTGTAGTCAGACCAGAGGAAATCACACCTGCCAAGATTATGCCTCCAAAGACTGAAGATGTTTTACCACAAGGTACAGGAAGACTAGACTCTTGGAGTGTCGTAGAAACTAGTGTGTGTTGTGTGTTTTGTCACAGACTGTGTTGTGTTAGTGTACATTTCCTAAACACTCGATAGAGTGGAATGCAATGTTGAAGTTTTACTGCTCACTGAACATGTACAATGTTCTTTAAAGTACCAGAACGACCTAAACCTGAAGACATTGTAGTTCAAGCACCTGCAGCCAAAGTTTACCCTGAACATCTTCAGCCTAAAGGTATTCAATAACCTTGTGTTTTTCACAATGTCTTATCTGTGTGCACTCGCTCAGAGTGTCATCTTTGATACCATGGTGGCTGTGGTCATTACCTGTGCTTAAATCCGTACAAAATGTTCTCTTAAGTGCAAGACGTTCCTAGACCAGAGGAACCCAAAGTTCAGCCATCTCTTCCCAAAGTTACTCCACCCAAGGCTGAAGCTGCCATAACTAAAGGTACTGCAATGATGCTGTGCACGCTTTTCACTTATCTGTTCTGTTTGTGTTGCTTATTATGTCACGTTTGTTGCCGTCTCTAAGTACCTGAATTGAATCTCTTTAAGAGTTTGAAGCACTCGTTAGAGTGTGATTGACACTTTTGGGTTTCTCTTTGAGATTGCTTAATCATCTTATAAATGATTCTTCTTCTAAACTGTCCCAGAACCAAGAACATCTGAACCTGTTGTTAAGACCGAGACAGAGACAACAAAATATCTTCTTGAATCAGAACTAAGACAACCAAGGAAGGTTCCTGAAGAACAAAGAAGGGTAGCAAGAGAAGAGGTTCCAGAACCAGTAAAGAAGGTTTCAGAGGAGCCAAAGAAGGCTCCAGAACCAGCAAAGAAGGTTTTAGAGCTACCTAAGAAGGTTCCACAACCAGCAAAGAAGGCTTTAGAGGAACCAAAGAAGGCTCCAGAACCAGCAAAGAAGGTTTTAGAGGAGCCAAAGAAGGCTCCAGAACCAACAAAAAAGGTTTTAGAGGAGCCAAAGAAGGCTCCAGAACCAGCAAAGAAAGTTTTAGAGGAGCCAAAGAAGGCTCCAGAACCAGCAAAGAAGGTTTTAGAGGAGCCAAAGAAGGTTTTAGACGAGCCAAAGAAGGCTCTTGAAATACAGAAGAAGGTTTTAGAGGAGCCAAAGAAGGTTCCTGAAATACAGCAGAAGGTTCCAGAAGAACCAAAGAGGGTTAGAGAAGAAAGACTTCCAGAAACATTAAAGAAGCCTTTGGAGGAACCAAAGAGGGCTCTAGAAACACCAAAGAAGATTTTAGAGGAGCCAAGGAAGATTCCAGAAACACAGAAGAAGGTTCCAGATGAACCAAAACAAGCTGTGGAAGAAAGGGATGTAGGACCTCCAAAAAGGCTTTCAGATAAGCCAAAGAAGGCCCCACAGGCACAAAAAGCCTTTATCGACACAACTTTAGAGCAACCACAGGAGATAGTGGCAGCTGAGGCTCCACAGTTTGTGACAGTTGGTGATGAACCTGCACTGGAACCACGATCACCCTCTCCACCACAATCCAAACTAATCGCTCAGGCGGCAAAGCCTCAGCACCAAGGTAGTTACGTCTTTAAACATCTTGTAAACTAACCCTCACTCATCTTGGACTTAATTGACAGCTTTAACTCTTCTAAGGTTTGGTGTTGATGTATGTGCTTGTTGTTCGTTTGATGCTACATTCCCATAGAAATAAAAGGAGACACGGGAGGTTTTAACAACCTAAACCAAACATAGAGCTGTGCATATTAACCTGGTGACATTTTCTAAGCTACACACAGTATGGATGTGGAATCAAACATGTACACTTGGTCATTTGTAGCCTCATGTCTTCAGTCTCCACTGTGATTATTATCGTAACATATTAAATATTGTTGTTAATGGTTTCTTAAGAATTAAATAAGTAGTGATTCTAAGACTTGACATAAAGCATAAGAATCTGTTTTATTGTTTGCGTCTCTTTGACTGTTTTGTGTTTTGTGTTGTTTTTCTCTTGGCCACCACTTCATGGTGCAAATCTTCACTCTTGGGTTGAATCTTAAAATTGACTTCAGATTCCATGAAGACTGGGCTGAAACAAACCAAAGCAGTGAGTGATGACAGAAAAGAATCATTTGTGAAAAGAAAAGAAAGGATCTGTCTGGAAGAAGAAGGTTTAGACAGAGAAGAATCCACTTTAAAAACAGAGATCAGTGAGGAGAGCCTTTCTACCAAAGACCAGGAGGGGGAGGTTTTGCTGGGGGTCAGTGAAGTCCAGCAGGTTGAAGTATGTCCAGGTCAGCATGAAGATACAGATGATGAGGATGCTGAAAGATTAGATTTTGAACCCGTTCATACAGAATATTTCCATGTAGAGGACAAAAAAGGCAAACCAGAGGATGTTGAATCATCAGGACACTTTGAAGAAACTGAAGAAACAGCAGTAACCAAAAAGCTTAGAGCACAAAAAGAAACTCCTGAAAAACTAAAACATATTGAAGAAAAAACAAGGAGAGAGAAAAGGGTTTTAATAGATGACAAAGAGAAGGGTTCACAGGAACCAGAAACAACTCTAAAAACCCTGAAGAAGGTTTCAGATGAATCAATGAAGATTCATGAAATACCAAAGAAGGTTTCAGAGGAACCAAAGAAGATTCAGGAAATGCCAAAGAAAGTTTCAGAGGAACCAAAGAAGATTCATGAAATACCAAAGAAGGTTTCAGGGGAACCAAAGAAGATTCATGAAGTACCAAAGAAGGTTTCAGAGGAACCAAAGAAGATTCAAGAAATACCACATGAGGCATCAGAAGAAACAAAGAAGATTCATGAAGTACCAAAGAAGGTTTCAGAGGAACCAAAGAAGATTCATGAAATACCACATGAGGCATCAGAAGAAACAAAGAAGATTCAAGAAGTACCAAAGAAGGTTTCAGAGGAGCCAAAGAAGATTCATGAAATACCAAAGAAGGTTTCAGGGGAACCAAAGAAGATTCATGAAATACCAAAGAAGGTTTCAGAGGAACCAATGAAGATTCAAGAAATACCACATGAGGCATCAGAAGAAACAAAGAAGATTCAAGAAATACCACATGAGGCATCAGAAGAAACAAAGAAGATTCAAGAAATATCAAAGAAAGTTTCAGAGGAGCCAAAGAAGATCCAAGAAATACCAAAGAAGGCCTCAGAAGAAACAAAGAAGTTTCAAGAAATACCAAAAGAGCTTTCAGTGGACTCAAGAAAGCCTCCAGAAATGAAAAGGGTGTTAGACGAACCAAAAGAGATGTTAAAACTACCAAGGAAGGTTTCAGTGGAACCAAAAATAGTTCTAGAAAAGCAGATGAAGGTTTCAGAGGTTGTAGAGTCTCAAACAGAAATCATAGTACCGAAGAAACCTACAGTAACTAAAGAACTGAAGCAAATTGATCATGTTGTTGATAGGTCCCAAGTTTGTCAAGAGGCTGAATCCCTTCCACATGAACAAGAGTTACCCAGAACCCTTCCCATAACAGCTCAGAGGGAAGAATTAAAACCTGCTATAAAGATGGATGTTCCAAGAGAAGACCTGACTTCATCCATGAAAACTTTAGAAACACCTCTTAATGAAACTCTACCTTTAGAAAAAACAATATCTCTGTATGAAGAAGTATCTCCTGAAAAAGCAATAGTATCAGAATTCCCAACAAGTAGGGCAGAGTCACCTCCAGTTCTTCCTAAGGAGGACATTTCATCACTGAAGGCTACTGTAATTCCCAAAAAACAACTACTTCCTGTAGTCATGGCATTTAAGAAACCTACCCCTATAGAAAGAGTTGTACATGGAGATACCCCACAGAAGAAACCTCCCCCCTGTGAAGAAGGAACTCTTCCAACCAAGAAGCCCTCCATCAAGTTGGATTCTTCTGAAGCGAGCGAGCCTGCACCTAAAGCACAAAAAGAACATGACAAAAAAACCAAGGACTCAGAAGCTCTTCAGAAAGGTATACTTTCATCCCAGAGCCTCTCAGGCTTGACATAAGATCAACCCCTCTTCAACATCTCCAACTTACTTTACTGACTCATCCTCAGCTGTGATCCTGAATCATATGTTTGTTGAATTTCACACTAACTTTCTCAGTGTTGCAGTTAGTTCTGTTCACACGTGTGAATATAAGTCTTTACCTCATTCATCATGCTCTGAGTCTATCTTCATTGAACATCTTCTGCCATTGACTTGTTGTTGACGTTTATTGTCCTTATGTTTGTTCTTGTCTCTACTTGTGCTGTTTTACTTGTTTAAATCTAGTCTTATTTGACCACATTCTTTTCTTGGTCATGATCTTGCAATCTTGTTTCTGAAGTGGTTCCTCCAGAAGAGAAGAAACCATCAGCTCCTGTATCACGGCCTGCTCCACCTCCTGCTCCTCCTGCAGGTAGTCATCTTCAGTAGTTCTTTGCTGGCGTGTCACATGTCAGACATTTTGTTTATGTTTTTAAGTCTCACTGTCCTCTTGTTTGTGACATGAACTTGTTCTTTAACTTTTTGACCTCTGTTGTCTTGATCTTGACCATGGCATCTTGTATTCTTCAAGTGTCTCCTCCAGAGAAGATACCATCTGTGCCAACACCAAAGCCTGCGCCTCCTCCTTCTCATCCTGCAGAGAAGGTTGTTCCTCCTGCAGGTACCTTCTTCATCTGTGTTTTGGTCGTTGGTTGTCTAGAAGAATGTTTTTGTTCTTGTCAAATGTCATATTCTTCTTGTCTTCATGTCCACAGTCTTTATCGGTTGTGTTGCAGTTCTGTCTGTCTAATTTGACCTTGTTGCTTTCTTGGTCATGATCTTGGCATCTATTATCTCAAAGTTTCTCCTCCAGAGGAGAAGAAACCATCTGTATCAGCACCAAAGCCTTCACCTCCTGCAGAAAAGGTGGCTCCTCCTGCAGGTACTTTCTTCATTGGTGTTTCTGAGCTTTGTCCGTTGTTTTTTCATCTCAGATGTTATTTTATTACTTGTTTCACATCTTCAACTAAACAGTCTTTAACGGCATTGTTTCAGTGCAGTGTCTGTCTTGGTTGACCGTGTTGTTTTCTTGGTCATGATCTTGGCATCTTGTATTTCAAAGTGTCTCGTCCAGAGGAGAAGAAACCATCTGTACCAACACCAAAGCCTTCTCCTGCTCCTGAAGCCAAAGTCCAGCCTCCCGCAGGTAGTTTGTACTCTGTGTTACTTTGTGTTTCACTGTCCACTGCTTGTCTCTGTTGTTTTATAAGAATGGTCTATCAGAGGTGAAAGCCTCTACGTTATCTGGTTCATTTGTACGTTTTTTTTCTCTCTTCTCTTGACTCTCTTGACTGTCTGTCATTTTTAATGTGTTGTCATTTTCGTATCTTCTGTTCTCTTGATCATTTGGTATCTTTATACCAAAGTGTCTCCTCCAGAGGCAAAGAAACCATCTCCCCCAACACCAAAGCCTCCAGGAGAAAAAGCTTTGCCATCTGCAGGTAGTTTGTGTTTGTCCTCAATGTTTGTCCTTTCTCAGAAGGATTTGTCAGACTTGTTTAACCTTGTCGGTTTTGTTTAATTATCTGTTGGTTCTTGTTGATTAGATCTTAATCGAGTTGAAATTCTTGTAGCTCAAGTTGCTCCGATGGAAAAGAAACAATCTCCACCAGCCACCAAGGCTGAACCTTCTCCAGTGTCAGAGGGGTTCTACCCTCCTGAAGGTAACACTTCTTCTGTCACTTCATTCATGTCCTCTTATGTTTGTCCATTCTTTATGATTCAACTTCAATCTTTGATTAATAAATGCATGTTCTCTTTATATCTGTAATGTCTTTATGTGGTGATAATTAGATGTATCTTACCATTATTATTATTCTGTCTTACATAAATAGTCTTACATGTGCTTTCCTAAACCTCTTTTGTGTAAATTGAGTCCATAAATACCTGTGCTTCATGTCTTCTTGTGGGCTAAACTTTCTCTCTCTGATGTCTTAGTAACACTGAGATTTTTGTTTGTTGTAATAACCTCTTATTTTAATTCTTCCAGACATGGAGCCAGTTTCCGCACCTGGACCAACTAAAGGTACAACAATATTAGTTTCATAATTCCAAGAAGCTTGAAAATTCCCACAAAATACAACAATATTGTTTATTTGTGCTTGAGTCCATGTTGTAAAATGTTTGATGAGATGTTGAGTTTCCTGTTTGTCTATTTGTGAAAACGTATGTATTTGTTGCCTCAACCACAGTGCCGACTCTTAAGCAAAAAGGTAAAATTCCAGTTCAAGAGGTGAAAACACCTGAGTCAGCTAAACTCAAGAGTAAGGTCAGCAGAATACCCAAAGAGAAAGAGCCAGAACCAGAGGTCATTAAGCTGAAGAAAGTTCCAGTAAAACCACCAGAACCTGAGAAAGACATTATAACTCATAAAGCTGAAGTGTCAAAGCACCACGTTCAAGAATTTATGGTTCATGGGCTTCACAACAGAGAAGATCGAGAGATAATTACACTTGGACGCACTGATCGAGTCTTCACTGCAGAAGAGGAGACATACAATTTAGGAGAATTTGAAGAAGCTGAGCATATTTCATTTGCATCAAAAACAGAAAAGGAAGGATGGACAAGAATGCCAAAACTGCAGAAAGAAGCAGAACCTGAGCCTCCAAGTGTAGATAAGAAAAAAATTAATAAACTTCCAAAGGCCGATGAGCAGAGAGAATCAATTAAACTGAAGTCATTTGAGAAATCTCCCAAATCAGAAGAAGAACCAGAAAAGATCAAGCTGAAAAAGGTACCAACCAAACCGAAGGAGCCTGAGAAGGAAGTCGTGACACATAAAGTTGAAATAACAAGACACTATGATACAGAACTGACTGTTCAGAAACTTCACGATAGAGATGATCGGGACATCATCACTCTTGGAAGAACTGAACAAGTCTATGCAGCAGCTGAGGAGGCTTTTGAAATGGGCCAAGTGGAAGAACATGAAGAGCCAGAGGTGGATGAAGAAAAGGGTCGATGGATAAGAACTCCCAAAGCACCTAAAGACGAAGCGCCTGAGCCAGATTTTACAAAGAAGAAAATAAAGAAATTACCAAAGAAGGAAGAAGAGCCAGAAATAGTAACTCTGAAACCATTTGAAAAACCTCCAAAACCTGAAGAACCCGAGCCTCCAAAAGCTGAGAAAGATCATGAGGCCAAGGCAGGTACTGAGCGCACTCCATTGAGTAGAATTGAAACTCCAAGAAGTGAACTACCCACTGCTGCTCAAATACAGAAGAAAAACGATGTCACTGCCTTGACAAGTCCAGAGGAAACTCCTGATGTCACCAAAGACCAGAGGGAAATGCCACACAAGAAAAAGGTTGAACAAGTTCCCAAAGATGAGGAACCTACTCCTGCTGAGAGGGTGCAAGGAAAACTGAAAATCATCTCTACACCAGATGAAGACAAGGAAGAGGTGGTGTTGAAGCCTTTCACAAAAGTCAGCAAACCAGAGGAAACTCCAGCAGCTGAAGAAGAGAAAAAGAAGCTGGTGGATACAAAAGTACACAGCCGAAGCCCGCCAGAACTGAAGGAACAGGAGTTGAGGAAAGCTGGAAAGACTGTGATGCCTAAAAAAGAATCAAAACCTGAGACAACTCCAGAAAAAACAGCTGTGGAAGAGAAAAAGAAAGAGGTGGACACAGAGATGCCTGGCAAAAGTCCCAAAGATATGAGGGAACAAGAGTTGAAGAAGACCATGACACCTAAAAAAGATGAGAAACTACTGGAGAAAGAGGAGCCACTGAAGAAAGCAAGTCCACCAGGGAAGGTAGAAGGAATTCCACTGAAAGAGAATGAAAAAGGTCAACCAGTGATCCCACAGAAAGAAGTACTATCCTTAAAGAAAGGCACTGATGTCAAAAAGACTCCTTCACCCAGAGTGGCAAAAGAACGGGGAGAACCTCTGGAGCAGATCAAGAAAGTTGAGCTAAAAAAGACCCCATCACCTAAAGTTGACAAACTAAAGCCAAAGGAGCTGGATCAGATCCCTACTGAGAAGAAGCTAAGTGTTGAAAAAGTAAAAACACCTAAAGATTCCATTGAAACTGTTGGTCTTAAAAAGGTCCCAAAGAAACCATCCCCAGAGGAGGTTTTGCCAGCAGGTAAAGGAAGGATCCCACTGGCAAAGGAGATCTCTCCTGGAGCAATTCAGATGCAAAAGGTCCCCACCCAGCTTGAGGAGGAGGTGTTTGAAGAGGAGGCTGAAGAAGTGGAAGGCGAGGAAGAGGAGGCGTGGGGCTGGGAGCTGGTTCCTTCAGACGACTGGGAAGGTGAAGTGGTGGATGGAGCTGTGGAAACACCTTTACCTGGAGCTAAAAGAGGTGAGGTCGAGGCCAATGAACTCCACGACTGACAACTGTGGAGGCCACTCATCCCATTCAAGACCATCCATCTAAGACGATTCATTTAATTCATCTAAGACCATTCATCTAATTAATTTAAGATCATCCAAGACCATTCATCTAATTCATCTAAGACCATCCATCTAATTTTCATAATCACCTGATCCGTCCCTTGATCATCTAGTACCATTTCACTGATTGTAACGTTCTTATGTTTCCCATCATATTTGTCATTCAGTGTGTCGTCCATCCAGTCATTCACTGTTTGTCATGTCATTCAGTTCTCCATCAACACCATCTTTGATTATCTTCATTATTTGTCTACGTGTCCTTCCTTTTCATCTGTGTTCTGGTGTGATGTGGACAGACACATGTTGGTTGCCAGCTGTGTTCACGTTTTTGTTTTCTTGAATATTCATGAAGATAGAGCCCTTGAAGGAGACTCATCTCATGAACTGATCTTGTTTCTTGTCCAGATGGAAAACCATCAGAGGAGCCACCCAAAGGCCGAGGCAGAGGATTTGGGGGTGAGAATAATTTAAGCCTAAAATCTGAAACAGGTTGAGACCAAAGCAGATTTGTCTTGTCCTGACCGACGATTCGTGTCAGCTTTTGTTATGTGTGATGTTTTTGTTATTGACCAAAAGTTGGAATTGAGCGTCTGGATCAGATTTAACCAGTTTTAGAGGCGTGTCCTCTGTCTTTGTTTGTTTTGTGTGGGTTGTTGTCCTTTTCTGGTCTTGTTGGTTCCTCCTATTAAAATTCTTAAAAAATGACACTAATGGTTTGTATACAAGCAGAACCTGACTCTGTGCTTCTCCACATCTTTAATCTTTAATATGTTTTTTTGTGCTGCTGAATATGGCTTTCATTTGTTACATTAATATTGGAAATATTTTAGACCAGAAATATTTTACACTTTTAAGGATTCTCTTGTGTTGGCCTTTACAACTAATCAACATATGCAGCTTTTACATTGACCTGAAGGTTTAACACTCAACCTAGTTACCTTAACTTCCATAACATCCAAAGTGTGTTTGCAGTGAGTCAAAAGCTGATTGGTGTTTTACCAACTCATTCTTAAATTTAGATACTTGCAGATCTCTGTTTTTGAGATACGTCCTCTTTCTTTGCTGGTTGTGTGTGTTTTTGTCCATGTTTGATCTTTATGAAACCTCTAAGACCCTATTAAAGCTCATGAAGAGTGACCATCGTGTTGTCAGCCTTACTGTGTGTGAACCTCTAATGCTCTAAACCAACTTTTAACATTGGTATAAATGTCCATTGAATGTTGGTGAACGGTAGGTATGGGGTTTGACAGACATCTTAAAATGATCTGATTCTGCTTTATGAAACTAACTCTTTGAGTTTGTTTATTTGTTTTCAGCGAGACAGACTCCATCTCCTGGTGATGGGGGACGGGGCCGTGGCCTCAAGCCCGGAGGAAAAGGCCCTTCACCACCAGAGGAGCCATTTGGAGGATTCAAACTCAAAGCCGTTCCTCTCAAGTTCATCAAGAAGCTTCAGGATATTGTGTTGACAGAGGCAGAGTCCATTGGTTCCTCTGCTGTTTTCGAGTGCGAGGTGTCACCGTCCACCGCCATTGCATCATGGATGAAGGATGGCAGCAACCTGCGCGAAAGTCCTAAACATAAATTCACCTCTGACGGCAAAGATCGCAAACTGCACATTATTGATGTGCAGCTGTCGGATGCTGGTGAATACACATGTGTGGCCAAGAATGCCGGCAAGGAGATAAGCTGCACCGCCAAGCTCATTGTGGAAGGTAAATACTGAGAAAGATCAATATTAAACTCTGACATGTTCAACACTGATCCCTGTGTTCAATGAAAAATAAGCTGTTTTAGGTACAAAAACAACCGACACTCAGGTATTGTAATGACACAACATTTTCAGATCTTGTGGAGGTAGTTCTTGAAAAGTCCAGTGATTTTTAACACTTCTGTTTGCAGAACTGCCAGTGAAATGGGTGACTGAACTGGAACCAGAGACGACATGTATGAAAGGTCAGCCCATGTACCTGACCTGTGAACTGAACAAAGAGAGAGACGTGGTCTGGAAACGCAATGGCGCCGTCGTCAAGAAAAAGGCCGGAAAAGTGGCCATTAATGTCATTGGTTTGCAGCATGCTGTAACCATCCAAAATGCCACAGATGAGGATGCTGGTGCCTACACCTGCGAGGTGGAGGGGCAGGAGGATGTAAAGACCACCACCAACGTCAAAGTGATTGGTGAGTTGGGACTCAAAGGTAGAGGCCTCGTTTTATATTCTACCACACTCTAGTATTTTATTGATTTGTGTTTATTGGCTCCCTGCTTAATAGGGCCCAGGCTGTGTTTATTTTTAAGGCCTGAGTGCTGCCCATGCAATGGGCTGCAAAGGCCAAGCATATCTCTTGTGTTTCTTTTTACTTTTTATTGTTTTTTCAGTAGACATTCGTTTGCATTTTTAGGGCCTGAACATGAGTGAAAAGACTGGGTTATCTGGAGGGGGGGGCAAAATCATGAGTGGCAGCAAAAAAATTTATATATTATAGGTTTCATGAACAAACCTTCAAAAATGGCTTAGTAGCACCCCTAAAGAATCCTACTCCCAGCTACATTCACTACATTCAGAATGAAATCTGGTACACATGTGTCTCTCAGTGAGATCTACAAAAAAGTCAATGAAGCCGATGATGTCAGACTAACAGGAAGTTGGCCATATTGTCTTTAGGAAGCATGAAATTGTGATAACTCAGCTGTTCTTTGTCCAATCTTCTTCAGACTTCACATGTAGAATTAGAGTCCCACCCTGAATATTGTGACTTCATTGAACTCGACATGTAGCGCTATCTACTGTCAACAGAAAAATACATCTGTCATGTAAACAACATGTGATTGGCATGGAAGTTGCACACATTGTTCTACACATATCTGGTGATGTGGTGTGTACAATGTGACTGTTCAGTAGTGCCACATAGTGACCTCAGTCACGTTGGGCCTCCAGACCCCATATTCCCATTTTTGCGAAACACCTCGACCATGACCTGCTTTGAGTTCTGTCATAACTGCTTACAGTTACTAGTTTCTGTTGTATTTCTTTATAGAACAGAAGATTTTTTTGGAATAGAGGAAATAAATGAAGCTGATACTGTGAGCTCAACCAGCAAGGATTATATTTTTTAAAGTAATTAAATCCTATTTTGACTTTTAAGTTATGTTACAAGTTTAGAACCAAGTTAAGATTCAGAAAGGCTATAAAGAAGCCACTCTTGAAACCATGGATTAAGTCCAAGTTAATTTCGTTGAACCTAAACTCAGTGTGAAATGTGATTTTGTATTTTTGAAATCTGCTTTTATGAGGATGGACTTAAAGGTCAAAGGTTCAGGAACAGACTCAGTTTATATATTCTAAAACCATCAGGTTAATGTCAGGTTAATGACGTGGTTTTGCATTTTACCTCAGAAATCATCAAGGACTGGCTGGTGAAGCCTCTGAGGGACCAGCATGTCAAACCCAAAGCCAAGGCCACCTTCAAATGTGAGCTGTTCAAAGACACCCCCAACTGGAAGTGGCTCAAAGGAGACGATGAACTGGCTCCATCAGACAAGGTACAGATCACCAAAGACGGAAAGGACATGACACTGGCCATCAACAACTGCCAGCCTGACGATGTGGCCGAGTACACCATCGAGGTGGAGGACCGCCGGTACTCGGCCAAGCTGACTCTGGGAGGTGAGTGTAAGGTCTAGTAGAACTGAGGCTGGAGGTTGAGGAGGTGAAGCCAAGGCTGGAGAATGCTCAGGTGTTGTTTTGAACACTACGTGGTGTCATTTCAGAGCGCGAGGCCGAGGTCCTGAAGCCTCTGAAGAGTCTGGAGGTGGTGGAGAAGGACGAGGCCAACTTTGACACTGAGATCTCTGAAGATGATGTAGCCGGTGAATGGAAACTCCGAGGCCAGATCCTGACCCGGTCCCCGGTGAGTCTGGCACACACCAACAACAGTAAAAAACAGTAAAAAAACAGTAATAGCCTCTCTGAATGGCTTCTGTTTTTAACAACAATTTACTATCTGGTCGTAACTCTAGTGGAAGAGCTGAAGAAGCCTTGTTCTTACAGTTTTAGATAAATATCATATCAGCATTTTGTGATATTGGCAATGAAATAGTGAACCTTAATCCTAAACTGAGTGGATTGATTTTGGGACGTGTCCATAGTTCATGTCCCAGTGATTAATACAGATTCTATCCCATTTCTGTTCCAAGACACATTTCAGAGCTTTAACCTGTTCCTTCTCACCTACTTTGGGTTAATGTTATCCTATTTACCAAGTTCCAAAACTCTAGTTTAGAACATTTACTGTTTTAGTTTGTGGATCAAATCCAACCTCCACTACTCCCATTATCTTCATCACTATCCAGGTGATTCGGTCCCTGATTATGTTTAGTTGTTCATTAATACTGTAAAATAAACTCAGAGATTTAACTGTGGAGAATTTTAACTTTATAACAAGGTCTAACTTTATTATATTACATGTTAATATTGACTAAAGATTGACTGTAGAAACTTGAATGTATTTAATATTAAATGTGACTGGATCTGGTGGTAATGAAGGGGTTAAGAGTCAAAGATCATCTTATATTTAGAAGGTTTTCTACCAAATGGTGGAACTTTTTTTTTTTAAGGTAAAGTTAATGAAGCCCACATTAGTGGTTTTAGTTCCCCTGGACGAGTTTAGTTCTTATCTAAGAGACTGCATCTGTTCTTGTGAAGGACGGATCAATGGATGAATAGAATGGGTCCAGTTGAACTTTTACTCGGACAAATGAGAACTGACACATGCATCGATGTTGTACTTTAAATAAAAGTGTGGCCGTGATCTGAGCCCAGTGATTTCTTCTTTTCCAGACATGTGACATCAAAACCGACGGCAGGAAGCGTTTCCTGACCCTGAAGAAGGTGCAGTTGGATCAGGCCGGTGAAGTGTCCTATCAGGCTTTGAATGCCGTCACCAGCGCCATGCTCACAGTTAAAGGTACAGTACACCGGGTATATCTGTGGGTGTGTCTGTGTGAGTGGGTGTGTCTGTGTGTGTGGGTGTGAACACCAGTGGACCAATGAGGTGTGGACGGTAAGGCTGAATAATTCCCCCATTCTAATCGCACCTCCCAGAGATCCCAATGGGCTTTGTTGAGCAGCTGAAGGACGTTTCAGTGCCTGAAAAGAAACAGGCCAAGTTTGAATGCACTGTCACCAAGGACGTGTCAAAGGTCATGTGGTTCAGGGGGGTGGAGGTCATAACCCCCGGCCCCAAATATGAGATAATTGACGATGGAAAGAAACACATGCTGATCATGAACAGCTGTGAGTTTGATGATGAGGGTCAGTACACCATTGAGGTGCTGGGTCAAAGGTCAACGGCTCAGCTCACAGTGGAAGGTAAGTGACTTTGAGTGGGGCTGGGAACTGAACTTTACCACCGAACTGCTTACACACTGTCAAATACTGCAAATATGTTATCATGTTGAAACATATTTTAACAGCTGTACCGACAGCTGTGTCTTATATCTGAACATTATCCAACTTTAACTCCAGTAATGACGTCTGCTCATGTTTTACGATACTGAGGGAATTTATAATGATTTAGTCCTCCATGCATTTACACAATATTCTTAAAATAAAGAACTGGTTTTGAATAGAATAGAATAGAATAGAATAGAATAGAATAGAATAGAATAGAATAGAATACAATACAATACAATACAATACAATACAATAGCATAGAATAGAGTAGAATAGAATAGCCTTTCATTGTGCTACTCCAGTCAGTGCAACAATATGAATAACACCAATACTTACGAAAATAAGAATAGAGCAAATGTAAAATAAAAATAATAAACTAAAAAGCAAAATAAGAAAATAGAATATAAACTTTAACAAAAGTAACATAAGAATAGAGCTAAAAGTAGAATAAAAACAAAAGTAGACATAAAATATGAATGGACACAATATTAACAGTATGTATATCTACGTAAGTCTATAAAAATAGTGCATTTATATTTGAATAAATATTGAATTGTTATTGTATGTGAACTTATTACACATAGAATAAAATCACTGCGACAGCTGCAGTTGATGAATTCTTACATCTTTTCTTCTGTGTAAAGCTGGATGATGTCAGAATGAATCAAATAGGACATAAATAAGTAAAAGAAAGTCAGTAGGACAAATTCAAATGAAGAACACAGGTAAGTTTTCATAGTATTAATGGACACAGAAACACCACAGAAGAAGAACCAGTACACGTAGATGATTAATGGAGGTTCTGCGGTTCTGTGTGGATGATCGGTCAGAATGTTCCCAGCCCAGTTTGTGTCTCTGTCTTTCCTTTTCTTCTTCTTCTTCTTGAGCTTTAAAGTGACTGATGTATTTCAGGCATGAGGCTGAAGTTTGTGCAGTCTCTTCAGGACCAAACAGTCAAAGAAGGTAAAAATGCTCGCTTTGAGCTGGAGCTGAGCCATGATGACATTCCTGTGGTTTGGTACCGGAATGAGGTCAAAGTGCACGTGAGCCGCAGCATTCTCACGTATGTGGAAGGAAAAAGACATACTCTAGAAATGAGGACGTTGAGTCTGGACGATACGTGTCAGATCAAGGCGGAGGCCAGGGGCATGTCCTCCATGGCTAAACTGACCGTCATAGGTAAAACCACGTCTGAGCTGTATTTGATTCTGTATCTGTCAGGGACTCACAGATCATGTCCATGAAGTTTATCTGAGTCTAAAACAGACCATGATGCATTAAAGTCAAAGGAACATGAGAACAGGCTCTGACTGAAGCTGTGGGTGTGTTTCAGAGGGTGACGCCGTGTTCGTGGTGAAGCTGCAGGACTACACAGCCACTGAGAAGGACCAGGTCACTCTGGACTGTGAACTCAGCAAAGATGTACCTGTTGTCTGGTACCGGGACAGCAAGGAGATTGTGTCCTCCAAGACATTGGTGATGAAGTCAGAGGCCACAAAGAGGACGCTGGTCCTGAAGAAGGTGGAGCAGAGTGACAAAGGATGTTATGTATGTGATTGTGGAACTGACAAGACGACCGCCACACTCAACATCGAAGGTATGCAGAACGCCAGGAACCATCTGGAAAATGATCTAGAACATGATCCAGAACATGATCCAAATTACAGTGGTACCTTGACTAACAAATTGAATTTGTTTTTGAGCTTGTAACTCAAGTTGCTTGTATATAAAAATCAATTTTCGCCATTGAAATTAATTGAAATGCCATCAATCTGTTCCAGCCTCATAATTCCACATACATGGAGATAATGTCCAGCAAATCTAAAACTCTAGCCTATGAGTTACGTGCTTTGAACCGCTGTGCAACTTATCAAACTTATGTGCAACTCATATTGACATATGTAGACGTATGTAGATGTGTTCTGGACGACCTCTTTTCACCTCCTCCAGACACAAAACATTTGAGCATCGCCCATCTGGACAGCGACAGGAGGAGATAATACCGTAATACTTAATATCACCATCATCCACACATTTAGAATTACATTTAAAAACTAAACTAAACTAAAACTAATTTAAATTGAATACTCATTATTAATGCTCCAAAGCCACAGGGAGCCTCAGCAGAAGGATGAAAGAGCCACATGTGTTTCCCGAGCCCGGTAGAATATATAAAAATGGCGTTGACTGGAGGAATCCATCAGTACTCCTCAAGATGCCATGGTGAGCAGAGACATGGACGATCCACCACCAGAATACATACTAATCCTTCAACATCTGTCAGTTTAATGGATACCACAACTAGCGGTGGCATATCTTAAACTCACTCGTAACTCGGATTTTAACTCGCAACTCAAAGCAAAAAATCAAAGCAACTTACAGCTCGTAACTCAGAAAACTCATAAGTGGGTAAACTCGTAAGTCAAGGTACCAGTGTCGACTCAAGTCAGATCAATGTCTGACAAACTTTGAAATGAATGAAAAACATCACATCTCTTTAATCGTTTAAAAGATTTAAAAAGACTCTGAGATGAGGTTATACATCATTATTATAATTGAATATTTTCTCTTGATCATGTGAAATCAGGTCAGAAACATATGAATTCAGCTTCATCTGTTTATTTGTCCTTGTGTTTTCAGCTCGTGACATCAAGGTGGTTCGACCCATTTATGGTGTGGAGCTGTTCGATGGAGAGACAGCTCGTTTCGAGGTGGAGATCTCTGCAGACGACATCCATGGACAATGGAGACTGAATGGGGAAGTTCTCAGTCCATCCTCTGTGAGTCTCACAGCCTTAACCCGAACCCTTAACCCTCCTGACTTATACTGATCATGTGACTGATGGATGTTGACTGTGTGTCTTCTGTCATCAGGACGTGGACATCATCGAGGAAGGACCCAAGCACACTCTGATTCTCTACAACTGCAGAGTTCCCATGACCGGAGAGGTGTCGTACTGCGCTGCCAACGCCAAGTGTTCAGCCAACCTTAAAGTCAAAGGTCAGTCTGTGAATCCACTGAGTCCAGTTCAGTTTAGGTTGGAAAACAAGTTTGGGTTTTTCTCATGTTAAACTTTAACTTTGTTTAGTATAACAAACCATCAAACTTTCACAATGTTTTTCTCCTTCTCTTTCCTCTCTTTCCTCCCTCTTCCTTTCTTCTGTGTTGCCAGAACTTCCTCTGAACTTCCTGAGTCCACTCTCTGACGTCCAGGTCTATGAGAAGGATGAGGCTCGTTTTGAGGTGGAGGTGTCAAGGGTACCCAAGACTTTCCGTTGGCTCAAAGGATCACAGGAAGTAAAGACTGACGACAAGTACGAAACCCTGCAGGAAGGAAATATGTTCGTACTGAGGGTCAAATCTGCAGCGTACGATGATGAGGCCAAGTACATGTTTGAGGCTGAGGACAAGAGGACAACAGGAAAACTGGTCATCCAAGGTAAACCTGAGAAACAGATGCCTGGATCTACTAGAGCCCGGTTGACTTAACCCCCTGACCTGGATCTGATCTGGGTCTGAGCTGGATCTGTTGTCAAGTATAATCCCAGTCGTGACCTGATGTTGTGTGTTTGTGTGGACAGGAATCCGCCTGGAGTTTGCCAAACCCATTAAAGATGTGACGGTGAAGGAGCGTGAGACGGCCGAGTTCAGCGTGGAATTGTCTCATGATAAGATCCCAGTGGTTTGGTACAAAAACGACGTACGTCTCCATCCTAGTAAAGTCGTCCACATGTCGGATCAAGGTAAAGTCCACACTCTGGCCTTTAAGGAGGTGACCATTGACGACACGTCCATGATCAAAGTGGAGGCAATGGACAAGGCAGTGACGGCCATGCTCACGGTCATTGGTAAGTTGATGAGTCCAGTCTTGGTTTTCGTTGTCTTTAACAGATCAGATCTTTCTTTCAGACTTTTGGTTTAACTGTTCTTCTCTTCTTGTCAGAGGGCGACCTCTACTTCACCACCAAGCTGCAGAACTACACAGCAGTGGAGAAGGATGAGGTCAAGCTGGTCTGTGAACTCAGCAAAGCCGTCGCTGACGTCAAGTGGTTCAAAGATGGGAAGGAGATCACTCCTTCCAAAAACATCGCAATCAGCACCGACGGCAAGAAACGCATCCTGATGGTGAGGAAGGCGGAGAAGGTCAACATCGGAGCTTACACCTGCGACTGTGGCTCTGACAAAACCACTGCCAACCTCAACATCGAAGGTACCGCCCACCGACATCTGAACAATAACAAACACATATCTGTCAAATTATTGAGCCTGGAAATAAAATCAGCAACAAAATGTGTTAATGGATGAATTTAAATGTGATGAACAAGTTCAGTAACAGCTGATACAGACAACAGATCAGGTGTGTAGATGATCCATGGTAACGTATGATGTTTGTTTGTTTAGAGCGTGACATTAAGATGGTTCGACCGCTGTACAGTGTTGAGGTGACGGAGACAGAAACAGCCAAGTTTGAGACAGAGATTTCAGAGGGGGATGTCCACGGAAACTGGAAACTTAAAGGAGAAGCTCTGCATCAGTCTGCTGTGAGTCCAGAACAAAGATCCACAATGACTGTACAACACCACAACAACCATAGAAAACACCACAACAACCAGAAAAAACACCACAACAAACGTAGAATACACCGCAATAACCAGAAAATACACCACAACAATCAGAAAATACACCACAACAACCAGAAAAAGCATCATGACAACTAGAAAAAACATCACAACTAGAAAAAAATACCACATTTGATTGTTGTGTGTCTGGTTTTGTTTCAGGATGTGGAGATTAAAGAAGAAGGGAAGCGTCATATGTTGATCCTCTACAACGTTCGGATGGACATGGCTGGTGGCGTCGACTTCTCTGCCGCTAATGCCAAATCCACGGCCCAGCTCAGGGTCAAAGGTCAGATCCAGTTCTTTTATATTTAGACACTGTTTACCCAGTTTAGTTCAACTTTAATTTGTTTACATCTTTAACTGGAGATTCTGTGGTTTTTAAGTCTAAATTCACTTTCTTTAGCTCAGAACAAACTCCTGAGGTTTTTAGATAAAGAAAAAAAAAACACCCCTCAGGGTTCAGCCAATCAGATGCTGTGTTATTTTAGATTCACTCTTTATCTGAAGTGAAGCTGCTCTGACTCCAGTAATGTGACTCCTGCCCTGATATGTGATGGTCTGAGTGTGCTCCCAGGACAATCTAAAACCCTCTTGTTCTTCTTCTTCTTCAGCTCGTTCCATCGGTCTGATGCGACCACTGAAGGACGTGACGGTAACAGCCGGAGAGACGGCGACGTTCGAGTGTGAGTTGTCGTACGAAGGTATCGTTGTGGAGTGGTTCCTGGGAGGTCATAAGATGGAGGCTAGCGACAGGGTGAGTCCACACCTGTAACCAAAAACCGGTTCAAGATAAATTTATTAATCACATTAAATTAAACTAAATAAACCAAATAATTATGAAACAAATAATCCACTTGTTAAAATAGTCTTTAAAAGTTTTAAATAAGACTTTTACTTCTAAGAGGATAATGTGATAAGGATTTTAAAGTAAATTAGATTTTTTAAAGTACATTTTAAAGAAAAAACATTTTAAGTAGTTCAGTTCAATTTGTTAAAAAACAACAACAAAAATACAAAAGACAAATATTTTCTAAAGTTTCATAAAATTTACAAAATTCATATTCAAACAATCTAAAATATTCAGATAAAATGGCATTTATCCCTGAGCATTGACTCATCTGTATTCTGTCTTAGGTGTTAAAGTATGTGAAGTGTTGAAGCTGCAGAGTTAAAAATAACACAGAAGCTGATAAACTTATCAGAGTTAACGTTAACTACCGCACTGTCGGTCAGTGAATGCACCAGAACAACATCAACATCAATGTCAAAATAAAAGATTTTATTATAACTATAGAAAAACTAATCTATCTGATTAAAACTGAATCCAAGTAAAAACACCATCATCATGTCATGGATGTTCTGAACTCTTGGATCCGTGTTGATTGGTCTGTGATTGCACTTCCAGGTGAAGACCCGGGTGGCAGGACGAGTCCACGCTCTGACCGTCAGAGATGTGAAGCTGTCGGAGGCCGGAGACGTCAAACTGACCGCCAAAGACTTCCAGACCCAGGCTCAGCTCATTGTCAGAGGTGAGACCTTCCAATGCAGTTGGTCCTGAAGGCATTGCCTTGGGTCAGATGTTCTAACACATGAGAATCAAACATACGGTCCATGGGCCAAATCTGGCCACCAAAGATTCTGGTCCTTCCTATGAAAATTACACTGAAGATATTAATAATCAATGATGTTAAACTGGTTTGAGTTTATTATTTATCGGTTACTCTCTTATTATTTGGCTTTAGATCATATTGGTCTGAATGTGGAACCTAAAACCAGTTTTAGGTGTATGTTCTAACAGGACTTGTGCTTGTTTCTTCCTCAGAGCCGGCGGTGGAGTTCACCAAACCTCTAGAAGACCAGACGGTGGAGGAGGAAGCCACTGCGACGCTAGAGTGTGAAGTGTCCAGAGAGAGCGCTGAGGTTCGCTGGTTCCGAGAGGGACAGGAGATTCGCAAGACCAAGAAGTATGACCTGATGGTTGATGGACGCAAGAGGGCACTGGTGATCCACGACTGCACTCCGGACGATGCCAAGATGTACACGTGTGATGCCAAGGAGTTCAAAACCTCCTGCTTCCTGGAGGTCACACGTAAGTACAGAGAATGACTGTTTATGGTTGTTGTGGTGAACATGTCCAAATGATGACTGTGGTGTGTTCTTGTCTGCAGCTCCTCACGTGGAGTTCAGCAAACCTCTGCACGACGTGGAGGTCAAAGAGAAAGAATCTGCCAAGTTTGAGTGTGAAGTGTCCCGCGAATCCGCAAAGGTAAAACCACCTCTTCCTTTAACCTTAAGCCTTAAACCTTTAGCTCAGATGAATGTAGACTCACGCCGATGTCTGGATGTTCAGGTTCGCTGGTTCAAAGATGGAAGCGAGATCAGAAAAGGAAAGAAGTACGAGATCATCGCCAAGGGAGTCCAGAGGATCCTCATCGTCCATAAGTCGGTGTTTGATGATGAGGCTGAGTACGAATGTGATGCCAGGACCTCGAAGACCTCTGGCATGCTGACAGTCATTGGTAAGCAGCACTGAAGGACACATTCACCTTCTATTTTTCCGCTCGTTCCTGTGAAGCAGTAAATGGTAGAACCATGAGATGTGAAGTTCTATAGATAAAAAAACTTCTCGTGGCAAAAGTCAGGCTCTAAATCAGAAGTTTTTTGGACAATCATTGTAAAACTGTGACTAAAAATGTGTTGTTGCTCAGGATTTTTTGTATTTACACACATTTCTTATTTAAATTTGTCATGAATAAGTTGAGTTGAACAACTGGTGTTTTCCTGCAGAGGAGGCAGCCCGGTTCACCAAGAACCTATCCAACGTGGAGGGAACGGAGACCGACAGTGTCAAGATGATCTGCGAGGTGTCCAAGGCCAGCGCTGAAGTCACATGGTACCGTGGAGACGAGGAGCTGCCAGAAGGTGGCCGCTACGAGCAGGTGATGGATGGACGCAAGAGAATCCTGATCATTCAGGACCTGAGGATGGAGGATGCTGGAGAGTACAACTGCAGACTGAGTCCAGCCATCAAGACGTCAGCCATGCTCAGACTCAATGGTATGAAGTAACAAACCAACAGGAAACCAGCAAAAAAACATCCCATCACACACTTTAGAGACCGAACGTCTTTAGTCAAAAAAGATTTGATTAAAGAAGATAATTTCCTAAATAAAATAATTCTTGACTTAATGTTACAAAAATGGAAATTGAACTGTACAATTCATGAATAAAATGATAACTGAGCAGCTGCTGCAGGAAGTGAAGGATGTCTTTGTTAATCTTAATCTTCATCATGTTGGTAGAGTTGGCAGCTGAGTTCATCGCCCGACCTCAGAACCAGGAGGTGGTGGAAGGAGAGAAGGCAGAGTTCGCCTGCTCTGTCTCCAAGGAAACCTATGAGGTGAGATGGTTCAGAGGTGATAAGGAGGTTCAAGCCGGAGACAAATACACCATCATCAGTGAAGGGAAGAGGAGAGCTCTGATTGTGAAAAACTGCGACCTGAAGGACGAGGGAGGCTACGTTGCCCACATCGGCAGTGTCAAAGCCTCTGCTGATTTGTATGTGATTGGTAAGTCCCAGTTCATCTGAGACCAGGTTGGGATTGGAACAGATCCAAAGCCCTCATTTTAAATGGCTTCTGTACTTTCAGAAAAACTGAGGATTATAACGCCGATTAAAGACACAGAGGTGAAAGAGGGAAGTGAGATCGTGTTCAACTGTGAGACAAACTCAGAGGGAGCAAAGGCCAAGTGGTTGAAGAACGAAGAAACCATTTTCGAGAGCAGCAAGTACATGATGGCTCAACGCGACAACGTGTTCTCTCTGAGGATCCGAGATGCCCAGAAGGCTGACGAGGCCAGCTACACCATCAACCTGACCAATCAGAGAGGAGAACAGGCCAAGTGCACTGCTAGAGCTAAAGTCGCAGGTAAACCATCTGTGTTTAATGCAGTAATGCTGAACTATTGATCCAAATATTTCAGCTTTATTCAGGTGAGTGACTTTTCTTTGTTTTTCTTCTCAGAGGAGAAGTTGAAGTTCCTTGATCCCATTGAGGATGTGGAGACTCAGGAGAAGAAGACCATCAGCTTCATCTGTAAGGTGAACCGGCCCGAAGTGACGGTCCGCTGGATGAAGGCTGGTCAGGAACTGACACTCAGCAAACGCATCGTGTACCGGCCCGACGGACTGAAGCACACCTTGACCATCAAGGACTGCGTCATGGACGATGAGGGCGAGTACACGGCCGTCGTGGGCGATGACAAGTGCTCAGCTGAGCTGATCATCAGTGAAGCTCCGACTGACTTCATGGCTCAGCTCAAAGACCAGACCATCACTGAATTCGAGGATGCCGAGTTCACCTGCAAACTATCCAAAGAGAAGGCAGCCGTCAAGTGGTACAAGAATGGACGTGAGATCAAAGAAGGACCAAGGTAACAACCACGCTCAGATAAAACACTTTCATACAGAGATACTGTCAGGAACATCTAAATGTCTTGTGTTTGTGCAGATATCACATGGAGAAGGAAGGCAAGACGTGTACACTGATCATCAAGGTGTGCAGACCCGATGATGAATGTGAATACGCCTGTGGAGTGGATGAGAGGAGGACCAGGGCAAGACTCTTTGTTGAAGGTAACATCTGAACACATCTCAGATCTCACGTTGTATGATAGGACCTGAAATTAGCCATGGAGTCTAGTCCTGGTTTTAATCTGGATCAGACCTTCAAACCATTTTGGGCAGATCGTGACACCTGATGGAATTAAACTGGTCCATGAAAACAGCTTGTGCATCATGTTGTAGAACAATATTTATTTATAAATTAGTGAAAAGTTGTGGATGTGACAAATGAAAACACCTCAATTTTACTGTTTGTAAATGTCAGTCAAAATCTGTCAATGTCTCATGGAACGTTTGTTTTATATTTTGATGCTAAACAGTTGCAGTGATAAAGCCAAAGGTTTTTGTCCTATAAAATACTCTACAAAGTAGACCTAATGAATATATGAATTAAACTGAGACCAGAGATGATGACCTGAAAGTCTGGATTAGATCCAATCCACTGTTTCTATGAAACACACCATAGACAGAGGGGGTCGCCTGATCCAAATGAAAGTTTCAGAAGAACTGGAATCACATTGTTTGATCTGTGGTTGGTACTTCCAAATGGGTAACCGCCATGATGTAATTCTTGTCCTGCAGAGACCCCGGTAGAGATCGTCAGACCACCAAAGGACATGTTCGAGCCTCCAGGTTCAGACATTATGTTCGAGGTAGAGCTCAACAAGGACAGAGTGGAAGTGAAATGGATGAGGAACAACATGATCATCGTCCAGGGAGACAAGTATCAGATGATCAGTGAAGGCAAAGTCCACAGACTGCAGGTCTGTGAGATCCGGCCTCGGGATCAGGGAGAGTACAGGATCGTAGCCAAAGACAAGGATGCCCGAGCCAAACTGGAGCTGGCAGGTAAACAGACCCACTGCTGAACCAGTGTCACTCTGAGGGTAATTGACACTGGTGAATGCAGGCAGGTGCATTTATTCTTTACTCCGTAAACAGCTGATTAACCTGTCTGATCTGTTTGCAGCGGTTCCAAAGATTAAAACCACTGATCAGAACTTGGTGACTGATGCCGGTAAACCGTTCGTCATGACCGTGCCATACGATGCCTACCCTCGTGCAGATGCCGAGTGGTTCTTTGAGGCCACCAGTCTGCCCGTCCAGAATATTGACACCTCTGCCGACAAGACCGAGTACCGGCTGAAGAGCCCCAGCAAAGAGGACCAGGGCCGGTACCGGGTGGTCATCAAGAATAAGCATGGCCAGGGCGAGGCCTTCATCAACCTGGATGTGATCGGTGAGTTTGGATTCTGAGGCAGGCTGTGTTTGGATTGTGAGCGTAAGTTGTATTTATTCTGAGTGTTGTGTTTTCAGATGTCCCTGGACCCGTGAAGAACCTGAGAGTGATTGATACCGCTGACGGTGAGGTCAGTTTGGCCTGGGAGGAGCCAGAGAGTGATGGTGGAAGTAAAATTACTGCATATGTGGTGGAGAGACGTGATGTGAAGCGTAAAACGTGGTCAGTGGCGACAGATCGCGCTGATGCTCCAGAGTACTGTGTCAGTGGCCTCCAAAAAGACTCCATGTACCTGTTCAGAGTCTGTGCCCGGAACCGAGTGGGCAGTGGACCTTCTGTTGCAACCGAGGATGCAGTTCAAGCCAAGAACAAGTTTGGTAAGAAAACATCCACACATGGAACTCGAAAGTCTTGCTGAAACTCTATAAACATTTATTCCTGGAGTAGAAGGACTCTACCCACCAATAAAATGTCTTCTTTCACAGACGTCCCTGATGCTCCTGAGAATGTCGCAGTCGGCGTGGTGAACAGGTTTGGAGCAACCATCTCCTGGGAGCCTCCAAAGTTTGATGGCGGCTCTGAAATCACAGCCTACGTCATTGAGCTCCGTGACAGGACGTCAGTAAAGTGGGAGGCGGCCATGCGCTGTGGTGCCAATGACCGCTCTGCAACGCTGAATGATGTGGTGGAAAACAAGGAATATATCTTTAGAGTGAGAGCTGAAAATAAGGCTGGCGTTGGCAGACCGAGTGCTGCCACCAAGCCCGTCAAGATCATGGACCCTATTGGTGAGTTGAACCATGTTACTGATTCAGTTCAGAGTATTGAAGTAGAAAGATTAGGTTCATGCACAGACACTGATCATTAATATTCAACCCAATGCAAATCCTATTTTCATGACACCAAATCACAACAAAAAAAATCACCTAAAGACAGTTAAAACCTGACATGTGGAACTAACTCAAATAGAATCTTAATTGATCTTATGAATAAAAACCCTAAAGTGCCTATATTTTGTTGTGGAAGCAGATTGTGAATGTTGTGTGTTTTGTGTCTACAGAGAAACCAAGTCCACCTCTGAACCTGCACTTTAGTGACCAGACCACCTCTGCCGTCACGCTGACATGGGAGACACCGATGAGCAATGGAGGCAGCATGATCACTGGATACATTATTGAGAAGTGTGATGACGGAGTTTATAACTGGCTCCGCTGCAACGCCAGACTGTGTCCAGACCTCAGCTACCGGGTATGGGTTTCATTTCATTCACCTGCTCATTTACTTTTGGCCGTGGACTGATTTCATGTGCTCTTTGTAGATATCCGGTCTCAAGCCTCGTCAGATGTATTTCTACAGAGTTCGTGCTGAAAATGCAGCTGGTGTTTCTGACCCTGCTGATCAAATCGGACCTCTCCTCGCCGATGACCCTCACGGTATGAATGAAAGAATCTCAGAAGTTTGAATGATCTAGTGCCATTGTCTCCAGATGAGATGGTTTTATTTCCTGTTCTTCCACAGTTGGTCCGACCTTGGACCTGAGTGCCTTCAGGAATGGCCTGGAAGTGATCGTCCCTCAGCCGCTCACCATCAGAGTCCCCATCACCGGGTACCCGACCCCCACCGCCAAGTGGACCTTTGGAGACAAGGAGCTGAGCCCGTCAGATGACCGTGTCTCCATGGTGACGAAGTCCACATTCACAGAGCTAACAGTGTCTCCAAGTGTCCGACCAGACAAAGGAACGTATGGTCTGACTCTGGAAAACGATGTGTCCTCAGTGTCTGGAGAAATCGAGGTCAACGTCATCGGTACTACATTTATACACAAATACTCAAATTCTACTGAATGATATATGTATGAAAACACACCTGATGTTTCAGAAAAATCTAAATATATATTAGAAAGTAAATTTTATTTTCTGAAATTTCCTAATTTGAACTGGTGAATTATTAAATCCTATAAAGAGTAAGTCTACTGGTTCAAATTTAAAAGTGTATTTATCAAGTACAAATTGCTGTATTTAGGTCAGCTGGGAATTATAACAAGTCTCATATTATCAAAACCGCTCTGATTAAAAATATAGCTTTTTGTCATAGTTATTTTCCCAAAATATTATATAATTACTTTTTAAAATATGTATTTAACCGTTTTTTAACCAGGTTGGTCCGATTGAGACGGGATCTCTTTATACAAGGAGACCTGGACAAGGCGGCAGCGATACAGTCCCATCATTACAGTTTTATAATAATAAAAGCATTTGCAAACTTAGAAAAAAACATATACAGTCAGTTGAAACATTTACAGACCAACAGCCATGATTCCAGAGTTTTAACACTCTCTTTAAAATTTATCAAAGGAATCAGTGTTTGTAGATGAAGCTCAGACTGAAGCTTGTTCCAGGCATCAAGAGCTGAAAACCTAAAAGATTTTTTTTCCTAATTCAATCCTTATCTTTGGAACAAACAGTTTCATAGTATTCATTGAGCAGCGATTGTAACATCCATGATTCCAGGTTAACAGTGAACATAAATAAGGAAATCTCCCCAAAATTGCTTTGTTAATTAAATATAATGATCAAATTTTAGTAAGATTACTATAGTCATTATTTATCTCCTTAATTTTCCCAGCATGCCCCAGTGCTCCTAAGGACTTCAAGGTGGCTGAAGTGACCCGACACCACGTTCACATGATGTGGGAGGCTCCTGAACATGATGGAGGAAGTCCAGTTACCCACTACCAGATCGAGAAGAGAGAAGTGTCACGCAAGACGTGGGCTAAGGTAGACCTGAACTCCAGAAGAGAATCCATGAAGTCAAACACATTTCAGTGTTTAATATCTCTTGATTTCTGTTGTTTCTTTATTTCCAGGTGGCTACAGGAGTCCTGGATCTTGAGCACACCATTACGGATGTAATTGAAGGTAAAGAGTATCTGTTCAGCGTCACCGCCTGCAACAAATGTGGACCAGGAGAACCAGCGTACATCGACGAACCTGTCAATGTGTCGTCTCCTGCCAGTGAGTATTTGTTCTGTCAGTGTGTGATTAATCAACCCATAGAAGATTCATCTCATACTTGTGTTCCTCTTCAGCTGTGCCCGATCCTCCTGAAAACCTGAAGTGGCGTGACAAGACCAGCAAGACCATCTTCCTGTCCTGGGAACCTCCAAAGTATGATGGTGGTGCTCCACTCAAAGGATACGTTGTGGACAAATGTCAGCGTGGAACTGACAAGTGGGAGCCCTGTGGAGACCCAATCCCTGAGCTGAAGTACGAATTCACTACTATGTGAATTTACTCCTGAATGTACGGTTTGTGGTAATGACATTTTTGTCTAACTTGAGTTTTGGTTCAGGTTCCAGGTGACCGGCCTGATTGAGGGCCAGTGGTACGCCTACAGAGTCAGAGCGTTCAACAAACTGGGAGCCAGTCGACCCTGCAGGGCCACCGATGAGATTCAGGCTGTGGATGCTAAAGGTAAGATTCCAGTCAATAAGGTGGCGCTGTGGTGTCAGTAGGAATCAAAATACAACTGAGATGACCTCTCTGACTGCCCATCAATACACAGAGCCTCCAGAGATACAGCTGGATGTGAAGCTCCTCGCTGGCCTGACCGCTCGGGCCGGAACCAAGATCGAACTTCCTGCTGACGTGATAGGAAAACCAGATCCTCGTGTCAAGTGGACCAAAGCAGACCTGGTCCTGAGGCCCGAAGACCGCATCACCATCGACACCCAGCCCGGACACTCCAAACTGTCCATCAACAACACAACCAGAGGCGACACAGCCACATACATCATCGAGGCCGTCAACACCTGTGGACGAGCCACAGCCACCATTGATGTCAACATCCTTGGTACAGAACTAAGCCAGAACCTGACCCAGTAACAAACTGGAACACCAAAATAAAAAATTTGTTTCTCCAGTGTTTTTTTTTTTGTTTTCTACAAGCGTGTGTTTTATCCTATCCAGATAAACCAGGTCCTCCGGCTGCCTTCGACATCTCTGAGGTCACCAACGAGTCATGCTTCTTGGCGTGGAATCCTCCACGAGACGATGGTGGCTCCGCTATCACAAACTACATTGTGGAAAGTCGTATGACAGACAAGGAGGAGTGGGTGAAGCTGTCAGCGACCATCAAACACACCACGTTTAAGGCCTGCAAACTGACCGCCATGAAGGAGTACATCTTCAGGGTCAGTGCTGAGAATCAGTACGGCATTGGAGAACCTGCAGAACACGTACCCATCATCGCCAAATACTCATTTGGTAAGCTGTATTACAGCACACTAAACAGGTTTAATCACAGTACAAATAAAATCAAATGCTTATAATTTTTTTTATTTTTATCTGATTAATCGCCAAAATGAAGAAAAGTGTTTTCCCATTCTTCACATTCCTGCTGGTGTTTTTGTAGATCCTCCTGGTCCTCCTACTAGAGTAACCCCCTCGGACATCGCTAAGGACGCTGTGACGCTGACCTGGTTCGAACCAGACGAGGATGGAGGAAGCCCCATCACTGGATACTGGATTGAGAAGTTTGACCCTGAGAGCGACAAGTGGATCCGCTGCAACAAGCTGCCAATCAAAGACACGACCTTCAGGTAGGAATCACCTGACAAACAAAGGGTTTAGATGATGACATGGAGACGCAGCACATTTACACCTGGTTGTTTAATGTTCTTCAGGGTGAAAGGACTCCCAACCAAGAAGAAGTACCGCTTCCGTGTTCTGGCTGAGAATCTGGCTGGACCTGGAAAACCAAGTGCAGAAACAGATCCAGTCCTCATTAAAGATCCCATTGGTACGAAACACACACTCGCTTGGCTGAGCATTGACCTTCAATCAACGCTTTATGAGGACACTTTAAGCTGTATTTATCTCCATAACTGAGGATGTTGGTTAGTACATTTAAGTTTCAATCTGTTCCTCAGATCCTCCATGGGCGCCTGGCAAACCTGTAGTCAGGGAGGTCGGTAAGACCATGGTGGTACTGGCCTGGACCAGACCAGAGCACGACGGTGGATCCAAGATTGAGGGCTACATCATTGAGTTCCAGAAGCCTGGAACTGAGGAGTGGATCCGGATCGCAGAGGACGTTCCACAGACCGAGCACCAGCTACAGGGTCTGAAAGAGAAAGAGGAGTACATCTTCAGAGTCAAGGCCGTCAACAAGGCCGGAGAGAGTGAACCCAGCGAGCCCAGCGATTCAGTGGTCTGCAAGGAGAGACTATGTAAGCCACCATGAACCCTCAGCCACACATCACACTCCTGGTTTATTTCAACATAAATGAATGTAACAGACATTAACATTTACATGTATCACTCTGTATGGAAACATCAAATCTAAACATAGAGTATGACACAGTCTCAGTCTGTGGATGTTTGGAGTTAAATCCCTAATCTCTCTGTTTTCGGTTGGACAGACCCTCCAGCAGCTCCTCAGTGGCTCGAAGTCGCCAACATCACAAAGATCAATGCTGACTTGAAGTGGCAAGCTCCAAGCAGCGATGGAGGTTCACCCATCACCAACTACGTGGTGGAGAAGAGGGACGTGAGGCGGAAGGCCTGGCAGACGGTTGACACCACCGTCAAAGAGCTGAAGTACACGGTGACACCACTGAACGAGGGATCCCTGTATGTGTTCCGAGTCGCTGCTGAGAATGCTGTGGGAATGGGTGAATTCTGTGAGCTGGAGGATGCTGTGCTTGCCAAAGACACATTCAGTGAGTTCACAACATGCACAGTTTCATTACAGTGTCTTTGTAGATACTGTTCCATCATAAGGGACAAGCCCTGAGGATTTTTCAAGAATATCCTATTTGTCTTGTTTTTTCAGCAACTCCTGGACCTCCATATGCCCTGACAGTGGTGGAGGTCACCAAGAGACATGTGGATCTGAAATGGGAACCTCCCCAGAACACCGGAGGTCGACCAATCACCAAGTAAGACTCAACCAATTGAATGGATCTGTGTTTGATCTGGTTTATAGCTGAAACGAAACATCTGTGACGTTCAATATCCATGTGTCTTTTTTTCTTCAGGTATGTGATTGAGAAGAAGGAGAAGCTGGGAACTCGCTGGTTGAAGTGTTGTAAGACTCCAGACAGACAGCCCCAGTTCAAGGTGACTGACGTAGACGAGGGTTCCGAGGTCCAGTTCCAGGTCCGAGCTGAGAATGAGGCAGGAGTCGGAGATCCAAGCGAGCCCACTGTGATCCTGACCATCGAGGATGCAACAAGTACAGAAACACACACAGTGATAAGAATATAGACCAGACAGCGTTCACAGACACCAGTTATTATTCTTCACTTATTACAGAGTGACTGTAGCATGTGACAGGGAAACATCACTATTACTACAAAATGCACAGACGGATCTATGAACGGCTATCTTAAAGCCTCTTCCAGTTGTAAACAGATGTGTTTCATGTGTCTTCAGGTGCGCCATCTCCCCCTCTGGAAGTGAAGATTCCAGACGCCAGCAGACAACACATCAATGTAACCTGGAAGCCTCCGGCAAAGGACGGTGGCAGCCCCATCACCGGGTACCACGTGGAGGTGGCTGAGGCCAGGCCCGAGCTGAAGTGGCTCCGGGTCAACACCAGACCAGTCAAGGAGCTGCAGTTCAGGATCGATGATGGAATCAAACCCGAAAAGAAGTACGTCATCAGGGTTCGCGCCATCAACGCCACTGGAGTCAGCGATCCATCAGAGATATCTGATAAAGTGTTCACCAAGGACCCTGACTGTGAGCAAATGCATACAAGCACAACATTTAGATTAAAAGAAACATGATTCAATAGAAAGGAATGCAATGATTCAACAAAATGAAACATTGATTCAACAAAAAAACACAACAAATCAATCCAAATAAATGCAAAACCATTTTTTAAAAAATCACACATTTACCACTTTTTCTGTCAGAATATCGGTAATTTCTCAGAAATGTATGAGTTTATCATTAGTTTTTATTTTATGTGTATTTATCATTTTTTTAATTTACTGGTAATAAAAGGTAAAAACCCTCACCCTGTTCTCTCTTGACTCCATCTTTGTTCCAGGTGGCCCTACCATGGATCTGGAGGCCCAGGACGTGGTCGTGGTTGAAGGTGAAAAGCTGCACCTGAACATCCCATACAGAGCCATCCCAACACCCAAAATGGTTTGGCAGAAGGACACAGTTGAATGTAAATCTGATGACCGCCTGTCCATGACGGTGGAGATGAACAGCGCTCACCTGGAGCTGCTGCGCTGCACTCGGGCTGACAGCGGTGCTTACGCCATCACTCTGGAAAACAACCTGGGAACGGCCACTGGGACGGTCAACGTCAAAGTAATCGGTACAGCAGCGCTCACCAGACAGAAAACAGGGTTTAGGTTTAATTCAATGACAACATATATTCCTCAAACATAAACCATCACTCCTATTCTTACTATAACCTCAGCTATAAATGTTTGTCAACTCCTTTCACCAAAGACTCCAGTACAGTGCCATTGTTTCTCATTTCTAATATTCTCCTTCTTCCCTTCTAAATACTGTAGGACTTCCGGGTCAGTGCAAAGACATCAGCTCAAGCGATGTCACTAAGAACTCATGTAAGATCAGCTGGGAGGCTCCGGAGGATGACGGTGGCACTCCCATCGTCAGCTACACACTGGAGCGCCGTGAGGCCTCCAAGAAGACTTACGTGCCTGTCATGTCAGCTGAGAATGTCCTGACCTTCACCGTGAAAGACCTGTATGTCAACTGCGAGTACTATTTCAGAGTGAAGGCCGTAAACAAGGTTGGAGCTGGAGAATATCTGGAGCTACGAAACCCCGTCATTACAGAGGAAATCAAACGTAAGAACATGATGAAGGGAACAAACATAACAGACGACAGACATGAAATAACAAAAAATAGTATCATTTGATACATCAGGACGTTTCATATTCAAAATTTCCTTCTTATTCATTACCTACGTGAGATGGTACATGAGAAGTCACATTTTTATGTCTCCAAGAACATAAAAATATTTGCATAATTTAAGTGACTCTTGGTGTTGTTTTCTTGAAGCTAAGCAAGATGTATAGAAATTACACAATTGCATTCATTCAGTCCATACATTAACATCCTTTTGGTTTGATCTCTTCAGAGAAACCAGATCCTCCAATCCAGGTGGAGGCCTATGATCCCACCTCCAAGTCCATCACAGTGAGCTGGAAGGCTCCAGACTACGATGGCGGCTGTCCCATCCAGGGCTACATTGTGGAGAAGATCGAGAAGGATGGTGACCGCTATGAGCGTGTCACACCCAGCCTCATCCCAGGGTTCTCCTTTGTGGTCTCTGGCCTGAAGGAGGACATGGAGTACCAGTTTAGGGTCAGAGCGGAGAACGCCGCTGGGGTTAGCGAACCATCCCGCAGCTCACAGCCCATGAAGGCTGCAGACCCTGTTGGTATGAAAACGACTTTATTTAGACTTGGACACAAACGAAAATGAGAGTAAATCTATTTATCTTCTATATGCAGCTTTGTATTTTACGAGGATTTAAGGTGGTTTAACTTGGGCTTTTTTTGTTCATATTGTGTTGTTTATTGTGGTTTAATATAGTTTTTGTTTTGTTCTCATTAGTTTTGTGCATTAAAATCTCAGTGACTCGTGTTTTTTTATTTCCAGAAAAACCAAAGGTGACGCTCCACCCACGTGTACAGTCTGGTGTGTGTATTAAGAAAGGAGAGGAGATCCGCATCGATGCCTACATCTCTGGCTCACCGTATCCCAAAGTGTCCTGGCTCAGGAACGACGAGGATGTGACCAAAGAGCCGACAAAGAAGGTAGCCCCTGTAGTGAAGAAGAAAACTAAGGCAAAGGTGAGTTCATCCTCAGATACCATGTATTCTGTGCACAATGTTTGTTCTTCATATTCTTTTGGGAGATCATCATGGTACCTTGTCTTTGTGCAGGTTCCAGAACCAGAACCAGAGTATACGTCTCCAATGAGGGAGCGTCTCGGTCTGGATCAGACCAAGAGAGGTCAGGCTGCGCTAATGATCCGCGAAGCTATCAGAGCTGATCACGGAAACTTCACCATCCAAGTAGAAAACATTCATGGAGTTGCCACCGCCACCTGCGTCGTCAATGTCCAAGGTAAAAGAGAGCTTCACTTTACAACCTTAATCTCCTGGAGTGTTTTATGTCACTTATACAACTTTACAACTTAATGTCTAACCCTCAAACTGTCTCATGTCTCAGACAAACCTGGTCCTCCAATTAACTTCACGTTTGATGAGATCCGGAATACATCTGTGGTCTGTAACTGGGAGCCTCCAGAGGATGACGGCGGCAGTGAGATCCTCAACTACATCCTGGAGAAGAAGGACAACAAGAATGACGAGATCGGATGGATCACCGTCACCTCCACACTGAAGGGAACCAGCTGCCCCGTCACCAAACTCATTGAAGGAAAGGAGTACATCTTCAGAGTCACTGCTGAGAACAAGTCGGGCTGTGGACATCCCTGCATCTCTGAGCCACTGGTTGCCAAGAACCAGTTTGGTATGTGGCACCAGGATATAGACGCATCCGTCATGTCAAGCTCTTCTCTCTCATGATACTTAGATGTTTAAATGTTTGTGATTTTTTTAAAATGTAATTTTAGATCAGATTTAGATTAGTTGTGATGTTTTTCTGGTGGTTGCATGAAGAACAACATAAAGGTAAAATAAAATTAAGCTATTCTCTGCACCCCCAGATCCTCCTGATGCTCCTAATGCCCCCCGTGTCCATGAGGTGACGGCAAGCTCTGCCCGCATCTCCTGGCATGAGCCGAAAGACAACGGCAGCCCCATCCTGGGCTACTGGATCGAGAGGAAGGAGGTGAACAGCAAACACTGGACCCGAGTGAACCGAGCCCTCCTCAGCTCTCTGGAGGTGAAGGTGACTGGCCTTATGGAGGGACTCACCTACATCTTCAGAGTGTGTGCCGAAAACCTGGCTGGACCGGGACCGTTTAGCGAGCCCACGGACCGCATCGTCACCATGGATGCCATCAGTAAGTCCAACCCTCATTCAAACATAAATATTTTTGGTATGAAAATGATTAAAAGGTTAAGTTTGCAATAGACGCAGGAAGTGTAGTACCTCAAACTACAGGTGTAGATGCTGTCACTTTTTGAACACTTTAACACAGTATCATAAACATTAATCACCTCCATTCCAAACCCTCAGTGCCTCCTGGACCTCCCACTCCATGGATTGTGGACACTGGGAAGGACTCTGTGATTGTGGCCTGGAAGCCTCCACTGTATAATGGAGGAGGAGACATCCTGGGATACCATTTAGAGAAGGTACCGTCACATTTACTGCTGTATTGTGTCTTGCATGCAAAGGCTAATGTCATCTTTTTTTCCATTGCTCGAGTACTTCATGTGTTTCTGTGAGTTTACACTTTGGTTCCTGATTAAGGTTGTGGTTGGAGAGAAGGACTGGTCCCGCAGCACAGAGTTCAGATGTAAAGAACTCACCTACACTGTGACCGGTCTGACTGAAGGAGCCGACTATTACATCCGTGTCATTGCTGTCAATGACGCCGGACCTGGTGCTCCAGGTGTGACTGAACCTGTGACTGTCAAAGAACCTGAAGGTGAGGAGTGTTTTATCATAGGCAGCATGTGCACAACATGTTGATCAGTGAATGATATTTGTTTGTATTTTCCACAGAATCTCCCATCGTCAACTTTGATGAATCTGTGAAGAACGGCGTCATGATTAAGGCTGGTGAGTCTCTGAGGCTTCCCGCTGTGGTGACTGGACGACCACAGCCTGAGATCAAATGGGCTAAAGATGAGGGTGAAATCGACAAGGAGAGAATGATCGTAGAGACAGAGGGAAAACACAGCACTCTGTTCATCAAGACAGCCGTGAGGGCAGACCACGGAAAGTACCAGATCACCGGCACCAACGGCAGTGGAACCAAGACTGCTGAGACCAAAGTGGACGTCATGGGTCAGTGTCAAACAAAAGATCAGCTAGAGGGTTTTGGTAGTGTCAGGTCACAATCACACAAATCAATAAGAAAGTCAAAGCACACCATTCATAGCATAGAAATGTGCATCTAGCTTCTGTCACAGTGTTTTTATGAGCTGATGTATCTTGGGGCCTGTGATTGTGCAGACGTCCCTGGACCAGTGGTGGATCTAAAGACAGTGATGGTGACCAAGAAGAACATCACCCTGACCTGGTCTGACCCTCTGGATAACGGCGGCAGTGACATCATCGGTTACGAGGTCCTGAGGAAAGATGCCAAGATGAAACTGTTCAGGCAACCCATTGAGACCGCATCCTGCAAGTGCGACATCCAGGGCCTGTTGGCCGGAGAGGAGTACGACATCAGGGTGTTTGCCAGGAACAAGTATGGTGATGGAGTTCCATCTGACTTGGGACCGATCCTGGCTGAGGATCCCAAAGGTAGACCCCAAACATACTGATCTTCATCAGGTCTACAATATAACCACACCCTGTTTTCAGCACTCTGTGTTCACATAATGATATGTGTCACAATGGATCAGTAAAGTCAATGATCTTCTTGTTCTTCTTCAGGTACTCCTTCTGCACCTGAGAAGCTGCACTACACCAACAGAAGCAAGAGCACGATCACTCTAGCTTGGCAGCCACCCCGTACTGATGGAGGCAGCCCCATAATGGGATACTATGTGGAGAAGATGAGGTTTGATGGTACAGAATTTGAAGTGGCCAACCGCAAGATGTTCCCTGAGTGTTGTGGCACAGTGGAGAACCTGTCGGAGAACCAGGAGTACCAGTTCAGAGTGAAAGCTGTAAATGAAGTCGGGGATGGAGATCCATCAAAGCCCATCACTGCCATGATCCAGGATGATGAAAGTATGACATTTGCAGTCCTTCTAATTCTGAGATATGTTTTACTTCAGTGTGGCTCAACTGACTCAACCTCTGTTTTCATCTGCAGTTGCTCCCGTTATTACCATCCTCAAGTTCTTCAAGAGTAATGCCATTATTGTGAAGAAGGGAGCAGCCATTGACATCCCAGCCGAAGTGAAGGGACTTCCTCTTCCAACGCTGCAGTGGATGAAGGACAATGTGGTGTTGGAGCAGCCAGACGGAGAGAAGATGACAATGGAGACTGAGGAGGTGAGGGACTGAGCATGTTGTATCTGTAGATGTTTACAGAGCATCATGTTCAACCTAGCAAGTAACCTTGGTATGGATTATTTATTAGTTTATGGATGAAACCAGCCTCAGTCAGGTGTGTTCTTGTCTTCTCAGGTGGATCGGACGACTATGAAAACTAAGATCGCCATACCAGAAACCATCAGGCAGGACAAGGGCAACTACAAACTGGTGGCTGAAAACTGCCATGGCAAAACTCAGCACACCATCCGTGTGGAGATCCTTGGTAAGAGCAGATCCTCATCAGTGATCATAATGTAGTGAAACGAAACACGAAACTAAAATGGTGCGTCTTTCCTTCAGATCGCCCTCTGCCTCCAAGGAATATTGTAGTCTCAGACATCAAAGCTGACTCGTGCTACCTGACCTGGGATGCTCCCGAGGACAACGGAGGTAGTGAAATCACCAACTACATAGTGCAGCGGCGAGATGCCAGCAAGAAGAAGTCAGACTTCGAGGTGTTGACCATCAACTTAATCGACAGGAGATATGGGGTGAGTGTCTGGAGCAAGGATAAGTCCTGCTGATGTCTGTCAGATGTCTGTGTCTCAGTTAGAAATGAAATGGAAGACTAACTGGTGGCCATGGAAAAAAATATAAATACTGAGGAGATTTTATTTTGGTTTTAACCAAAAAGTCTATGTTTTTTCCTCTTTGGATTATCAGGTTCAATGTGGAGAAAAAGACCAGTCTTTTGTGCTGGATTTTTGTCAATATACTTAAAAATCATGGCCACAAATGAATCAAAAGTGGATGAAAACATGGAAACAAATTAATTAAAAAAGAAATAGAAAAAGAAATATCAGACTGGTAATATAAATGTCTTCATTCCTTGTTGTCTTCAGGTCTACAGAATGGATTTGAATGGTGCCTTCCAGTTCAGGATCAAAGCAGAGAACAAGTACGGAGTAAGTGATGGATGTGATTCTGAGAAGGTCCAGCTCAGAGATCCATTTGGTCTCCCTGGACCACCTCGCAACCCCAAGATCATTGCAGCGACGGCCACCACCATGACACTGACCTGGGATGCACCTCTGGACAACGGTGGGTCCACCATCCAGGGCTACTGGTTGGAGAAGAGGGAACGTGGCGCCGTGTACTGGGGCCGTGTCAACCGAGCCCCGGTGACCAAACCAGCTGTGAAGGGTCTGCAGCACACTGTCCTGAAGCTCATAGAGGGCACAGAATACCAGTTCAGAGTGGCTGCAGGCAATGCTGCCGGAGTAGGACCGCCAAGCGAGGCCACAGAGTGCCGCTTTGCCGTCGACCCCTGCAGTGAGTGGAAACTTAAGACCAGTGGTTTTTAGGTTTGGCTTTTAACAGTTAAATGAAATGGGAGACTACGTTTAATGGATAATGTATTTCTCTGAACTGAAACATTTATCTCCATATATAATGTGATGTCTGGTTTTCCATCAGACCCTCCCAGCCCACCTGCCTCTCTCGAGGTTAAAGACAAAACGAAGAACAGCGTGACACTCACCTGGATGCCACCAGAGAAAGATGGCGGCAACCCAGTGAAAGGTTACATAATTGAAGTTCACGAGGAAGGCATGGCTGAGTGGAAGAGGGTGAACCCTGCAGATAAGCTCCACCCCACTACTGAGATCACCGTTCCAGATCTGAGGGAGGGCAAGAAGTGCAGGTTCAGAGTCTACGCTGTGAACGCAGCCGGAAACTCAGAGCCTGCCAAGACAGCCGATGTCCTGGTCCAGGATGTCCTCAGTAAGAATCATGCAGTTTATCTGGAGGCCCATTGACCAATCAGAAAATGGACTCACTCAGATATTTGTTGTGTTTGTTCACAGTCGAGCCGACCGTCTATCTGGAGGTGAGCGCTAATGACCTATTGAACTGTAGAGCTGGGACCCCCATCCGCATCCCGGTCACCATCCGTGGACGACCCATCCCCAAAGTCACCTGGAATTTCGATGGAACTGCTGAGACTGAGAAGAAGAATGAGCTGCACACGCTGCCTGTCGACTCAGAGGTGAGAACCAGGGTTCACATCTAATCAGGGTCAGGGTTTACATCTAATCCAGCACCAAACTACACCAGTACATGATACAGGACACAGCTGTCAAATGTCAGGTGTGGGTGTGGAACTGTTTGATTAAAATGATTCAAAACCATTACAGAATAAGTTCTTTTAACTTTGTTGTTCTTTAGTTTAAAGTTTTCTTACCATATTGGTAAAGAAGTTGGGTGCCTTAGGTGCATACAGTAAATCTTCGCAGTAAATGAGACCAATCTGTATCTGACTTCCTGCTGTTTCAGATTCAATCAACCGACACAACGTCAGTCATCACCATCCCTGAGAGTAAACTGAGCCACAGTGGCCGATATATCCTGAATGCAGAGAGCCCCGCTGGACACAAGGTGGTCAAAGTCCGAGTCAATGTCCTCGGTATGTAGACGTTCACCTCAAAGTGTGACTGAGACAAAAATAATACAGTTTAATCAGCTGCATCAGTCTTGGTGCTGATATTTTTTACACTCCACCATCAGAAAGTTGGATGATGTACATCATATGGTGTAAAATGTTTGATACAGACTTAGAATAAGTCTTAAATTTGGCAAAAAGATTTAATGTGTCCATCTGTGTAAGCTTGAATTAAAAGAGGGAGAATAAAGGTTGTGCTTTGCCAAATAGGGGATGACTGAGTGAAAGTCCGACGTGTGCTAGATCTTTTCTGTATCTTCTGTGTGGTGATCCACAGATCTGCCCGGACCTCCCAGAGACTTGAAGGTGACTGACGTGACAAGAGGAACCTGCAGACTCACCTGGAAACCTCCAGAGTGTGATGGTGGAGAGAGAGTCAAGAGCTACTTCATTGAAAAGAAGACGGTGGTGGGCAAAGCCTGGACCAAGGTACGACTCCAACACATCTCTTACCAGCAGAAGGTGGTTCTTTTGGTCTCAGGTCTGACCACAGTCTTGTCTTTTCAGGTGAACCCGGCCTGTGCTGCACAGTCTCTGGTTGTTCCAGACCTGATTGACGGTCAGGAGTATCTATTCCGCATTCGGGCAGAGAACCGCTTTGGCTTTGGACCCTACATCGAGACCCCAGATGGAACCAAAGCCAGAGATCCGATCCGTACGACTGCACTGCTCTGCTTTTATTCACTCATTGTTCACTTTGATCATGGACCTAAAAACAAACTCTCTTTATCTTCAGATCCTCCTGATCCTCCAACAAGACTGAAGATCCAGAGTGTTAGGAAGGGCACAGTCACTCTGATCTGGAAGGCCCCAAAGAACGATGGTGGTGCACCTGTTACCCACTACAGTGTGGATCTGCTCTGCTGGGATGCCAGCGGCACCCAGAAGGAGTCCTGGAGGAGGTAAACCTTCCCCTCAGGGCCACTTTGGAATAGTGTGAACCCTAACATCATTGAAAGCCCACTGAAAAGTCAGACAGGCCGGGTTATGTTTGAAGATGGCCTTATTGAATAGATGTTTATGGTCTTCATCTTTCTGTATGCTGCCCCCTGCAGGTGTAACAGGAGAGATGTGGACACAACCAGCTTTAAGGTGGAGGATCTGACGGAGGGAGATGAGTATGAGTTCAGAGTGACTGCCTGGAACGAAGCCGGAGCCAGCAGACCATCATCTACTGCTGGACCCATCCTCCTCCAGGACCAGACCTGTAAGACCACACCCACAACTCAGGCTGGTGTAAACCACACCCACAACCTGTGCTGGTGTAAACCACACCTTCAACCTGGGCCAGTGGAAAGGGCCATTCCACACATTTAACTTACAACACAGTCACACTCAGCTCAGTTCCTACGCACAGTATATTAAAAAGACACCATTCTATTTCTGTTTTTATTATGTGTTTGAGAGCAGAGGTTCTGTCGAGTAACATCTTTTTTCATCTGGTCTTGGTGCAGGTGCTCCATCCATTGAGCTGAAGGAGTTCATGGAGGCTGAGCAGGGCTCTGACATCAGCATTGTGGCCAAGATCCGTGGATGTCCATTCCCCACACTTACTTGGTACAAGGCTCCGCCCCACAAGTCCGATGCCAAGGTGGAGGTCCAGTACGATGAGCATATCAACAAGATAGTGGCAGACGACAGCTGCACGCTGCTCATCCAACAAGGCAAACGTCCGGACACTGGACTGTACACACTGGTCGCTTCCAACAGCCTTGGAAAGGCCTCCAAGGAGATGAGGCTCAACGTGCTCGGTAACATTAGATTATCGAAATGTTTTCCTGTTACAGAAGCAACAGGAGCTTCTTGTTTTTACATAAAACATTTACAGCTTTTTACTTGTGTTATTTGATGCACATTTCTGTCACATTCTAAAAGTCAAAGTAATGACTTATTGTCCGAAATTATTGACTTAATTACTAAAAGTCACTTTTGTCTCCAGGACGTCCTGGTCCTCCTTCTGCTCCCATTAAGTTTGAGGAGGTCGGAGCCGAGAGGATCACTCTGTCATGGCTTCCACCAAAGGATGACGGTGGCTCTAAAGTCACCAACTATGTGATCTGGAGACGCGTGGCCAACAGGAAGACCTGGGTCCCTGTCACCAATGAGCCCAAAGATAGGATCTGGACTGTGGAGAACCTGATGCAGGGACACGAGTATGTGTTCCGTATCATGGCCCAGAACAAATACGGAGTGGGAGAACCTCTGGACAGTGAACCAGAGGTTGCACGAAACCGCTTTGGTGAGTAAGCATTAAAAACTGTCACACAATCACCAAAATAAAAATGAAGTTTTGTTGAGTTTAGACTAAATTTTTATGGCGATCCCTCAGTGGTTCCGGGTCAGTGCGAGAAGCCGACCATCTCCAGCATCACTCTAGACTCCATGACTGTGAACTGGGAAGAGCCTGAGGATGACGGCGGTTCTCCCATCACTGGCTACTGGCTTGAACGTAAGGAGACCACAGGCAAACGCTGGACCCGGGTCACCAGAGACCCCATCCGACCTATGGGTATGGGCGAGTCCT
Source organism: Ostorhinchus cyanosoma (assembly GCA_029814465.1). NCBI lineage: Eukaryota > Metazoa > Chordata > Actinopteri > Kurtiformes > Apogonidae > Ostorhinchus > Ostorhinchus cyanosoma. Next base: position 34,612,908 of record JAPTYQ010000015.1, on the reverse strand, counting down.
TTGTGGTGACTGGCCTAATTGAGGGCTCACAGTACCTCTTCAGGGTCACAGCCATCAACACTGCCGGACCCGGACCTGCCAGTGCCCCCACAGAGCCCATCTTCGCCAGGGACCCCATCTGTAAGAAAAAACAGATATATTATGTAACAGTATAATGAATGCAAACAAGTAGATACATATTCTACTATTTATAGTTAACGGGTTTCCTGCCTCTTTCTACAGCCCCGCCCTCACCTCCCACTCCCAAGGTTATTGATTGGACCAAGTCCACAGTGGATCTGGAGTGGATTCCTCCTCTGAAGGATGGAGGCTCCAAGATCATTGGATACTGGGTTGAACACAAGGAGGAGGGAACCGAGGCCTGGGTGAAGGTGACAACAAACACCTGCACTTGTTCAATTGTTTTGTTTTTATTTTTCTTGTCTCTAATTGAAAAGTCAATAATGGAAAAGATAAATCAATGGATGTAACCTCAGAGACATGTTTGTATTTTCAGGCCAAGGACACTGAAATCCGTGGCACTCGCTTTGTGATCACTGGTCTGAAGACTGGAGGTCAGTACAGATTCAGAGTGACTGCCTTCAACGCTGCCGGTAACGGAGAACCAGGCGAAGTCCCTGAGGTTCTGGAAGTCAATGACAGAACCAGTGAGTATTAGATTAAAGGGGAACTTCGGTCATTTTCAACACACTATTCTATTGCTCGATCTACCCGAGAAAAGCATGTACCGAAGACGGCAGAAATTTTAGTGCAACCGAAGTCGAGCTTTTTGATGCTCCAGGTCTGTAAACAAACTGGTAAGCGGCTA
>JAPTYQ010000015.1:34556413-34607965 GCA_029814465.1 Ostorhinchus cyanosoma | reverse complement strand
GAATCACAGAATAAAAGTTACAATAAAGTGATAATAGTAATAGTAGTCATAACAATAACATGCAAGTAATATAAGCATGTAAGTAATAATAATAATAATAATAATAATAAGCAGCGATGAGATAGCTAAATTGCTGCATATATAAGAACAAGAAACAAACATTGTAAACTGGACTAAACAACAAACAAACATTACACCACAGAATGACACAGTACCTCTGAGCAGACAGCAGATGTCCAAGAGAGAAAATGAACCTGTAAATGCTGATCACTCATGTTTATTTGGTTTCAGGTGTTCCGGATCGTCCCGAGGACCTGGAGGTCACCAAAGTCACAAAGGATCTGATTAGTGTCACATGGAAGGCACCGAAGTCCGACGGTGGCTCTGAGATCACACATTATATCCTGGAGGCTCGAATGATCGGAAAAGACAAATTCACCAGACTGACCAAGGAGAGTCTGATGGAGAGGAAGTACACATATGATGGTTTAAGGGAAGGGGACACCTACCAGTTCAGAGTATCCGCTGTCAATGAGGTCGGACCAGGCAAACCTTCATTCTGCACCAAACCAATCACCTGCAAGGACGAACTGGGTGAGTCACACCAAACAGCAAATCAGGGTTTATTACATCACACTGATTTAAGACAAAAGAGGTTAGTATCATCAGCATAGAGTCAAACAAATGAAAATACAAAATCAAAATGTTTTGAGCATTAATTTCAGTTTTAAAATGGGTCTTTGTGTCCTTCATCATCGTTGTTCATTGTTCATTTGTCTGATCTTACATTTTTATTCTGTCCATCAGAACCACCCACCATTGAGCTGGACTTCCGTGATAAGATTATCATCCGTGTGGGTGAGAGCTGCCTGCTTCAGGGCCGTTACACCGGAAAACCGTCCCCATCCATCATCTGGTACCAGGACGACAATGAGCTGAAGGCCGACAAACACATCATGTTCAAGAACACCCTGACCACCATGTCTCTGGGTCTGATGAAGGCTGAGCGCCAACACAGCGGCCGTTACGTGGTGGTGGTGGAGAACAGCACCGGCTCCAGGAAGGGCATCAGCAACATCACCGTTGTTGGTACGAAATGTGACTGACACTAAATTGGAGACAAATTAGACCAAAACAGACGGAGACGTTACTGTTTATATAAAACCTTGTTGCTGTTGAATAAACTGAGCAGAATGTGTCGGATGTTAAGCACAACAGTTGTAAGAGAAACTAGAAATGTCTTTTTCAGTCTATACTTATCTTATTTCCGACTCCCCCAAGGTCCTGTTGTGTGTTTCGTCATCCCACCTGGACATGTAAATCTGTATTTGATCTCATTTCCTGTCCTCAGACCGCCCAACTCCCCCTGTGGGCCCCGTGGTGTTTGATGAGGTCCACAGGGAGTACATGGTGATCTCCTGGAAGCCTCCTCTGGATAGCGGAGGAGTCGATGTCTCCAACTACATCATCGAGATGAGAGATGTCAACAGAGACGCCTGGACCACTGTGACTTCTGCCACTACTAAGACCACATGCAAGGTGGGTCACTTCTGCTTCCTGCCCAGGCCCATTCATGTCTGAGTCTATGTTCAGTTGAGTAGGACAGTATGTTAGATTTTGCTTTTATTTCCTGTTCAGATTCCAAAGCTGACTGAAGGCAGAGAGTACATCATGAGGATCTTTGCAGAGAACATGTACGGCATCAGCGACCCTCTGGAGTCTGAGGAGATGAGGGCTAAAGACCTCTTCAGTACGGTGCACACACTGTCCTGACACTTTTAGTGAAAAATGTCAAACTGATTCTTCACTGCTTGTTTCAGGCTTAGTTTCCTTTTACCTTCATCTGAAACTTACTGCCCTGCATGATTTATTTGGTTGGAAATGGATTCCTACAGACTTGTTTAAAGCTGGATGTGTCCTGACACTGCTCCCCCACAGGAGTCCCAGAAGCCCCGGAGATGCCCACAGTCAGGGAGGTGTATGCCACCAACGTTCTAGTTCTTTGGAACAGACCACGCGATGGAGGGAAACCCATCACCAACTACATCCTGGAAAAGAGGGAGGTTGGTGCCAAGAGGTGGTCCAGAGTCACCAGAGATCCACTATACCCGGCCACCCAATACCGAGTCCAGGACCTGGTGGAGGGCTGCGAATATGAGTTCAGGGTGATGGCTGAGAATGAGCTGGGAACTGGAGACCCTAGCGAACCATCTAAACCAATCCTAGCCAAAGACCCTATTGGTCAGTAACAACAGACCTGCATATATCCCTCATGTTTAACACTCTTTACATTTTTACACTGGAAATTTAAGTCATAATATTAATTTATTTACAGTAAACATCAAGTCAAATATTATTATATAGAAAAAAATTGCGTCTCACATTTATCAAAACTACAAGTATACATATTGAAAAAATTCAACTTTATGACTATTTTTCTTTCTGTATTGTTTTGTCAAACCAGTTTGTCCTAGTCCTCCTGTGACACCTGAGGCCTATGACAAAACTAAAGACACAGTCAGTCTTAAGTGGCAGATGCCTCGTCACGATGGAAAGGGCCGTATCTTTGGGTACCTGGTCGAGTACCAGAAGCCCGGTGCCGTGGAGTGGGTTCAGGCAAATGCGAGTCCGGAGGAGTGTCCAGACCTGCACTATGTGGTGACAGGATTGGCTGACGGACAGGAGTACACCTTCAGGATCTTCACTGTGAACGCCGCTGGCAAATCTGACCCAGCCTATGTTAAAGAGACCATCAAAGTCCACGACAGACTGGGTAAAGGTTTCATTTAGAATTAAAAGGAAAAGATTAACTTATGTTGAGGAAAATGTCCTAAACAAAATAACTAGTGTGGAAGACCAATTCCACTACTGTGATGAAGATCTAATTCAAAATAATCACTTGGTATTTAAACATGCACATATGTCTCATGTTTACCAGGTGCTTTATTAATTTTTTTAATGGTTAAAAATAAAGAAAAATAGAATTTTATGGTGTAATTGAACACATATTGCAACAGATTTTTGTCATAGATTCAGATGTTTCAAGTGTTTATATCACTGTTTTTCCAGATCAGTAACATTTATTCCATGTGTTTCTGTTCATGTCCACAGAGGCTCCAGAGCTGCTGCTGGATGCTAACATGGCCCGTGATCACCTGGCCATGCTGGGCACTGACATCACCCTGAGCGCCACCATCAAGGGTATCCCCACACCGACTGTTAGCTGGAAGAAGGATGATGGAGACATGCCGGCCCACGTTGCCGTGGCTGTCACTGCCTCCGGAAGCAAAGTGTTCATTCCCAAATCTGTCCGAGCTGACTCTGGAAACTACACCATCACTGTAGAAAACACAGCTGGGAAGAAGTCCGCCACCGTGGCAGTACTCGTACTAAGTGAGTATATCTAAAGAAAGAAAAAAAATAGAATAGGGGACAACTAAAAAACTCCCAGTAGGAAGAACTCAACCTAACCCAAACCCATTGTTTGTTTCCTCAGATAAACCTTCTCCTCCCAGAGACCTGGTCATCTCAGAGGTGACCAGCGAGTCGGCCTACCTGACCTGGAAGGCTCCAGAGGACAATGGGGGTGCAGTGATCTCCCACTATGTGGTGCATAAGAAGGATGTGGCTGCAGATCAGTGGGTACCTGTGGCTGCAGCCAATAAGAAGCTGAGTCTGATGGCCATGTACCTTATGGAAGGAATCCAGTACCTGTTCAGGGTCGCCGCTGAAAACCAATTTGGCAGGAGCGACTTCATCACGACCAAAACACCTATCAAGGCCCTTGATCCACTTTGTTAGTAAAAGTCTTAACTGAGTATACTTACAACACTAATAATTTCATTACACCTGTAACTCTGGCACTGTCAATTATTTATCACTAACAAAAGTTTTATTGCAGCTTTGTGTGGATTTAGAATCTAAATCTATTCTTGCATGAACCCCTTTCAGATCCCCCTGGTCCTCCCAAGAACCTTCACCACACTGATGCAGAAAAGACAGAGGTTTGGTTGGCGTGGGAGTGGCCTGAACGCACCGGTGGAAGTGAAATCACTGGGTTCATTGTTGAGCACCAGGAGGAGGGTCAGACAGACTGGGTCACATTCAAGACAGTTAGCAACAATCATGCCCATGTTACTGGTTTGGAGGAAGGGAAGACATATCGCTTCAGGGTCAAAGCTCAGAATGCGATTGGAGTGAGTCGTCCTGATACCAGTGTCCCCGTCACTTGCCAGGAGAAGACACGTAAGACCACAGTTTTATAAGTCTTTATAAGTTTTTAATTCACTTAAGGGGTATGTATTTTGCTTGGGGTCAGGCTTTTCTGAGAGTCAAGGGACTTTGGGATAGAAAGGGTGCTTTAGAATATTTTCTTATGACAATACTTTTCCTGTTCTTGTTAATGTACATAAAAACACTGTTTTATTCTCTCTCTAGTGCCACCGACAATTGAAGTTGATGTGAAGCTTATTGAGGGTCTTGTTGTAAAGGCTGGAAGCTCTATTGTCCTTCCTGCCAAGATGACCGGTATCCCCATTCCTACTGCCAAATGGATGACAGATGGCCAAGAGATTGCCTCTGAGGGGCGCTTCAAGATCGAGACTGCTGGTTCCTCTACCATCCTTAGCATCCCTGAGTGCCAGAGAGGAGACACTGGAGAATATATCCTTAGTGTTTCCAACCCTGCAGGAAGTAAAACAGTCGCCCTGCACGTCACTGTGCTTGATCTTCCTGGTCCACCTATTGGACCCATCAATATCCTGGAGGTAACACCTGATCACATGATGATTCAATGGAGGGCACCAAAGGATGATGGTGGAACACCTGTCACCAATTATGTGGTGGAAAAGAAGGATGTGAAGAAGCCATGGGAACCCTGGTCTGTCGTCAGCTCCGGTGGCATGAGTACCAAAGCTAAGGTGTCCAGGCTGGAGAAGGGCCGTGAGTATATTGTGCGTGTCCGGGCAGAAAACAAGATTGGCATTGGGGCAGGACTAGAGAGTCCACCTACTATTGCCAAGCACATGTTCAATCCCCCTGGCTCACCAGGCCTACCAGAGTGTTCTGATATCACAGAAAATGCTGTCACCGTGTCATGGCCTCTGCCAGAGTACGATGGCGGCAGCCCCATCAGCGGCTACGTGATTGAGCGTAGAGAAATGACTGGAAAGTGGATCCGTGTCAACAAAACTCCTGTTCTGGACCTCAGATACAGAGTCTCTGGCCTCTTTGAAGGCAACACCTATGAGTTCAGAGTGTTTGCTGAAAATGTTGCTGGTATCAGTGAACCTTCACCCACCTCCGACCCAGTCAAAGCCACTCGTGCCATCACCAAACCAGGACCTCCTGGTAATCCTAAACTGAAGGACTGGAGCAAGTCTTATGCTGACATTTGCTGGACGAAGCCCACAAGAGATGGAGGCAGTCCAATCTTGGGCTACGTCATTGAAGCTCAGAAGTCAGGAACTGCTCAGTGGGACAGAATTAACAAGGACCTCATCAAGATGTGTGCTTATAGAGTCCCAGGCCTAATTGAAGGACTAGAGTACAGACTCCGTATCAGAGCCACAAACAAAGTTGGTGACAGTGAACCCAAGGAGCTTTCTGAAACCATCTTGGCAAAGGATATCTTGGTTCCACCTGAGGTTGTGGTTGATGTGTCATGCCGTGACTCTCTGACAGTCAGAGCTGGTCAGATTATCAGCCTGATCACCAGAGTGAAGGGAAGACCAGATCCTGAGATCACATGGACAAAAGATGCCAGAGCTTTGGGTCGTGACAAGAGAACAGAAATGAACAATAACTACCCTCTGTGTGAGCTGGTCATTAATGACGCTGTCAGGTCTGACTACGGCAAATATGCTATTGTTGCCAAGAACAGCAGTGGACAGGCTCAGGCCACCATCATTGTCAATGTCTTAGACACACCAGGACCTTGCCAGAATGTGAAGGTGGCCTATGTGACCAAGAACTCCTGCATGGTGTCCTGGGAGAACCCTGAAGACAATGGAGGAAGCGAAATCACACAGTACATCATTGAGTGCCGTCAGCCAAGCCAGAGAGGCTGGACTGTGGTCTCCAGTGACTGTACCAAGCGCCTGATGAAGGCTCCCCTGACTGAAGGATGTGAATATTTCTTCCGTGTGAGTGCAGAGAACAAGGTTGGTGCTGGTCCACCCACTGAGACCAAGACCCCTGTATTGGCAGTTGATCCTATTGAGAAGCCAGGAGAACCAGTTGACTTCCAGATTGGTGAGATTGGTAAGACCTTCTGCTTCCTGAAGTGGAAGAAGCCAGACTATGACGGTGGTAGCCGGAACCTGGGTTATCATGTTGAGAAGAAGCCAAAGGAAGCTGAAGAGTGGGAGAGGCTTCACAAGGGAGCCATCAAAGAAACATACTTCATGGCAGACAGGTGCATCGAGAACCAGATCTATCAGTTCAGAGTTCAGACTAAGAATGAAGGTGGTGAGAGCAACTGGGTAACCACAGCTGAAGTCTTGGTGAAAGAACAGTTAGTGGAGCCTGAGATCAAGATGAAACTGGATGGAACCCTTGTGGTCAAAGCAGGAGACTCTGTACCAATTGAGGCGACTGTGAAGGGCAAACCCCAACCGGATGTGAAATGGACTAAAGATGACCGCACAGATGAGATTAGGAGGGGCCCTAGGCTTCAGATCGAAAGCGGTACTGACTTCTCAAAACTACTGGTCACTGGTGCCAGGCGCTCCGACAGTGGTAAATATGTCATTACTGCCTCAAACAGTGCTGGAACCTGCACTGCTCATGCCTCAGTCAACGTGCTGGACAGACCAGGGCCCATCAGAGATCTTAAGGTGTCTGGAGTCACCATTGACAGGTGCCAACTCACCTGGGAAGTTCCAGAGGATGATGGTGGATGTGACATTTATAACTACATTATTGAGAAGTGTGAGACCAAGAGAGGAGTCTGGTCAGTCCATTCCAATGCCATCATCACCAACAAAGCTAATGTCACCCGTCTGATTGAGGGCAATGAGTACATCTTCAGAGTCCGCGCTGAAAATAAGATGGGTCCTGGTGCTGCAGTGGAGAGTGAAGCCATTGTTGCTGGAACCCAGTTCACCGTACCAGATGCTCCTGAAGCACCAGAAGTTACTAAGATTTCCAAAGAAGAAATGACAGTGGAGTGGTGTGAGCCTGACAGAGATGGCGGAAAGCCAATCACAGGTTATCTGTTGGAGAAGAGAGAGGAGCATGCTGTTAGATGGTCTCCTGTCAACAAGGATCCAAGCCCAGGAACTCGTTTCACTGTAACTGGACTTCTGCCGCTCCATGACTACCAGTACAGAGTCAAGGCCGTTAATGAGATTGGCATTGGGAACCCAAGCAAGGCTTCACGTGCCATTACGGCCAAGGACACTGTTGGTAAGTCAACTTTAAAATCTTTGCACATATTTAGCATGTATTGATGCTTTTGAATCATCCTGTGCAAACAACAGATTTAGTTTAATGTCTTTCATACATTTAGATTCAAAATCCAAAGTTATCTCTTAACATACCACTGTTTCTTCTACAGAACCTCCTGCTCCTCCAACGAACTTGAAGGTTCTGGACAGTACCAAATCCACAGTGACCTTGGGCTGGACCAAGCCTGTGTCTGATGGTGGAGCTCCCCTCATCGGCTATGTGGTAGAGATGAGGCTTCAGGGATCTGCCAAGAAGGGAGATGATGGCTGGAAGAGGTGCAACGTTGCTGCTCAGCTGGTTGTGTGCGAGTTCACAGTAACAAGTCTGGATGAGAAGCTTCTGTATGAATTTAGAGTGTCAGCTCAGAACCAGGTGGGCATGAGTCTGCCCTGTGACCTTGGTGAACCTGTGATTCCAAGGGAGATTCTGGGTGAGCATTTGAGATACTTTTATTTTACTACATGACCTGGTGAGTGACATATAATCTGCATTTATGATGTTCAGCTGACACCTGATGTGCTTTTCCTTGTACAGAGGCTCCAGAGATCGACCTGGACGCCAACCTGAAGCAGGGCTTGACAGTGAGAGCCGGCTGTCCCATCAGGCTTTGTGCTACCATCAGAGGCAGACCACCTCCAAAAGTCACCTGGAGAAGGATGGGCATTGACAACGTGGTGCGGAAAGGAAAAGTGGATCTGATTGACACCATGACCTTCCTGGTGATCCCTGATAGCACCCGCGACGACTCCGGAAAATACTGTCTGACTTTGCAGAGTCCAGCTGGAGAGAAGGCTGTGTTTGTCAATGTTAAGGTTCTGGGTAAGTCCACATTTACACCTTTTACTTAAGGCTTTTCACACCTGAACATCTGAACCAAGGCTTATTTTATATGGTTTTTTCCATCTCCAACTTGGTTTATAACTCTAACCACATGTGACTTTCAAAATATGCTTTTTATGTGTTAGTTTGTAGTGATGAAATATGGCTTTTTACAGATTTTCGCCTGACATTTACATACAAGAAAAACCCAATGTTTTTATTAGTCACATTTATTAAAAGGGTGGACTTAAAACTACTTTGTCACAACAAAACAAGATTTATTTCCAAGGCTGCGTTCAGCTGTAACTGTTTTGGAATTTTCAAAACAAGTGATTTAACAATCAAACTGAAGAGTCTGGACCTTTTGATTTTGGTATGAAAGTGACCTCAACTATCGTAATGGATTCTATTCCTACCATTCAAAACTTGTGTCTAAATCTGAATCCACACCTGTATGTGTTTCCTTCCAGACACTCCCGGACCAGTGATAAACCTGGAAGCTACTGACATCAAGCAGACATCCGCCATGTTGTCCTGGAGTCCCCCAGACATCGATGGCGGGAGTGAAGTCACACATTATATCGTTGAGAAGCGTGAGATCGACCGCAAGACATGGGCAACAGTTAAAGCTGAAGTGGAGAAGGATAAGGTTCCCTTCAAAGTGGGCGGTCTGATCCCAGGTACCGAGTACTACTTCAGAGTGACAGCTGTGAATGAGTATGGCCCTGGAGTTCGCAAAGTCAGCCCCACATCCTACCTGGCATCCGATCCTGTCAGTGAGTATCACGGACACCTACACCGAGGATGAAAGACTCTTTAACCCTTTGATTCCCTTTCATTCTGTGAACACACTGACATCTGTTCAATGTCACTGTCAGGTAAACCCGATCCCTGTCAGAAGATTGAGGTGTTGGAGATCACTAAGAACAGTGCCATGGTGGGCTGGGTGAAGCCAATGAGAGACGGAGGTGCTAAGATTGATGGTTATGTGATTGAGTACATTGAGGTCAAACCTCCTCCTGAACCTCCAGCACCTGCAGAGGTTTGTCACTTACAACATTTGAGCTGCTTCTAATTTGAACAGTTTATTTCAAATGACAATATGGGAAGTGACAGAAATTATATGAAGAGGAATGGAAGAAGCAATAGTTAATTATGTATTGATTTATTTACTTACTTTGATTTAGACAGGTTAAGTCAATAGAGAACCATTTCTCATTTATAATCACAACCTGGCAATGGTAATAACAAAAGAAAGTATTTTTCATGGTTTGAATCACAGCTTAATTGAATTCGCAAATGAGACCTTTGTGAAATTTGAAAATAATATGTACTTGTACTGCTCGACATTGTTGCTGTAAAGAATATTCTTACCTGGGCATTTCTGCAATTTTTCCTACATAAAAAAAAAATAAAACTAACTTTACTTCAAAGAGTGTTCGCTACCATCTACATTATATATATTATACATTTTATATTTTATATTTATATTATATTTTATTATATTATACATTATATGTGTGTGTGTGTGTGTGTGTGTATGTATGTATGTATGTATGTATGTATGTATAATTATTGTTGTCTCCAAATGGTCCCATAGGTTCCAGAAGGAGAGGAAGCTCCTCCTCCTCCACCACCTCCTCCAGTAGTAGAAGAAGAGGAGGTGGAACCTGAGAAGGAGGTTTGGAACGCCTACACTACAGTTAAAGGTCTGAGCATCAGCGTCAGTGGCCTGAAGGAAGGAAAGAGGTACAAGTTCAGAGTCGCTGCCAAGAACATGATGGGCATGAGTATGTTCACCGAAACCAGAGAAGCCGTGGAGATCAAGGAGCAGATGAGTGAGTGTGTATTATTATTAACATACAATGAACCAAGGAAACATTTACTAAGTGATGAAGGAATTAGTTGAAAAAGTCCTTGTACACAGATCCCATTAAAAGGTTTTCAACAAACTGCATGTATGAAGAGGGTGACGGCTGCATCTAGAGTCCAAACTACATCTTCAATAGTTTGATGGTTTTACAAATGGAAAAGACAAAAATATTCATGATTTCAAGTGAAATTAAACATCCAAACCACTATAGCAGGGCTGCCAAACTTATTTTAGTTCATGGGCCACATTCAGAAGTTGGACCAGTAAAATTATGACAGTGAAAAAAGTTAAAATACATTATGAAAATTTTTACATCTATAAATTTACCTTAAAAATCTGAATACTATGAATAACCTGAAAAGTAAAACTAATAACATAATCACCTATAAATAATGATAATTACAACTATAACTTACAGATCATAGTGGATCTACAAATACACAAAACATGTAATAATAGACAGAATATTGGTACAATCACACTGAGATAAGTTTGTATTTGTCATTATTTACTGTATATGTTATTCTGTTCTTTTTTTACTGGTCTGATACAGTTCATATCATATTAGTCTGAATGTGGAACCTGAACTAAAATCATTTTTAACATCAATAGTTGTTAATATCTTCAGGGTAATTTTTGCACTTCACAAATTCATCCCACCTGTGTACTAAAAGATAAAATTTCAGAAGCAGTTTATTTATTCCTCAAAAGGACATTGAAGACAATGCATAGAGGAAACACAGAAAAATGTAATTTCCCAACATAGATTCAATATGAAAACTGTTTCATGTGTGTTTACTCACAGTGGAACCAAAGATCGTCATGCCTGAGACTGTTAGTGCCAGGGCCGGAGCCAAACTCCGCGTGGAGGCGGTGATTTCAGGTAAACCTTCTCCAACCTGTAAGTGGATGCGTGGTGAGGTAGCGGTGGTGCCCTCCAGCCGTCTGGCCGTCCATCAGTCCGGAAACCTGTGTGTCCTGATCATCAAAGATGTGTCGAGGACCGACAGCGGAGAGTACAGTCTGGTGGCTGAAAACAGCTCTGCCAAGGTCACCCAGGCCCTGAAGATCATCATCAGAGGTCAGTGGTGCTGTCAGTTCTATTACGTCAGTTCTGTTATTGTTAGAATGTCTTTGTGTTTGTAGTTTGGTTTTTCTGACACTGGATTAGCCTCTGTCATGATGAACAATAGTGTTGATTATAAGGTATCATCAGCATAGAGTGATTAAAAAGGAAGGAAACTTTAGTAAGTCTGAGATATCTATCGATCTATTGATCTGTTTCCATCTTAGTGAATGGAATACAGTAACCACAGTGTAAACCACAATATGATTTCAAAAAGAAGTCAAAGCTTCATCAGGTGTTTGTTGTGTGTCCAGACATCCCTGGTCCTCCTGAAGGTCCCGTGGAAATCAGTGACATTGATTCTGATGCCTGCTCTCTGTCCTGGAACAAACCTCTGGAGGACGGAGGCAGCAACATCACCAACTACGTGGTGGAGAAATGCGATATAAGTCGAGGAGACTGGGTGACTGCCGTGTCTTCGTGCCCCAAGACCAGCACCAGGCTTGGAAAACTCATCCCTGGAAAGGAATATGTGTTCCGTATCCGAGCAGAGAATAGATATGGTGTATCTGACCCCATCCAGACCGACAGAATGGTTGCCAAGTTCCCCTTCGGTGAGTCCAATCCATAGTTATGAGTTACTATCTCACAATTTTAAGTACCTTTCTCTTAACCTTCAAGAATTATGCATTTTTTTGCTATTACTATAAAAATTAGAACATTATCTTAGATCCCCTGCACATTTAACATTATCTCTGACAGTTTGCACATTTATCTAAATATAAAAAATATATACTACTATTACTAAGAGAAAATATATTTTTTTATGCTCACTCTTTTCATTCATTCTTTTCTATGCCATTTTTAAATGCCACTTTGTTTTGTTTGTTTTTAACTTCCTAGTTGAATTATTCTATTTCTATTATTATACATCTTAAATTCTCTTGGCATTCAGTGTGGATGGAAAAATCAGATTTTCACTGTACAGGGAAACATGACAATAAAACACTTTTAATCTTTGAATATATTGAAGATAAGGCATCTCAAGGAACAGATCTCATGGTTTGTTCTTAAAAGCTTATTACCAGGATGCAAAACTTCAAATATACACAAAACACCTAAATATGATGTTTCATACTCTGTTGGACCATGTTGTTCCTCAAAACACAAGTTCACTAACTGTTTTTTTTTTATGTCAAATATGGGGACTTTATGCACCATAAGAAGGTTCCCCTAAACTGTATGATTTACCACATTTGATCTTGCCTTTAAGAAAAAATATAAAACTATGTCTGGGTCTTTCTTTGTCTATGTAGGCTTAACTGTGTGTTTTTCTTATCAGATGTTCCCAGTGAGCCGCTCAACTGTCGCATCAACAAGACCAACAAGGACTGCATGTTCGTGGCCTGGGACAAACCAGAGAGCGACGGTGGCAGCCCCATCACCGGATACTACATAGAGCGTAAGGAGAGAAACAGTCTGCTGTGGGTGAAGGCCAATGACACCGTGGTCCGGACCACTGAGTACCCCTGTGCTAGCCTCATTGAGGGCCTGGAGTACACCTTCAGAGTGTCCGCCATCAACCGGGCTGGTCAAGGCAAACCCAGCAAGAAGACAGACTTTGTCACTGCGAGAACACCTGTTGGTACGTTCAGACTAAAGTCAAAACAGAGAGCCTTGTCTTCATCATTCGATCTGGGTTTTACTTATTGTACTGGTTTCTATCTTAGACACCCCAGGTAAACCTGAAATCTTGGACGTGACCAAGAACTCCGTTACCTTAGTCTGGACCCGTCCTAAGAATGATGGTGGCAGTAAGATCATTGGTTACTACGTGGAGGCCATGCGTGTTCCAGGAGACATGTGGGTCCGATGCAACACCAGCAGCCAGAATGTTCCAAGAGAAGAGTACACGGTGACTGGCCTGGAGAGAGACCTGCAGTATCAGTTCAGAGTCATCGCCAAGACAGCTGTCAACATGAGCAAACCATCTGAGCCCACAGACCCAGTCCTGGTCTGTGCAGAGAATGGTGAGACCAGTTCATAGATTTAGTCTTGGTCTTACTTTTTAAAGAGTTGGATTCACACTTTTTATTCACACTCTTTTAACAACCCCATCAATCGAAAATGAAATGTTTACATCATTTCTTTTGGCTTTTGGCTGTCTGATGAACAAAAAACTGTGAATTGATATGAAAATGTTCTCCTTTAGCTTATGTATGAGTGACAGACATACCTTATCTGTCAATCTCTCCTCCTTTCAGTTCCTCCAAGAGTGGAACTCAATGCTTCCATGCAGAAGGGCTTCAAAGTGAAGGCCGGGTCTACAGTCCGTCTGGAGGCTGAGGTGTTTGGGAAGCCAATGCCCAAAGTGACATGGAAGAGAGGTGATGACAGCCTGAAGTCCGCTGAGGGCCAGGTCATAACACACTTCAGAAACCACTTCCAGCTGGAGATGACCAATGTGACCAAAGACCACACTGGAACGTACACCATCACGGCAGAGAATGCCAGCGGATCCAAGACCGCCGAGGTCCAGGTTCTGGTCCTTGGTCAGTAATCACATCTGTTCTTGTATTGTCTAGTTTTAGCTGAGTTTTTAGCTTGAATGACATACTGTGATACTTTTGACCTTTCAGTAATAAGTTACAATCTCTCTGTTTTGGTTCCACTTTTGTGATTTTATTGATATTTCTATAACTTTTTTGTCCTTAATGATCCAATATCTTTCTTCATTTCTCCTCAGATGCTCCTGGTCCTCCTACAAATGCCAAATATCTGGAGGTGTTTGCCACCAGTCTGAAACTGTCCTGGGAGCCTCCACTGAAGGACGGTGGAGCCCCCATCAAGAACTTTGTTGTGGACAAACGTGAGACCAGCCGAGCCAACTGGGCCCAAGTCTCTGCCAAGATAAAGGGTGATGTCCTGGAGTTGAACGTGGAGAAGCTTATTGAGGGCCGGGAGTACCAGTTCAGGATCCGGGCTGAGAACATGTGGGGAGTCGGTGACGCCCTTGTGACCAACCCCGTCATTGCTAAGAATCCCTTCAGTGAGTTCAAGACAAAACATAACTAATCCATCTCCTATGAGGTGATGTTTGTGTTTAGATTACGTTAAACAGCCTTTTAATATTTCTCAATGTGCTGCGGCACTGAAGAACTAACACCATCTAAATAAAGAAAAAAGGGACTTTGTTTACTTTTCTGACCTGTTAACACACAAATACCACTCTCTGTCAATAGTTGTGTCTTTCTTGACTTCTTATTTTTACAACTTTTTTATGGTGAATTTCTGACTTTATAGTTCTATATCCACTGAGCAGCAGCTTCAATGAATTCTTAACAGTATGTAACTCAACCTTTTCTCTCTTTTGTAGCTGTTCCTGGACCTTGTGAGGCTCCAGTCATCACCAACGTGACCAAAGATCGCATGACCGTGAGCTGGAAAGAACCAGTTGATGATGGAAAGTCCCCCATCCTGGGCTATATGTTGGAAAGGAAAGAGACCAAAGACATGAACTGGACGAAACTAAACCGAAAACCGATGACAGAGCGGACTCTTGACGTCACCGGGCTTACTGAGGGAATAGAGTATGAGTTCAGGGTTATTGCCGTCAATGTGGCTGGACTGGGTAACCCCAGTGAGCCATCTGAGGGAGCCACTGCACAAAACCCCATCAGTGAGTCCACTTTAATTTGTATAAATTTAATATTTTTTCACTTTTGTCTTTCAGGTATTTTGTGTTTTATGGCCGAGTACTGAGCCACTTACAGCAGAGGTTTTCACTCATTTTGAATGATATTTAAGCAATTAAAGTGTGATTGTTTTGTAACTGCTTCTGGTGGTCTTCCTCAGCTCCTCCTGGCCCAGTTCAGAACCCCAGTGTGACTGACACAACCCATAGTACCATTAGTCTAACCTGGACAGCCCCTGCCAACAACGGAGGAAGTCCCATCATCGGATACTTAGTGGAATGCAAGAGGATTGGAACCAATGACTGGATCCGCTGCAATGTTCCCAGAAATCTGCAGGACACCAGTTACACCATCCAGAACCTGATCAATATGTCCGAGTATCAGTGTAGAGTTACTGCCATCAACAAGGTTGGCTTCAGTGAACCAGCCGAAGTACCAGGAACACACATTGCCAAGGACATCATTGGTAAGTTTACACTGCATTAAAAAAAACATCAGTGTATCATAAATACACATATTTTACATATATGCCTATTGTGCCTACTTGTAAATTGTTAAAACTGATTTACACTTTGTTGTCCACTCATGTTACAGCAACAAACTCTCAAATAGAGATTCTTTGGTCCTTAAAGGTGGGGTACGAGATCTTAGAAAAATGGTTCAAGCAAACTACATTTTAAAAATACACAAATCCAAAGTCCAAACCCCTTCCTTCAGACATCCCCCAGATGCCATGCCTCCAGAATACTGGCACACGCAATGCTTGTTCCCGAGGGTTCACGAGCGCTGCACATCAACGATTCGCCCGGCTACGGCTTGGGCACCGGCTCGGGCTCCAGCTCCAACCTGAGCTTGGGCTTCGACCCGGCTCAGGCTCCGGCACTGGCTCCGGCTCTGATCCATGCAAACCTCATTCAGTCTCTTCCAACACCCCCAGTCTTACAGAACAGCCCCAATTCATACCTACTGTGTCTGACTAATATTACATTTCCTAGTGATTTATGTTAATGACAAAACAGTTTTCCGGTGAACTTCACATCCTAATATTAAGCTTTGGCTTAATTTCCTGTACTAGTGCTCCAAGCCTCTGAGAATCCATTATTCATGCAGGAGGGGTATGCATCGGCAGGGGGGCAGGGGGCAAATGGCAGTTGAGTTTGATAAACATATCAATGTTCAGTCACTTGGAGTGGGCGCTCAAAATGATTGGATGGTGTTTTTTCAGTCTTGTCCATTCCACAGGTAACTACATTTTTTTTTAAATTGTTAGAGCATTTAATTATTATATTTCCGAACAGAGTTTCGGGGATATTATGTTTTTGGTCTGACCGCCGCCACCGCCAGCTCCACCACCGCCAGATATCTTTCATGTTAACACAATAACTTGCAAGATATTAGGTTTAGAAATTCCATGTTTTCCATATCCATGAATATCATGGAGAGGAAAAACTGATTCAATTTTGGACGATTTAACATTTCTAGATTGCCCATAAGGGGGCACTCAAATTAAATTTTAATTCAATGATAAAATTAAAAATGCAAAAAAATTTAAATAAAAAAATAATAAAATAAAATTAATTTAATTTAAAATCACTAAACACTCTTTTGTTCATATCTCTGGAACAATTTGTCTGATTGACTTCAAATCAATTGCAAATGAAAGGTCATGACCAGGGGACGCCTCACATCATGACATCATTAAGGATTGGGGGCGTTTGGGGATATAGCCCTAGCCGTCGTTTCTGACAGTGTAAGCCTACTTAATTGGTTGTAATCAGGGTGTGAAGGGGATTTTAACCAATATAGTAAAAAATGCTCCAGGAAAACATCTTGCACCCCACCTTTAAACATAATAAACTTTACAGCAGATAAAATAACAAAGCTTTGTGTGTTCCGTGGTAACAGTGCCTCCAGAGGCTGAACTGGATGCTGAGCTTAAGGATGGTCTAGAGCTCCAGGCTGGAACCACCATGAGGCTTCACGCCACCTATAAGGGCCGACCGACTCCTAAGATCATCTGGGCCAAGATGAGTAGCAACATCAAGGACAGGCAGGGCATTGTCATCAAGACCTCCAATGTGGATACCATGGTGGTGGTGGAGCAGGTCAACAGATATGATGCTGGCAAGTACATCCTCAACCTGGAGAGTTCATCAGGAATGAAGATGTACAACATCGTGGTCAAGGTCCTTGGTGAGTGATTAATATTATTTCTGATCTGAAGAGCCATTGTGATTTTTTCTGTATACCTTAAAACACCAGATTTTCTGCATGTACAGTTCATTTTTTAATCTTTCATTGGTACTGGTGTACAAACTGTAATATGATCAACTCTTGCTTTTCTGCAATTATATTAAAACCATACATTTATTTAAATGATTTTTTCATTGTAAACTTTTAACATGCACGTGTAGTTTCTACATATACCGTTAAAGATTTTTACCACACTTTGTTTTACATGCATTTTAAAATGGTGAACCTGGTTCTGTTGATGTGTCTTATGAAACTCTCTTCTAAACCACTGCGGTTTGTGCTACACAGACACTCCTGGACCTCCACAGAACCTGGTGGTGAAGGAGACCACCAAGGACAAAGCCTCCATCTACTGGGATGCTCCTCTGATTGATGGTGGATATGAAATCACACACTACATCGTGGAGAAGCGTGACACTGAGAGGAAAGCCTGGTCGATTGTTTCTAACAACTGCAAGAAGACAGCATCCGACGTCCCAGATCTGGAAGCCGGACGCTCCTACTGCTTTAGAGTGTCTGCAGTGAACCAGTTAGGTGCTGGAGAGACCTGCGAGACAGCCGACTCAGTTCGAGCATCCGGTGGGTTTCACTAAAGCATGCAATGCTTACCTTCATTGAGTCCTCACTTTCTGTGTTGTAAATGTGCTTTTCTGTTTGTATTTTTCCAGAGGAGCCTGGGCCTGTCATGGACTTTAAGACTCTGCTGGTCACCAAAGACTCGTGCACTCTGAGCTGGAAAAAGCCTCTGACTGATGGCGGCAGCCGCATCATCTGCTATGTCTTGGAGGTTTTGAATGGAGAAGACAAGTACAAGGAGCTGATGAGATCCAAAAATATGCAGTACAGCGCCAAAGACCTGGTGGAGGGCCGTGAGTACAAGTACCGTGTGATGGCCGTCAACGACTCTGGAGAGAGCTCCCCCAAAGAGCTGACGGTGGTTGCCAAGGACCAGATCAGTAAGAACCTATATTGAGTTTTATTAGATCAAAGGTTCTTAGTAAACATCTCAGAATTGCTGACACTTGTATTTTGGGCTTAAGACAGGACAAGTTATAGTTATGTACAGAGTTTAATTATTCCTTGCTTCTCCAGTTCATCCAAGCTGTGACCTCAGAGAACTGCCCAACATGTGCTACATTGCCAAAGAGGGCAGCACTGTCCGCCTGAAGATCCCCATCATTGGAAAACCCACACCAAAGGTCACGTGGAAGAAGGGTGATGATGAAGATTTGACTGACACTGGCAGAGTGTGTGCTGAGTCGTCTGCAGTCAACACGACTCTCCTGATCCGGGACTGTCAGAGAACCGATGCCTCCAAGTACATCATCACACTGAGGAACAGCGCCGGCACCAAGGAATCCACCATATTCATCAGGTGAGCAACAAACCAAACCAGAGTCCACAAGCATCAAGTCTTCAGAGACTATTAAGCAGTAAATTCTCAGTAAATAAAATAGAATGTGAAGGATATTTTCCTCAAAATAGATCTCAATCTGTGATTTTCAGTCATATCACTTCCTGATTAATGCTGTCATCTCTTTAAAAAAAACTCTTCCACTAATATATTAAACGTACTATAAATTGCTATATAATAGTTCCACAAGTTAAACCTTTCAGCCAAGACGAGACCTGATCATAAATAGTGATTATCTGTCCCTGTACAAACACTGTATGAATATTTAACACTAAGAAACATTAAAAATTCTTCAGAATTGTATAACTTTTATGCATATAATAAACACTACATAAAAACCTCATAAAAGTTGTTTAATGAATCATTGAATGTGTTTTAAAATATCTGTGTTTGGTTTCCAGGGTTGTGGGTAAACCCAGTATCCCTGTTGGTCCTGTGAAGTTCAAAGACATCGCAGCTGATGGTGTCACTCTGAAGTGGGGCACTCCGAAAGATGACGGCGGGTCTGAGATCACCAACTACATCCTGGAGAAGAGAGACTCAATCACCAACATGTGGGTGACAGTGTCATCTTCTGTGGAGACCAACAGCATGAGGGTGACTGGACTGCACGAAGGGACCGAGTACATCTTCAGGGTCTGTGCTGAGAACAAGTATGGTGTCGGAGAGGGACTCAAGTCTGAACCCATTGTGGCCAAACATCCCTTCAGTAAGTCACAGTGAAATACTTACACTTCGAACATTAGAAACTGAGCTAGTTTTGACAGTAAATCATTCTGTTTTTTTGCATAGATGTCCCTGATGCTCCTGCACCACCTCAGATCATGAGTATGCGTCATGACTCCGCCTATCTGGCCTGGTATGATCCCAGAAAGACTGGTGGATCACCCATTACAGGTACAGTACCAAACAAATATTTACTTGGCTTTAGTGTTCATTTTATCAGGCAAGACATTGACAACAGTTTCCTATTTACAATCAGCCTGACAAGGTTACAATAAGATAGACAAAAACACAGAAAATAAATTAACAAGGCAACTAAAGAGTAATATATTTATGAACAGTCTCAAGTAAAAAATGTTTTTGATAACCTCTTTTTTTGTTAGTGTTTTTGTTGTAAATGCTGTGCACATGCTTTCACACAAATGTACAAATTACCTTATATTGACATGTTTTTAGTTGGTGCCCATAAAACTGAACCTTGACCTATGTCTCCATTCTGTCCACTCAGGATATCATGTTGAGTTTAAAGAGAGGAACAGTATGTTGTGGAAGAGGGCAAGTCCGGCAGCTCTGAGGATGAAGGAACATAAAGTCACCGGGCTGACTGAAGGTTTGGAGTATGAGTTCAGAGTCATGGCCATCAACTTGGCTGGTATCGGCAGACCGAGTGCACCCACTGATCCACAGGTCGCCCTGGATCCTATTGGTACGTGTAAAATTCCATGTTTCACTCTGCATGTTTTTGTAAGCTATTTTGTGATAATGGACTGATGTGTCCTGTTTCCTCAGATGCTCCGGGTAAACCCGATGTGATCAGCATCTCCAGGAGTACTGTGACCCTGCAGTGGACAGAGCCTACATTTGATGGTGGCCACAGACTGACTGGATACATTGTTGAGAGGCGTGACCTTCCCTCAAAGATCTGGGTGAAGGCCAACAATGTGAATGTTGTGGAGCCAGCGTTCACTGTCACTGACCTGCAGGAGGGTTGCAAATACGAGTTCAGAATAAGAGCCAAGAATGCAGCTGGAGCACTTAGTCCACCTTCTGATCAGACAGACACCATTATCTGCACTGATGAATACGGTGAGATATTAAACTCTGAAAACGCTCTCCAAGGGGATTTTCACTTCAATAGTTAGTTTTTGCCTGAAGTGGCTGACTTTGTGAATTTGGAGTATTTTCCATAGTTTTCCTTTCACAGAACCTTTTCTATTAAGCCAGCTTTAGCTGTTGATCTGGTTCTTTTCAGTTTTCTTAGAAACTTGGCTGCTGGTGTGAGAACATAGTCAAACTCAAACTAAAACCTGTCATTATATGTTTCAGGATGCTTCCAGTGACTAATTCTAAAAGTTTTGTTTTTCTAATTTGTCTACAGCTGCACCAACCATTACTATTGATGCTCAAGTGATGGAGGGTTTGACTGTCCGAGCAGGTGACACAATTGTTATCACTGCCACCAGCATTTTGGGAAAACCAGCACCAACCTCCTGCTGGTCAAAGGGAGGAAAGTACTTCAAACCATCTGACATTGTTCACATCGAGACAACTGCCACCTCCTCCACTCTGTCCATCAAGTACGCCAGCAGGAAGGACTCTGGAGAGTACATCATCACTGCCAGCAACCCCTTCGGAGTCAAAGAGGAAACCGTCAAGGTGAAAGTCTTGGATGTTCCTGGAGCTCCCGGTCCCATTGAATGCAGTGGAGTCTCCTCTGAGAAGGTGACTCTGACTTGGACAGCTCCAGCTGAGGATGGTGGTTCACCCATCAAGTACTACACCCTGGAGAAGAGGGAGACTAGCCGTCTGCTATGGACCATCCTGGAAGAGAAGGTCATTGACTGTCACTATGTGGCCAACAAGCTCATCCAGGGCAATGAGTACTTCTTCAGGGTCTCTGCTGTTAACCAGTATGGGTCCAGTGAGCCATCACATTCAGAGGCTGTCAAGATGGTCGATAGATTTGGTATGTACTATTAGGTTTTTGCACAGTACATTCATCCTAATAAGTTAAACCTCCTGGTTACCATGTTTAAAATACAAACATATAAAATGCACATTAGATACTGCAGTTCTCACGTGTTTTAGTGGACTGCAGTGATGTGTACAAATATGAATTCTTTAATGACCAAATGTATATGAATGAAGTTCATTAATAATACATCTGTTGGTCCTGTGCATCATGTAGGTCCTCCAGGTCCACCATCTAAACCAGAAGTTGAGAAGGTTGATGGACATTCAGCCACTGTGACCTGGAGGAGACCAGCTGATGACGGAGGAACTGATATCATTGGTTACTGTGTTGAGAAGAAGGAGAAGAAGGCAATGAGATGGATCAGGGCTTCCAAGAAATCCGTTGCTGAGCTCACCTACGAAGTGACTGGTCTCACTGAGGGTATTGAGTACGAATTCAGGGTTCTGGCTGAGAACAAAGCGGGATATGGAGAACCAAGCGAGCCATCAATGCCAGTTAAAACAATTGTTGCTGCTTGTGAGTAAAATAAATAATATAAAATAAACTGTTATATGTCAATGTGTTCAGGGCTCCTGTGGGCCACAAAATAATGTAAGAATTAGGTCTTACTTTTTTATATTCATAACGGTCTTTGCTCATGTCAATTTCCTTTTAAAATATGCTATTTCTCTTATGTTCTCCAGATGTTCCTGGACCTCCAGTCAATCCAAGAGTCACAGACACAACCAAAAGTACTGCCACTCTAAACTGGGGTAAACCCCTTGATAATGGTGGACTTGAAGTCACGGGATATGTGATTGAGCACAAGAAAGAAGGAACAGAAGAATGGGTTAAGGACACACCTTCATCTCCACTTAGAATCACAGAGTTTGTTGTTCCTGAGCTGGAAACTGGTGCAAAATACCACTTCAGAATTAGCGCTGTGAATGCAAAGGGAATGGGTGAGCCAGCTGAAACACAGGAGCTCGTTGAAATCGTGGAACGTGCAGCTGAACCTGAATTTGAGCTGGATGTTGAATTGAGGAGGACTCTTGTTGTCAGAGCTGGCTGCTCCATTCGCCTCTTTGTCCCGATCAAGGGGCGTCCTACACCTACAGTCACCTGGACCAAAGAAGGCAGCGCTGTCCCACGTGCGGTCATTGACAGCACTGAGTCATTTACAATGCTGCTCATCCCTGAGAGTACAAGGATTGATGCTGGTAAATATGAACTTACTCTTGAAAATTCCTCTGGAAAGAAGACTGCTGATATTCATGTGAAAGTTTTGGATTCACCTGGACCTCCAATTAACCTTAAACCGGTCAAGATTGACAAGGAAAGCATAACTCTTCAATGGGAGCTGCCTCTTATTGATGGAGGAGCCAAGATCACAAACTACATCATTGAAAAGAGAGAATCAACACGCAAAGCTTTTGCTACTGCTATAACAAGTTGCCCAGCTACTTCATGCCGAATTGGTGATCTTGGTGAAGGCTGTGAATATTACTTCAGGGTGTCTGCTGAGAATGAGTATGGCATTGGTGAAGCTGTTGAAACTCCCGATCCAGTCCGTGCATCCCAGGCACCTACTCCTCCAGAGAGCATTATTCCCACTGACATTACCAAGAACTCTGTGAGCCTGGCCTGGACCAAACCCAAGCATGATGGTGGAAGCAGAATTAGCGGATATGTACTTGAAGCTCAGAAGAAGGGAACTGATCAGTGGGCCCATGTAACGACGGTGAAAACCATGGATTTCACTGTGAAGAATCTAAATGAGAATGAAGAATACATTTTCCGTGTTATGGCTGTCAATTTTGCAGGTAGAAGCGCACCACGTGACAGCAAATCCATTGTGGTGAAGGAGTCGACCTCGCTGCCCGAGTTCGACCTGCGCGGTGTTTGTCAGAAGACTATTATTACCAAGGCAGGAGATGACATCAAAGTTGAAATTCCAGTTATGGGACGCCCTAGGCCCACTGTCTCTTGGCAGAAGGATGGTGGATCCATGAAGTTCACACAGAGAACTAATGTAGAGACGTCAGCTGCTACTGTTATTCTTAGCATCAATGAATGCACCAGAGCCGACAGTGGTGTGTACACTATGACTGGAAAGAACATTGCAGGATCTGTGTCAGACAACATCATTGTTAAAGTCCATGATGTTCCTGGGCCACCTAAAGGACCAGTCAAGATTGTAGAGATTTCACGTACTTATTGCATCTTTGCATGGGACACTCCTGAAAATGATGGTGGAGTTCCCATCAACAATTATGTTGTTGAGATCAGGGACACCACCTCTCAGACATGGAATGAGCTGTCTTCCACTGTGATCCGTACCATGTTCAAAGCTATTCGACTGAACACAGGATCAGAGTACCAGTTCAGAGTGAAGGCTAAGAACAGATATGGTGTTGGACCTCCTATCACTTCAGAGACAGTGGTAGCTGCCTATCCATTTAAAGTCCCTGGGCCTCCTGGCACACCTAATGTTGCTGCATTCACTAAGGACTCGATTACAATTGGCTGGAATGAGCCTGTATCTGACGGTGGAAATGAAGTTATTGGATACCATGTTGAAAGGAAAGAAAGAAGCAGCATTATGTGGCAAAAGATCAGCAAGGGTATCGTGAAAGGAAACATCTTCAAATCATCTGGACTTGAAGATGGAGTTGCCTATGAGTTCCGTGTCACAGCTGAAAACATGGCTGGTATTGGTAAGCCCAGCAAGGCATCTGAACCTATTCTGGCTTTGGACCCTGTTGACCCACCAGGTCAGCCCATGCCAACATTTGTTAATAAAAATGTTATCACAATTGAATGGACAAAGCCTGAGTATGATGGTGGCTTCAAAATCACTGGCTACACAGTGGAGAAGAGAGAACTACCTACTGGTCGCTGGATCAGAGCTAACTTTACCAACATCATTGAGACAACATTTACTGTCAGTGGATTGACTCAAGATGCATCCTATGAGTTCCGTGTCATTGCCAGAAACTCAGCTGGTGCAATAAGTATGCCCTCTGATCCTTCAGATCCAATTATCTGCAAAGATGATATTATTGAGCCACGCATTATGGTTGATGCCATCTTTAAAGATGTTATTCTCCTGAAGGCAGGGGAGTCCTTCAAACTTGATGCAGACATTGCTGGTCAGCCAACCCCATCTATGGTTTGGACCAAGAATGGAAAGGAGGTGGAGAACACAATGAAACTGGAGGTTAGGTTCACCGATGTGACCACCACTCTAACCAACAAGGACTCAATCCGATCTGATGGAGGAGAATTTGTTCTGACTGCCACTAATGTTGGTGGCTTTGCAAAGCACATCTTTAACGTTAAAGTACTTGACAGACCTGGACCTCCAGTCGGTCCCCTAAAGGTGTCTAATGTTACTGCTGAAAACTGCATACTCACCTGGGCTCCACCTGCAGATGATGGCGGTGCCAAGATTGAAGGGTATGTGATTGAGAAACGTGAATCAAGCAGGCTAGTTTGGACCAATGTGGCTTCAGACCTGCAAATCACACAGCATAAGGTAACCAAGCTACTGAAAGGAAATGAATACATCTTCAGGGTTATGGCTGTAAACAAATAC
The DNA here is from genome assembly GCA_029814465.1 of Ostorhinchus cyanosoma. Lineage (NCBI taxonomy): Eukaryota > Metazoa > Chordata > Actinopteri > Kurtiformes > Apogonidae > Ostorhinchus > Ostorhinchus cyanosoma. Next base: position 34,583,121 of record JAPTYQ010000015.1, on the reverse strand, counting down.
GGTCTTGGTGAGGCTCTTGAATCTGAACCAACTATGGCTGACAATCCATACGTGGTTCCAGATCCTCCAGAGAATCCAGAAGTGACAGCTATCACTAAAGATTCAATGATTGTCATGTGGCAAGCACCTAAGAGTGATGGCGGAACTCCGATCACCACCTACAATGTTGAAAGAAAAGACAAAATTGGGCTTCGTTGGGTGAAATGCAACAAGAGGAAGGTGAAAGATCTGCAGTTCAAAGCAACAGGCCTCCTTGTTGGTCATGAATATGAATTCAGAATTGTTGCTGAGAATGCAGTTGGAGTAAGTGCACCAAGTGCTTCCAGCCCTTTCTACAAGGCCACCGATCCTCTGTACCAGCCAGGGGCTCCATGCAACCCAAGAATCTTGGACACAACCAAGTCCTCAATTACTGTTGCCTGGAACAAACCTATGTATGACGGAGGTTCAGACATCACTGGTTACATTGTGGAGACCTGTATCCCATCTGAAAAGGAGGAAGAGGAGGAGTGGACCATTGTGACACCCAAGGAAGGACTCCTTGCTACCTCCTTCACCATAATCAACCTGAAAGAAAACCAAGAGTACAAAATTAACATTTCTGCTCTCAACAGTGAAGGAATTGGAGAACCAGCATCTGTACCTGGAAATCCCAAGGCTGAGGACAGGCTCCTTCCTCCTGAGATTGATCTGGATGCTGAGCTCCGCAAGGTTGTCAGCCTTAGAGCTTGCTGCTCACTCAGACTCTTTGTCCCAATCAGAGGCAGACCAGCTCCTCAGGCCAAATGGACTAAAGAGGATGGAGAGCCTGTTGAAAGGGCAACCATTGACAGTACAACATCATACACCTCACTTGTGATTGAAAATGTTAACAGGTTTGACAGTGGAAAGTATAATCTTACAGTTGAAAACAGCTCTGGTTCTAAGACAGCTACAGTTCAAGTCAGGGTGCTTGATACACCAAGTGCACCCCAGAATCTAAAGATTACTGCTGTAACAAATGAATCTGTTACTCTAACTTGGGATCCTCCTGTAAATGAGGGAGGGGTCAAGGTTAAGAACTATATTGTTGAGAAGCGTGAGTCCACACGAAAAGCCTATGCAACTGTCAACGCTAACTGTCATCACACCACTTTCACGGTTACTCAACTACTGGAAGGATGCAACTATTACTTCAGAGTTCTGGCTGAGAATGAATATGGCATTGGCCTGCCCATTGAGTCTGGTGAATCAGTTAAAGTGTCAGACAAGCCACAGCCACCAGGCAAAATTACTCTTAAGGATGTGACAAAGAACAGTGTCACTCTCTCTTGGGAGAAGCCAGAGCATGATGGTGGTAGCAGAATTGGCTGTTATGTTGTTGAGATTCAGCCTAAAGGTGTTGATAAATGGACTCAGGCTACCATTGCGAAAGACACAGAAGCTACTATCAGCGGCCTCAATGCAGGTGAAGAATACATGTTCCGTGTAGCAGCTAAAAATGAGAAGGGATCAAGTGAGCCACGTCAAATTGGTGTTCCTGTGATTGTCAAAGATCTTGTCATTGCACCAGTTGCCAAATTACTGTTCAATACATTTAGTGTGTTGGCAGGAGAAGATCTGACAGTGGATATTCCATATGTTGCGCGACCCAAAGCAACTGTTAACTGGGCAAAGGATGGTCAGCCTTTGAAGAGAACTACCAGAGTGAACTTCAGTGCAACAGACACAATGCTGAACCTTAACATAAAGGAGGCAGCTAGAGATGATGTTGGACACTATCTTATTACACTTAGCAACACAGCAGGAGAGTCAACAGTTGACATTGGTATTGTTGTTCTTGACAAACCTGGCCAGCCAGGTGGTCCAGTAAAGATAGAGGAGGTCACTTCTGATAGTGCAACCATCTCATGGAGTAAACCAGATTATGATGGTGGTTGTACTATCAAACACTATATTGTGGAGAAGAGAGACACATCCACTACAAACTGGATGGTTGTATCTCCTAACCTGGCAAGAACCAAAGTCAAGGCAGGCAGACTCAAGACTGGCTCAGAATATCAGTTTAGAATCACAGCAGAAAACAGATATGGAAAAGGACCCATTCTTGTATCAGAGTGTATTGTAGCCCAATACCCATACAAACTGCCAGGGCCTCCAGGAACACCATCCATCGCAGCCTGCACCAAGGACAGCATGGTGGTGGCATGGAATGAGCCTGTAAATGATGGCGGAAGTACTATCCTGGGTTATCATCTTGAACGAAAAGAGAGAAAGAGCATTCTGTGGGTGAAACTTAACAAATCTCTTATTACTGAGCAGACCTTCAAGACCACTGGTTTGGAACCTGGAATGGAATATGAATACAGAGTTTATGCTGAAAACATTGTTGGAATTGGCAAAGCTAGCAAAATCTCTGAGGGCGTTATTGCCAGGGATCCTTGTGATCCTCCTGGCACCCCTGAGGCAACAAAGATTACTAAGGACTCTGTGACAATTGTTTGGACCAAACCTGAGTATGATGGTGGCGCAAAGGTTACAGGCTACATTGTGGAAAAGAAGGAACTACCTGAAGGCCGTTGGCTGAAGGCTAACTTCACTAATGTCATTGAGACAGAGTATGTTGCAACTGGACTTGCACAGGATAATCAATATGAGTTCCGTGTCATTGCCAGAAATGCAGCAGGTGTTTTCAGCCTCCCCTCTTACAGCACCGGTCCTATCACTGCCAAAGATGAGATTGAACCACCACGTGTCAGCATTGACCCTGAGTACACACAGACCATTGTGGTTAATGCTGGAGACAACTTTAAGATTGATGCAGATGTTCATGGCAAACCGCTGCCCTCAATTCACTGGATGAAAGGAGAGCAGGAACTGGGCAACACCATTCATAGAGAGATTAAAAATATTCCAACCAAAGCTTTCATTTCTGTCAAGGAAGCTAAACTTGCAGATGGTGGCGAGTACACTCTGCTGCTGAAAAATCCAGGAGGTGAAAAGGCTGTAAAGGTCAATGTTGTTGTTCTAGACAAACCTGGAGATCCACAGGGACCTTTGATTGTCACAGGAATAATGAGTGACCGTTGCTGCCTTGCATGGAAAGCTCCTTTACAAGATGGTGGTAGCAAAATCTCCCACTATGTAGTGGAGAGGAGAGAGACAAGCAGATTAGTTTGGACTGTTGTTGACCCTAAAGTTGTGAATACTTGTCTTAAAGTCAATAAACTTCTAGAAGGAAATGAATACATTTTCAGAGTCCATGCTGTCAACCAGTTTGGAAAGGGTGCTCCACTTGAGTCTAGTTCAGTGATCATCAAAGATCCATACATGGTGCCTGGATCACCCAAGGCCTTGGAAGTTTCAGATATTAAAAAGGATTCCATGGTACTTACTTGGGAGGCTCCCACTGAAGATGGTGGCAGTCCTATATCTGGATATATTATTGAGAAACATGACAAAGAGGGAGTAAGATGGACCAGATGCAACAGGAAAACAGTTACAGACTTAACATTCAAGGTCACTGCACTACTGGAGGGCCACAATTATGAGTTCAGAGTTGCAGCAGAGAATGGTGTTGGGGTAGGTGAGCCAAGCTCCCCAACTGTACTCTACAAAGCTCTTGATCCTATCTTCAAACCTGGCCCACCACACAATCCAAAAGTTACTGATACTACTAAAACATCCGTATTCCTGTCATGGGGCAAGCCTGTTAATGATGGAGGTTGTGAAATCCAGGGATACATTGTTGAGTGTTGTACCACCACAGAGACTGCAGCACCAGCTGAGGCCTCTGCTGAAGCACCAGCTGCAGAGGCACCTGCTGAGGAATGGACCATGTGCACACCACCAACAGGTGTCAAGAAGACCAAGTTTGAAGTTGCCAACCTGAAGGAAAACCAAGCTTACAAGTTTAGAGTATGTGCTGTCAACAAAGTTGGAGTTGGTGAGCATGCTGATGTCTCTGGAGCTGTTGTAGCCCAGGAAAGGGCAGAAGAACCAGACCTTGATATAGACCCAGAGCTGAGAAACATTGTGACAGTTAAAGCTGGAGCTTCCCTTAGACTGTTCATTCCTATTAGAGGTAGACCTACTCCTACGATAACGTGGAATAAAGATGAAGGTGCACTTAAAGAGGCCGCTCAGGTTGAGACTACCAGCAGTTACACATCCCTTGTAATTGACAAAATGAGCAGAAATGACAGTGGGAAGTACACAGTCACAGCTGAGAACTCAAGTGGAACCAAATCTGCATTTGTAGTTGTCCGTGTTCTGGACACACCTAGTGCTCCAGTTAATTTGAAAGTTAAAGAAATTACCAACCAGTCAGTGACACTAGCATGGGAACCACCTCTGTTAGATGGTGGGTCCAAAATTAAAAACTACATTGTGGAAAAGAGAGAAAGCACACGCAAAACATATGCAGCTGTGGTCACAAATTGCCATGCTCTTTCATGGAAGATTGAATCACTACAGGAAGGCTGCAGTTATTACTTCAGAGTCCTTGCTGAAAATGCTCATGGTGTTGGTCTGCCTGCAGCAACTGCTGATCCTCTAAAGGTCTCCGAGGTGCCCCAGTGTCCAAAGAACCTGACTGTTACAGACCAAACTAAAACAAGTATCTCTTTGGCCTGGGAGAAGCCCGAGTATGATGGTGGTAGCAGAGTCATACAATACCTGCTTGAGGTGCAGCTTAAGGGCCAAGAGAAGTGGAATGGTGTTAACACATTTAAGACAATGGAGGCAACTGTTTCTAATCTAAACCCAGGAGAAGAATATCTGTTCAGAGTAACAGCAATCAATGACAAGGGAAAGAGTGATCCCAAAGTCCTTGCTGGTCCAGTGATGGCCAAAAACTTGGTCTTTGAGCCAGATGTTAGACCAGCATTTAGTAACTACAGTGTCCATGTGGGTAAAGACTTAAATGTTGACATTCCTATCATTGGACGTCCCAAACCAACAGTCACATGGAGCAAGGATGGAGCTCCTTTGAAGTTTACTACAAGGGTGAACATTCTTAACACACCAACACACACAACACTCAGCATTAAGGAGGCAGCTGGTGATGATGGCGGCATGTACAGTATAAATGTTGCTAATTCAGCTGGAAAGAAGGATACAACAGTTGAAATCATTGTACTTGACAAGCCTGGCCCTCCATCTGGCCCTGTGAGGTTTGATGAAGTCACAACACAGAGTGTAACTATTTCATGGGACCCACCAAAACACAATGGTGGATGCCAGATTTCAAATTATATTGTCCAAAAGAGAGACACCACCACAACAACATGGGAGAATGTCAGCATAAACTGCGCCAGAACAACAATCAAAGTACCTCGACTGAAGACAGGAGCTGAGTATCAATTCAGAATCATTGCTCAGAACCGCTATGGTAAGAGTCATGGTTTGGATTCATCTTCTGTGGTTGCTCAATACCCATACAGGGAGCCAGGCCCACCAGGCACTCCTTTCATTGCCTCCCTGTCGAGGGATCACCAGGTCGTTGAATGGCATGAGCCTGTGTCAGACGGTGGAAGCCCAGTTCTTGGCTATCATCTTGAAAGGAAAGAGAGAAACAGCATTCTCTGGGTCAAGATTAACAAGACTCTTATCCATGAGACCACTTTCAAGAGCCACCCCTTAGAAGAGGGAGTTGAGTATGAATACAGGGCTTATGCTGAAAATATCGTTGGCATTGGTAGGTGCAGTAAGGTTTCAGAGGGCTGTGTTGCCCGTGACCAGTGTGATCCTCCTGGCACACCTGAGGCCGTCCATGTGACCAAAGATACCATTGTCATTCAGTGGACAAAGCCAGAGTATGATGGTGGCAGTAACATAACTGGGTATACAGTGGAGAAGCGTGATCTGCCTGAGGGACGGTGGGTAAGAGCAAACTTCACTAATGTGATTGAGACTCAGTTTACTGTGACTGGTCTGACTGAAAATGCACAATATGACTTCAGAGTCATAGCTAAAAATGCAGTGGGCACTGTCAGCAAGCCATCCTATAACAGCGGACCAATCACTGCAAGTGATAAGGTGGAAGCCCCCAAATTCTCCATTGACCCTGCGTTCACCAAGACAGTTGTAATCAATGCTGGAGATACATTCAAACTGGATGCTGATGTACATGGCAAGCCACTGCCTACAATAGTGTGGTTCAAGGAAGAAAAACCAATTGAGAATACACTCAGACTGGAAATCAAAAATACAGAAAAGCATGCAATGATTGTCATTAAGGATGCAGTCAGAATTGATGGTGGAACATATGTGCTCCAGCTGACTAATGAGGCTGGCAGTGAAACTGTTCTATTCAAAGTTGTGGTCCTAGACAAGCCAAGCCCATGTGAAGGTCCCCTCCATGTCACTGGAGTTGCTGAGGATAGATGCACACTTGTGTGGCGTGCCCCCCAGCATGATGGAGGCAATCCAATTACACACTACATCATTGAGAGGAGAGAGACCAGTCGTTTAGCTTGGACTGTTGTTTCAAATAAGTGTGATACCACCTGTCACAAAGTCACCAAACTGCTGGAAGGGAATGAGTACATGTTCCGTGTCATGGCAGTTAACAGTTATGGTGTCAGTGAGCCTCTGGAGTCTGGAGGAGTGATCATGAAGACTCCATTTGTTCCTCCTGGTCCACCTCACATTGAGGATGTCTCAAACATTGCCCATGATGGCATGACCATTACTTGGTCTGCTCCTGAGTCTGATGGCGGCAGTGAGATTACCAGTTACATCATTGAAAAGAAGGACAGGGCTGGAATCAAATGGACTAGATGTAACAGACAGAAGGTCACTGACCTCTCATTCAGAGTCACAGGTCTTTCCACTGGCCATGAGTATGAGTTCAGAGTGGCTGCTGAGAATGTAGTTGGAATTGGAGAGCCAAGCCTTCCAAGTTCATACTATAAGGCAAGTGATCCAAAGTTCAAACCCAGTGCCCCAGCATATGTGAATGTGGTTGACTCCACCAAGAGTTCTATTTCAGTTTCATGGGGTAAGCCACTTTCTGATGGTGGCAGTGCCATTCAAGGATACATTGTTGAGGTCTGCAAGGCTGAGGAGGAGCAATGGACCATGGTTACTCCTCCCACAGGCCTCCGTGTCAACAAGTATGAAATTACTAAACTTACAGAGGGTCAAGAGTACAAGATCCAGGTGTGTGCACTTAACAAACTTGGAGTTGGTGAGCCAGCTGTCCTCTCTGGAACAGCCAAACCAGAGGAAAGGGTGGACCCGCCACATATTCACTTGGACTCTGAACTGAGGAAGGGCATTGTTGTGAAAGCTGGTGCATCTGTTAGAATCCATGTTCCATTCAAGGGCAGACCAACTCCTGACATTAAGTGGACTAAGGATGAGGGAGAACTGTCTGAAAGGTCTGTGGTGGAGAAAGCTCTTAACTTCACACAGCTGTCAATTGATTCATGTGACAGGACTGATTCAGGAAAGTACTCCCTAAGTCTAACCAACAGCAGTGGTTCTGTCTCTGATGTTGTTTCTGTCAAAGTCCTGGATACGCCAGGAGCCCCACAGAACCTTGTGGTGAAAGAAGTCAAGAGGGACTCTGTCACCCTTGTATGGGATGCTCCACTGGTTGACGGAGGTTCCAAAATTAAGAACTATGTCATTGACAAGCGTGAATCTACAAGAAAGGCATATGCAAATGTGTCAACTAAATGCTCTAAAACAACATTCAAAGTAGAGAATCTAATTGAAGGTGCTATGTACTACTTTAGAGTCATGGCTGAAAATGAATTTGGAGTTGGTCAGGCTGTTGAGACAAAGACAGCATCCAAAGCCTCTGAGGTGCCACTGCCAGTTGGAAAAGTTTTCCTCACAGATGTCACCAAGACTACTGCCTCATTTACCTGGGAGAAACCTGAGCATGATGGTGGCAGCCGTATTGGCGGTTACCTAATTGAGATGCAGCCTAAGGGCACAGACAAGTGGGGAGTTGCAACCAACACAAAGACATGCGAGGGTACAGTCAAAGGTCTGACAGCTGGAACAGAGTACTCATTCCGTATCATCGCTTTCAATGAGAAGGGAAAGAGTGAGCCTAAAGCACTTGCTGCACCTGTTATTGCCTCTGACATGACCATGGAGCCAAGCATTAAGATGCAATTTAGCACTTATAGTGTGTTAGCAGGAAAGGATTTGAAGTTGGAATTCCCTGTGCTTGGAAGGCCCAAACCTAGGGTGACTTGGAGCAAAGATGGCCAGTCTCTTAAGGTAACATCTAAACTCAATGTGATAAACACGCCAGTAACAACTGGAATTCAGATTACAGAGGCAAGCAAAGACGACTTTGGAAAATATTCCATTACAGCTGCTAATACTGCAGGCACAATCACTGAGGATGTGTCAATCATTATCCTTGACAAACCTGGTCCACCAAAAGGTCCGATCAAGGTTGTTGAAGTAAGCAACACTTTTGTCCATCTATCCTGGGAGCCTCCAGAGTACACTGGTGGATGCCAGGTGAAGAATTACATCGTGGAGAAAAGAGACACCACCACCACAACATGGCAAGCAGTCACCACACAGTTGGCTAGAACAGCTATCAAGGTCACCAAACTAAAAACTGGTGCAGAATACCAGTTCAGAATTATAGCTGAGAACAGATATGGAAAGGGTGCGCCTCTGGAGTCCAAGGCCATTGTTGTGCAGTACCCCTATAAACCACCAGGGCCTCCAGGAACACCATATGTCAAATCTGCAACTAAGGAGATGATGATCATTGAGTGGAATGAGCCTGTGAATGATGGTGGAAGTGCAGTTATTGGTTACCATCTGGAAAGCAAGGAGAGAAGTAGTATTCTGTGGAACAAACTGAATAAGACACTCATCACAGATACTCTGTTCAAGATCTGCAATCTAGAAGAGGGTATTGGATATGAATTCAGAGTTTATGCTGAAAATATTGTTGGCATTGGAAGATGCAGTAAAGTTTCAGAATCTTTTGTAGCTCGTGATCCTTGTGATCCTCCTGGTACACCTGAAGCTGTCAGTATTACTAAGAACCTCATCAAGATTCAGTGGACCAAACCTCAGTATGATGGTGGAAGCAAAGTAAATGGATATATTGTTGAGAGAAAAGATCTTTCCTCCCCTGATGGTCGCTGGGTAAGAGCCAATTTCACTAATATAATTGAGACTGAGTATACCATCACTGGTCTGACAGAGAATGAACAGTATGAATTCCGAGTTATTGCTAGAAATGCGGCTGGAGTCTTCAGTGAGCCATCTGACAGCTCTGGACCCATTACTGCCACTGATGAAATTGAACCACCAAGGGCCTCCATGGATCCCAAATACAAAGATGTCATTGTCGTTAATGCTGGACAGCACTTGCTCCTCGATGCGGACATTCATGGAAAACCAATTCCTGATGTTGTCTGGCTGAAAGAGGGCAAGGAAATGGACAAAGCCCTGCGCATTGAGGTGAGAACCACCCAGAAACGTGCAGCCATGACTATCAAGGATGTAACCAAACTTGATGGTGGCCACTATGATCTTGTTCTCAAAAACCTGGGGGGTATCAAAACAATCCCCATCACTGTCAAAGTCCTTGATAAACCAGGTCCTCCCACTGGACCCATGAAAATCACAGGAGTAATGGCTGACAGGTGCATTCTTTCCTGGACTGAGCCAGCTCTGGATGGTGGCGCTAGTATCACTCACTATACTGTTGAGAAAAGAGAAACCAGCAGACTGTCCTGGACAATGGTTGCATCAAATGTGAAGGGTCTGTACCATAAACTGACAAACTTACTCCCTGCAAATGAATACATTTTCAGAGTCAGGGCGGTCAATAAATATGGTGTTGGTGATTATCTTGAGAGTGAACCTGTCATTGCACGCAATCCTTACAAGCCACCAAGTGCTCCTGGAACTCCAGAAGCAAGTCAGATCACAAAGGATTCTATGGTTCTTTCATGGAGTCCTCCAGAACTAACTGGTGGAGCTGATATTGAAGGATATCACCTTGAAAAACGTGACAAGGATAGTGTAAGGTGGACTAAGTGCAACAGACAAAAGTTGACAGACACTCACTTCAAGGTCACTGGTCTGATGACTGATCACTTCTATGAGTTCCGTGTAGCTGCTGAGAATGAGGCTGGTATGGGAGACCTCAGTGAACTGTCCTTATTCTATAGAGCATGTGATGCAACAACACCACCAGGACCTCCACATCATCCAAAGGTAGTGGACGCCTCAAAGTCTTCTGTCTCTCTGTCATGGGGCAAACCTGACTTTGATGGTGGTGCGTACGTGAAAGGTTATATTGTTGAAATGAGGGAATACACACCAGTTCCAGAAGAAACAGAAGAGGCAGAAGTGGCTCCAGCAGTACAGCCACCAGTTGAAAAGGAATGGACCATGTGTACTCCACCTACTGGTATTCAAGCCACTAAACTAACTGTCATTGATCTTAAAGAAGGTGTGGAGTACCAATTCCGTGTCTGTGCAATCAACTCCGAAGGAGTTGGAGAGGCTGCTAATGTCCATGGTACTGTAGTGACTTCTGACAGGATTGAAGCACCAGAGATTGAGCTGGATGCTGATCTCAGAAAGGTGGTATCTGTCCGTGCTGGAGGAACCCTCCGTTTGTTTGTCACCATTAGAGGAAGACCTCAACCTGCTGTGAAATGGGAAAAGGTTGAGGGTACTCTCACAGACCGTGCTGCTATTGACACAACTAGTTCATACACTATGCTTGTCATTGACAATGTTAACAGATTTGACAGTGGCAAATACTCACTAACACTTGAGAACAGCAGTGGCACAAAATCGGCAATTGTCGCAGTGAGGATTTTGGATACACCAAGTGCACCACAGAACTTTGCCGTGAAAGAGCTCAAGAAGGATTCTGTGACTCTGGCCTGGGATAGTCCACTCACTGATGGTGGTTCTAAAATCACAAACTACATTGTAGAGAAGAGAGAATCTATCAGGAAGGTCTATACTACTGTAACCAGCAACTGCACAGCCAATTCATTCAAGATTGAAGAGCTACCTGAGGGTGGTATTTTCTACTTCAGAGTCTGTGCTGTTAATGAATTTGGCCAAGGACAGATGGTTGAAACCAAAGAAATGAAAATATCTGAGGTACCTCTGCCACCAAGCAAGGTTACTCTTGTAGACTTGACAAAGACCAGCGTGACACTTGCATGGGACAAACCTGCTCATGATGGTGGAAGCAAAGTAATGTGTTACAATGTAGAATTTAAACCAAAGACTGGAGATAAATGGGGAACAGCCTGCACAGTCAAAGTGCCCGAAGCAACTATTCCTAATCTGACTCCTAATGAAGCCTATCTATTCAGAGTTGTTGCAATCAATGAGAAGGGAAAGAGTGAGCCAAAGGACCTTGGTTTGCCTGTGGTTGCAAAGGATGTTGCAATTGAGCCATCTGTGAACTTACTGTTCACCACTTACAGTGTAAAGGCTGGAGATGATCTCACTGTTGAGGTACCAGTGAGAGGCAGACCCAAGCCTGTTGTGTCCTGGAAGAAAGATGGCCTTCCTCTGAAGCAGACATCCTCCTTGACCATTCTAAACACTGCAACATCATCCAAAATTATCATCAAAGAAGCTGCCAGAGACCATGTTGGCAAGTATGAGATCACCCTAGCCAACTCAGGCGGATCTGTGACCACTGACATTGGAGTTGTTGTCCTAGATAAGCCTGGACCACCTAAAGCTATTAAGGTAGATGCTGTGACCTCAGATAGCATCACTCTGTCCTGGTCTCCACCTGAATATGATGGTGGCTGCTCCATCAGTAACTACATTGTGGAGAAGAGAGACACTAACACTCAAGAGTGGCAGATGGTAGCAAGCAATGTGGCCAGAACAGCTTTCAAAGCTGGCCGTCTGACACATGGAGCAGAGTACCAGTTCCGCATTTATGCAGTTAACAGATATGGAAAGAGTACACATCTGGATTCACCTGGTATCACTGCTCAGTACAACTTCAAACAACCTGGACCTCCTTCTACACCTATTGTGAAGTTGGCCACCAAATCCTACATGTTGGTGACTTGGAATGAGCCGGTCAATGATGGTGGCAGTCCTGTCCTTGGCTACCATCTGGAGAGGAAGGAGCGTACTAGCATTCTTTGGACAAAGATGAATAGAGGAATGATCAAAGATACAGAGTACAAGGTTCAAGGCATTGAAGAAGGCATGATGTATGAATACCGCGTCTATGCTGAAAATATAGCTGGTATTGGTAAAGCCAGCAAGGCCTGTGAAGCTGTGGCAGCCAGAGATCCATGCGATCCCCCTGGTACACCTGTAGTGACTGCAGTTACCAGAACATCTGTCTCCCTGTCTTGGGATAAACCAGAGTATGATGGTGGAGCCAAGGTTTCTGGATACATCATTGAGCGCAGAGACCTTCCTGAAGGACGCTGGACTAGATGCAACTTCACCAACGTGCCAGAGACCCACTATGATGTGACCGGTCTCACAGAGAACAATCAGTATGACTTCAGGGTCATTGCCAAGAATGCAGCTGGATGCTTCAGTGGACCATCTTACAACACTGGCCCCATTACTGTCAAAGATGACGTTGATCCCCCACGCATAATGATGGATGTTAAATTCAGAGAGACTGTGTTTGTAAAAGCAGGAGAAACTCTGAAGATTAATGCTGACCTTGCTGGACGCCCAGCCCCAGTTGTCTCCTGGACTAAAGATGGCAAAGAGATTGAGCTCAGAGCCAGGATTCAGATAATTTCGACAGACACCAACACATCTGTTATAGTGAAAGACTGCATCAGAAGAGATTCTGGACAGTATGCTCTCACCTTACAAAACATTGGTGGAACAGTTACCATGCCAATAAGCTGTGTGATACTGGATAAGCCTGGCCCATCAGCAGGACCACTGCAGCTCACTGGACTCACAGCCGAGGAGTGCACTCTATCATGGGGTCCACCTCAAGAGGCTGGTGGTGCTGATATAACCCATTATATTGTTGAAAAGCGTGAGACCAGCCGGTTGGCATGGACACTGGTGAAGGGGGATGTCACAAAAACATACTACAAAGTGACTGGACTGCTCAAAGGCAACGAGTATATTTTCAGAGTTTTGGCTGTCAATAAGCATGGACACGGTGAAGCACTGGAGAGTGATACTGTTAAGATTACTGATCCATTCACTGTGTCCACTGCTCCAATGAGTGTTGACGTCACTGAGATAACTGGTGATTCAATGATTCTCACCTGGTGCAAGCCAGTCAGTGATGGTGGAAGTCCCATCACTGGATATGTGATCGAGCGTCGTGAAAAGACCAGTATGCGCTGGGTCCGTGTGAACAGAGATCTAGTTGTTGAATGTACTGCAGTGGCCACCAAACTGCGTAAGGGTTGCCATTATGACTTCAGAGTTTATGCAGAAAATGCTGCTGGTGTCAGTCCTCCAAGTGAACCATCTGCTGCATTCAGAGCAGCTGATCCTCTTGTCGTTCCCTCTTGTCCAACTAAGCCAAAGATTGTAAGTTCAACCAAAGACAGTGTATCCATTGTCTGGAAACCACCAACAGAAGATGGCGGTGCTCCTGTTCTTGGATACAGTGTTGAATACAGGGACTTCATTCACAAACCTCAGCCGGAGTTTGAGGATGAAGAGGAAGAGTATGAGGAGGAAGAAGAGGAGGAGTCACCTGAAGAACTGGCAAGATGGGTTGAGGCTATTCCTCTTACCAAGAGCTTGGAGTTCACAATGACTGGGTTGAAGACCGATGCCGAATATGAATTCTGTGTGAAGGCAATAAATAAAATTGGCAGCAGTGTACGCAGTAAATATTCTGATGCTGCCGTGGCATCAGACAGAACCGCAGAGCCATCGTTTGATGGGGACATTGAAATGCGCAAAGTACTTATTGTGAAACATGGCACAGCATTTACTGTAAATATACCGTTTAAGGGCAAACCTGTTCCATCAGTAGTCTGGGCCAAGGAAGGAGTGGATCTAAAGGTGAGAGGAACCATTGAATCAACAGAATCCAGCACCTCACTGACAATTGAGAAGTCAAACAGGTATGACTCTGGAGAGTACAGTGTCACCATTGAATCACCTTTGGGAACAGCAACACTGCCCGTGCTTGTCAAGGTACTTGACTCTCCTGGACCCCCAGTCAATGTTAAGGTCTCAGCAGTTACCAGAGATTCTGCAACCCTCACCTGGGAAGCTCCAGAGAACGACGGTGGTGATGCAGTGAAGGCTTACCATGTAGAGAAACGTGAAGCCAGTAAGAAGACCTGGGTATCTGTGACCAGCAACTGCCATGCTCTGACATACAAGGTGGAAGATCTGCAAGAAGGAGCGATGTATTACTTCAGAATTATTGGAGAAAATGAGTATGGAGTGGGTGTTCCCCAAGAGGCCAAAAGTGGCACAAAGATCACAGGTAAGACATGTAGTTTGTTTTCACTCTAGTTTGTTTCCTTTGCCTTCTTTTATCAAACAGTATGTTACTAAGTTTCATCTGCCTGTTACAGAGGTACCAACTCCACCCATGAAACTTGGAGTTGTAAATGTTACCAAGGATTGTATTACAATTGCTTGGACCAGACCTGAGTATGATGGAGGCAGCAGAGTGACTGGTTACCTGATTGATGCTCTGGAGAAGGGACAGACCAAGTGGGTGAAGTGTGCCACAGTGAGGACCATGACCCACACTATCAAGAGCCTGAGGGAAGGTGCTGAATATTTCTTCAGAGTCCGGGCTGAGAACCATGCAGGACTCAGTGAACCAAAGGAAATGATTGTACCTGTTCTTGTCAAGGAAATACAAGGTATTAACTTCAACGTCCCACAGTGTGGTTTAATGGATTGCTGACTGCATCTCAACAGCAAGTAGTAGAAAACAGGAGATTAGGCAGCATATAAAACTCTCGTGAATGAATATAAATAAGTAGGATTTTTGAAGTTTGATGATTACATTATTACATTACATTACCAGGAGTATTTCATTGCTCTTAAAGAGGTAAAAATAATTAAATATGAATCAGATCATAGTTAAATATGCTGTATTATTTAGTGTTATAGTAAGGTGAATTATAACATGAATTATCACTCTTGTGTTTGTGTTTTAACAGAGGCTCCAGAGTTTGACCTCAAGAACTACCCCAAGAACACAGTTTATGTAAAAGCCGGATCGGATCTGACCTTCGAGATTCCTTTGACTGGCAGGCCAATGCCTAAAGTAACTCTGTCCAAGAACAATGTTGTCATCAAGGGATCGAAGAGGCTGCTGGCTGAAGTAACTCCAGACAGTTTGATTATGACCCTGACTGAAAGCATCTCTAGTGATGCTGGTAAATATGAGATCACTGCCTCAAACGCAGGAGGAACCACCAAGATCTTCATCATTATTGTTGTTCTGGATCAGCCTGGGCCTCCGGTTGGTCCAGTGGAGATCGGAGAAGTTGGAGAAACCACAGTGTGTATCAAATGGGCTCCTCCAGAGTATGACGGTGGTAGTCCTGTTACCAACTACATTGTTCTGAAACGTGAAACCAGCACTCCAACCTGGGCAGAGGTGTCGACCAGTATTGCCAGAAGCTCCATCAAAGTAACAAAGTTGTCTAAAGGAGAGGAGTATCAGTTCAGAATTAAGGCCCAGAACCGCTACGGAGTCAGCAGCCACATTGACAGCAAACCAGTCACCATCAAACTCCCATACAGTGAGTCCACACAGGTCATCCAACGCTGTTTGTATTTAAGACACATTAGGGAACAACCAACAAAAAAAACAGGTTTTAATCTGTACATGTGGTATTGTATTTTCTTCTTGCTGCTTTTATGCAACTGTTTAGATGAAAGTCACTCAGCTGTAATTCAAAATATCAGAGTTTATCATGTTTATCTTAAAAATATATCCACATCTAGATACTTAATATCAAAATATTTTGTAGGAAAACTCATGGAACTCCATCAAAAATTCTCAGCTTATTCAAAACGCAGCAACTGAAAGAGCAGTGTTCTGGAAAGGGGATCATCATATCACTTCCTCTAATTGTCCATTTAATATGTCTTTCATTTGCTCTTTGTTTAATTAATATAAATACCATTTAACTCTACAACTGATCCTCCATTATAGCCATCCCTGGACCTCCATCCACACCTTGGCTAGGATTAGTCTCCAGGGAGAGCCTGACCGTCTGCTGGAACGAGCCGGTGAATGATGGTGGAAACCCTGTATTCGGATATCATCTGCAGATGAAGGAGAGGAGTAGCATCATGTGGCAGAAGGTCAATAAAACAGCCATTCCAGGAAACCAATGGCGCATCACAAACATTTGCCCTGGACTGATCTATGAATTCAAAGTGGCTGCTGAAAATGCAGCTGGTATCGGAAAGTTAAGCAAGACATCTGAAGAAGTTCTAGCTATTGATGCCTGTGGTGAGTGTTTTTAGTTTTATATCTGTCTCCAGTTTGTCACAAAGTTAGATAATTTAACAAAACACATAGGTGTGTAATTTGGATACTAAAAAACCTGAAAATGACGTTGTTTTATTGTTACAGAGCCCCCAGCAAATGTCAGAGTCACTGAAGTGACCAAGAACTCAGTGAGTCTGACCTGGCAGAGGCCTCCATTCGATGGAGGCAGTAAAATCACCGGTTACAATGTGGAAAGGAGAGACGCTCCAAACGGCAGGTGGGTGAAGGCCAACTTCTCCAATGTGATCGAGCTGGGCTTCACAGTGTCCGGACTGAACCAGAACGAGTCCTATGAGTTCAGAGTTTACGCCAAGAATGCCGTTGGGTCCATCAGCAACCCATCATTCATTGCTGGACCAGTCACCTGTGTGGACGCATGTGGTGAGTTACATGGTAGACATTAATACTGTGTAATGTTGTCTATTGAAATACTTAAATGGAGTGTTGTAGAAAATTGACCAAAGCATTTTGGATATAAATAAATAATCAAACTAATGAATAATAGCAAAACTAAATAATCTCTGTCACCATGACAAGTCAGATTGTATTTCTTTGAATGTTGATACAGAAACTGATGTTAAAATTGCAGTGCATTTCAGCTTTGGTAGAAAGTTGATAATCTGATTGATTTTTGACTCCACAGCAGTATTTATTCGGAATGGCAGGCTGTAAAAGTACATACCCATTATTTCAGAGCGTTGAACATGGAAACTTTTTCTTACAACTCTTTTTTTTTCCTCTTATGAAGAAGTAGTTTTATTTAAGTTTTTAAACTTCAAAGATTTGTCAGTGGTTGTAGCCTTTGTTTCTCCCATTAGTACAATAGTACCATGTTTTTCCTCTGTGGTTAAAAGGTGATTGGCAGACCACTTTAGATTCATTGCTGTTGTCTTCTGAAAAGACGATTGTAATAAACTGTTTGAATTTTAATAATTTGCCTATTCAGACATTATAAAACCACTACCCTCTGTACTTTATCTTTGGTTCTGACTCCTTCTCTTCAGTTTCTATATGTTACTGATGGAAGTACATTGTGTCCTACAGGAGCTCCAGCCATCGATCTTCCTCCAGAGTACCTGGATGTGGTTCAGTACAAAGCTGGCTCCTCGGTTAAACTGAGAGTTGGAATCATCGCTAACCCTCTGCCAACCATTGAGTGGCAGAAGGATGGAAAGGAGCTTGTAGCAACTTCTACTCTTTCTGTGGAAAGCACAACAGATGCCTCTGCTGTTCTGATAAAGGATGCGACTCGCCATGCAACAGGATCATATGAAATTAAGATCAGGAATGTTCTGGGCTCTGCATCTGCGACCCTCAGGATGGAAGTCTTAGGTATTTAGAGTGTCATCCTCACTGCCTTGTTCATTCATGTCTGAATTGCTAAACCCTTACTCACCATCTTCAATTATCCTTCTGTGGTTGATTAATTTTTCCTTTTTTATCTTCCCTCAGACAAACCTGGTCCACCACCCGGGCTCATCAACTTCAACTCAGTAACCGCAGATCGCATTGTGTTCAGCTGGGAACCCATTCCAGAGTCCGATCAAGGAGGATCTAAAGTGACCCACTACATTGTGGAAAGACGTGAAACTAGCAGAGTGGTCTGGTCCACAGTGTCAGACAACCTTGAACAGAACTTCGTCTCTGTTGGCAAACTGGTTTGTGGAAACGAGTATGTGTTCCGTGTGATGGGAGTCAACAAATTTGGAGTTGGAGAAGCATTAGAGTCAGAGCCGGTCATTGCCAAGAACGCCTTTGGTGAGATCTGTTAACACTTCATGTTGACAATTTTACAAATAACCAAAACATCATAAATGTAAAAAGTTTATAACTGCATGTTATACAGTATTTCTCTACACATTTCATGAACATATTTGTTTCATCATTTCCCCAGTGAATCCTGGGCAGCCTCGTACTCCTGAGGTCAACACCATCACTAAGACCACAATGATTGTCGAATGGGACAAACCTGGTGTAGATGGAGGCAGCGCTGTGACAGGATATTATCTGGAGAGACGAGATAAGAAAAGTCTGCGCTGGATCAAAGTTTACAAAGATCCAATCAGTGACATCAAACAGGCTGTTTATCATCTGACTGAAGGAAACGAGTACCAGTACAGAGTCTGTGCCATTAATAAAGCCGGAGAGGGACCATTCTCCGATGCCTCAGACTTCTACAAAGCTGCTGATCCAGTTGGTAAGGAGTCCAGATCCACAAGTACTATATGCACAGATTTATGTTTACATTCATCATATTCCAAATTTTTTTTATGTTTTCAGTCTGGAAAAGAAAATGTGTTTCTAGTTACTACCGTCAGAAAATTATATGAATGAAATGAATGAAAAAAATACTGTCAAGACAAATCAAAAAGTGGAAAACAAACAGAGAAGATTGAGACTTTATTAAATAAAGCTAAATAAAGTTTTACAATACCAGGTATAATCACATTCTCTGAAAATCTAGAAAACGATCACAGTTTCCAATTTTCTGTCCATACCTGTTAAAATTATAAAAACAGATAAATGTTATCTTTAAACAACTTTACAATATAAATGGCATCACATAGAAAACTGGCAAGGAAACACAATTTTATTAAATTTTTTAAAATTAAATTTACTGAACATCTTCAAAAGAAAATATTAGTTGAAATTTCGAATTAAACAGAAAATGATGGAGATAGGTAAAGCCTTGACAATAACCTATGCTCTAACCTTCCACCTCTTTTTGAAACAGAAACACCAGATGAGCCTTGTAAACTAAAGGTGGTCGACTCCACGAAGACCTCCATCACTTTGGGCTGGTCCAAACCTGAATGGGATGGAGGCAGCGAGGTGACCAGCTACATGGTGGAGAAACTAGTGGAAGGACAAGAAGAATGGGCCATGATCACTACTAAGGGAGAGGTCAAGACCACTGAATACGTTGTTCATGACCTAAAACCCGACGTCAACTACTTCTTCAGAGTGTCTGCTATGAACTGTGCCGGCCGTGGAGAAGCGCTGGAAATGACCGAACCTGTGCAGGCCAAAGATATCCTGGGTAAGTCCATGAGTCAAACTGAAACCGGTTACAAATAGTTTTATTCACAAAACTTTGTTTTAAGTTACATGTTAACTTTCTGCTTAAATGTTACAAATACAAAGTGTTAAATAAATTAACAATACATTTTCTTGTTTTCCTTGTTATACATTTTTTTTTCTTTGTGATGTTGTTTTTATCTGTGCTTTCCACAGAGGAGGCCCAGATCGACTCCGATGTGGCCATGAGAACTCATTACATCATGAAGGCCGGCAAAGATGTGGAACTGTCTGTTCCCATCAAGGGCCGTCCTGCTCCGACTGCCTCTTGGAGTAAAGGTGAAGAATGCATTGACCGTGACCCCAAGTATGAGTTCCATCACTCAGACACCACCACAGTGCTCGTTATGCGTGAGGTGACCAGACTCGACACTGGAAAGTACACAGTAAAAATCGCAAACGGAGTGGGAGAGCCCAAGACCCTGACCTTGTCTGTGAAGGTCCAGGACACTCCAGCTCAATGCAGGAACCTGGTCCTTAAAGATGTGACTCGTGGTAAAGTGACTCTGTGCTGGGAGCCTCCACTGCTTGATGGAGGAGCTGAGATCACAAACTACATTGTGGAGAAGAGAGACTCGTCAAAGAGATCATTTTCTGCAGTAACTAGCAAGTGCACAGACCTGACATACACTATTGAGGATCTGTCTGAGAAGACATCTTTCTTCTTCCGTGTGCTGGCAGAGAATGAGAATGGAGTTGGTGATCCATGTGATACACTGGAGCCAGTGAAGGCCACAGAGACTCCAGGACCAGTTAAAGAGGTGTCTATGAAGGATTCATCCAAGACTTCTGTGACTCTGCAGTGGTTGAAACCTGATTATGATGGCGGCAGTATCATCACTGACTACGTCATTGAGATGAAGATGAAGGGCGAAGAGTCTTGGTCTTTGGGAGGATCCAGCAAGCATTGCGAGTATGAGGTCAAGAAGCTGAAGGAGCACTCTGACATGTTCTTCAGAGTTGCTGCAAGAAATGAGAAGGGACGGGGCGACTTTGTGGAGGTTGGACCTATTAAAGTCATCGACTACATTATCACACCTGAAGCCTGCCTTGCAGAGTACCCAGATGGTCGCATCAATGTCAGGCTCGGACACAATGTCCATATTGAGCTGCCATACAAAGGCAAGCCCAGACCTGCAATCTTTTGGTTGAAGGACAGCCTACCTTTGAGGGAGAGTGACCAAATTCGCTTCAAGACCACTGAGAATAAAGCCACTCTGATGATAAAGAATGTTACAAAGGAAAACAACGGTAAATACACACTTACCCTCGACAATAAGGTGAACAGGAAGTCCTTCCACATCCATGTGGTCACACTTGGACCACCATCAAAGCCAGCTGGAATGATCCGTCTGGATGAGGTGAGGGCCGAGAGCATCAGGATCTCCTGGGATGAACCAAATGATGATGGTGGTGGTGATATCACCTGCTACACTGTGGAGAAGCGTGACACCTCAAAGTCTGACTGGAAGATGGCATGCTCTAGTGTAGAGGGAACCGAGTTTAAGGTGCCAAATCTGATCAAGGGAGTCCAGTACCAGTTTAGAGTCTGTGCTGAGAACAGATATGGAGTCAGCGAGCCCCTGCTGTCTCAGATGGTCATTGCCAAACACCAGTTCAGACCTCCAGGCCCACCAGGTAAGCCTGTGGTCTACAATGTGACGAATGATGGCATGACCATCCAGTGGGAGAAACCCATCTACGATGGCGGTACCCCGATCCAGGGCTATCATGTAGAGAAGAGGGAAAAGAACAGCATCATGTGGCAGAAGGTCAACCCAATGCTTATCAAAGAAACAGACTTCAGGATCCTGGAGTTGATTGAAGGCCTCGAGTATTCATTCAGAGTTTATGCCCAGAATGATTCCGGATTCAGCCGCATGAGTGACGAGAGCAAACCCACCATGGCTGTTAGTCCTGTTGGTGAGTTCCGAGTCATAATTGTGAGAAGACCATTAAAATCTTCTGTTACAGTTTGTGTAATTGGATTTCCCTACAATGGCATATATCACAATACAGTGTTATTTCTGTAAATTCACTTAAAACAACAGTTTAGAATGAATCTGTTCAGATTCTCATTAACTGTTTTGTTTTGTTGCTATCTTGCTAACATCCCCACTATTGTCAATTCTTTAGATCCTCCTGGTCAGCCAGACTACACTGATGTGACAAGTGACTCTGTGGCATTGAAATGGGATGCACCCAAACGTGACGGTGGAAGCAAGATCACCGGATACACCATTGAGAAACGACAGGGACACGGCCGCTGGTTCAAGGCCAACCTGACTGATGTCCATGAATGTCTGCATACTGTCACCGGTCTGGCAACCAACGAGCGCTATGAGTTCAGAGTGATTGCCAGAAATGCCATCGGTGTTGTCAGCCCTCCCTCTAACTCATCTGGTTTGATTGTGGTCAGAAGTGAGAATGGTGAGAAAATACAGTAAATACAGACTTAAAAACAGGGATAATTTTCTACACAGACATTATTAGATCCAATAAAATTTGATCTAATAAGCCTATTACTGTTTTGAAAATGACTTAAAGTCAGTCATTCCTTTTCTCATTTTCTTTCTATGGTCTTACATTATTTATTAGCACTGCACAAAAACAAGATGTGATATTAACTGATTTACCTACTTTTCTAAATCAGCCTCTCCAAATATCGAGTTCGGGCCTGAGTACTTTGAAGGCCTGACAGTAAAGGCTGGAGATAACATCAGGCTGAAGGTGACCATCACTGGACGTCCTGTTCCTAAAGTGGTCTGGTTCAGAGATGGTGTAGAGGTGACGAAGAAGATGATGGACATCATTAACATTCCTGGATCCAGCACCCTGTTTGTCAGAGATGCAGATCGTAACCATCGTGGCCTCTACACTGTAGAAGCCACAAATGGATCTGGAAGCAAGAAGGAGGATATTCTTGTCCAAGTCCAAGGTATAAGGTTTTGACTTGTTGTTGCTATATCCATTTATTTGTTTTCTACTTTATAAAACATAACATTTTGAATAAAAGAAAGCGAGAAATAGCAAGAAATCAAATCGTCTTCAACACAACCACCTTAAATTTTACCAGTTAGATAAACATTTGTTCAATCTCATAAAACTACAATAAAAATCTAGCCGGTGAAATATTCTAATCAATTTGAAATGGACAATGTGCGTTAAGTTTGTTAATTATTTCGATTTCCCATCTCTGTGCTGCAGATACTCCTGGAGAGCCGGTCGGACCCATTACTTTCAGTGACATCTCAGAAGGCAGGTGCACTCTGTCCTGGAACCCTCCTGAGAATGACGGCTGCTCTGAGATTTCACATTTTATTGTTGAGAAGAGGGAGACTGCCAAGATTTCCTGGGCCTTAGTGTCTGATGAGTGTAAGGAGTGCACATTCAACGCCACCAAACTCATCAAGACCAATGAGTACCAGTTCAGGGTTTCTGCCGTCAACAAGTTCGGAGTCGGTCGACCACTGGAGTCCAGTCCCATCATTGCCCAGCTGCAGTACAGTAAGTGGGAAAAGCTTTTCATTACATTATTTAACTAATCAACATGTTATTACAAGCAGAGATATAATGTCATGTGCATGATATGTCCTGATGTATGGTTCTAGGATTTCCAAGTCTTTGAAAAATGTCAATTTTCTCTTACCTTCTCCAATGGGCTTCAAAAATACCACACCTATGTCAAGTATACGATATACAAGAAGCCACTGTATAGTTTTTATTAATCTGATCGTTATTGTCCTCCAGCAACTCCTGATGCTCCTGGCACTCCTGATGCCACTGAGGTGACTGGAGAGAGCATCACTCTGTCCTGGGCTCCTCCATCTTCTGATGGAGGAAATCCCATCCAGTATTACATCGTAGAGAAACGGGAGAAGAAAACTGTCCGCTTCTACAAGGTGATGACCAAAAAGCCCATCATTGAATGTGCTCACAAGGTTCTCCATCTGACCGAGGATATGGAGTATGAGTTCCGAGTCATGGCTGTAAACGACGCTGGTGTTGGTACTCCTAGCAACATCTCTATGCCAATCAAAGCAGCGGAACCAAAGGACATCCCCTGTGCTCCATCTGTGGTCTGCGTGTCTGACTCCACTAACACCTCCATCAGTCTGGAATGGACCAAACCTGCTGACGACGGAGGTATGGAGATCCTGGGCTACATTGTTGAGATGGTGAAGGGAGAAGGAGATGAATGGAAGAGAGTAAATGAAGAGCTGATCGCAGAAACTCAGTATGTGGTGACTGGACTACAGACAGAAGCTGAGTATAGGTTCAGAGTTGCCGCTGTCAATCATGTGGGCAGAGGTGAGACTAAGGAGACCCCAGAGCCAGCTCAGGCTGTAGACCGGCTGACAGCTCCTCAAGTGGACATTGATGCCACTTTCAAGCAGACACACATCATCAAGGCTGGTGGATCGGTTTGTCTGGGCATCCATTTCAGAGGAAAGCCTGTTCCCACTGCCACCTGGGTGAAGGAAGATGGAGAGCTAAATGTTAAGTCAGAGATCACAACAACAGACGGTTACACCTCTCTCAGCCTTGAAAACTGCTCTAGAAATGATACTGGCAAATACACAGTCAACCTGGAGAACGTCAGCGGCAGCAAGGCAATTACATTCACTGTGAAGGTGATGGACACTCCTGGACCACCACAGAATGTGGCTTTCAAAGAGGTCTCCAGAGGAACCGTCACTATAATTTGGGAGACACCTCTGAACGATGGCGGAGCCAGAATCCACCATTATATTGTGGAGAGGCGTGAGGCCAGCCGACGCACTTGGCAGCAGTCTGGTAGCAAGTGCACAGGCCACATCCTGAAAATCCAAGACTTGCTGGAAGGAGTGCCATACTTCTTCAGAGTGTCAGCTGAGAACCAGCATGGTATGGGTGAGGCATTTGAGTTGACTGAGCCAGTCATTGCCACTGCTGAGCCGGCTTCACCAAAGAGACTGGACGTCCTGGACACCACAGACAGCTCTGTGTCTCTGGGATGGCTCAAACCAGAACATGATGGTGGCAGCCGCATCCAGGGCTATGTCATTGAGGCCAGGCCAAAGGGAGGCGAAAAATGGATGGTGGTTGGCAACACAATGAATCTCACCTATGCAGTTGAAAAGCTCAACAAGGGAGATGAATATGAATTCCGTGTTAAGGCTAAAAATGAATCTGGCTACAGCACAGCAAAGGAAACTCTGGCTCCTGTGCTGGTCAAAGAGCCTCACATCGAACCTGCCGCTGACCTGAGCGAGATCACCGACCAGCTTATCAATTGCAGGTCTGGCAGCACCTTCACCATTGACATTCCCATCAGTGGTAGACCTGCTCCAAAGGTTGCATGGAGACTTGAAGAATTGAGGCTGAAGAATTCTGATAGAGTCACCATCAAAGTAACAAAGGATAGAACCAGCATCTCAGTGAAGGAGGCCATGAGAGGAGATGGTGGAAAATACTACCTGACCCTGGAAAACGTCACAGGAACCAAGACATTCACTGTTGAGGTCAACGTGACTGCCAGACCCAGTCCTCCAACTGGACCTATTGAGGTCTCCTCTATCACATCTGAGTCTTGCATCCTGAACTGGGAGCCACCAGAAGATGATGGTGGTACCAACATTACCAACTATATTGTGGAGAAGCGTGAGTCTGGCTCGACCGCCTGGCAGCTGATCAACTCCAGCGTAAAGAGAACATCTCTCCATGTCAGCCATCTGACCAAGTACATGCAGTACACATTCAGGGTCTCGGCAGAAAACAGATTTGGTGTCAGCAAGTCCACGGAATCTGAGACCATCGTCGCAGAGCATCCTTTCAGTGAGTGAAATCTATCCAATTTAATTTTAATGTGTTATTAACATGTTAATATGATTTGAATGAGTGCTGCAGGAATGAGTTCTGAAACTATGAAATTAACTCATATTTTTCACATGGTTTTCTCTTCACTATTTCAGGGATTTTTTTTTTCTTAAATCATTTTAGTGAGATACCTTACATTAAGTCTGATGAGTCTGTATAAAGAAGTCAGAAGTTTGTTCAGTTTCTAAGTTATCCCACAAAATACATTATCTCTATAGCTCTGTTTATGTTTTTTGTCAAATTGGGCTGTTTTTAGAGACTAATTAAGTGTGTCTTTTAATTTCAGCACCTCCTGGCCCACCAACAAAGCCCACTGTGTTCAATGTCACTGCCAACACAATGACTCTAAAATGGGAGGAGCCTTACAATGATGGAGGAAGCAAGGTGACAGGCTATTGGATTGAGAAGAAGGAGAGGAACAATATACTGTGGGTGCGGGAAAACAAGATCCCCTGCTTCGAGTGCTACTACCAGGCAGAGGGTCTGGTTGAAGGTCTGGAATACCAGTTCAGGGTTTATGCCATGAACAGTGCTGGACTCAGTAAAGCCAGCGAGGCCTCCAAAGGCGCCGTGGCCCAGAATCCTGTTGGTGAGTTCAATATGAAGCCATTCAGTGACTGTTGAATTCATAGTCCAATGCGCATACACGCAAGACAAAAACTGTCATTCTCGTTTTCAGATCCACCAAGCAAACCTGAAGTCACAAAAGTCACCAGAACCACAGTGTCCCTGAAGTGGTCAGCTCCTCTTAATGACGGTGGCAGTCCAATCATAGGATACATCATCGAGCGGAAGCCATACACCCTGAGTGGAGAGGGACGCTGGTTAAAGTGCAACTACACCAACGTCACAGACAATTTCTACACTGTCACCGCTCTGGGAGAAGGAGAACCATACGAATTCAGAGTCATTGCCAAGAACGCCAACCAAGTGTTCAGCATTCCTTCAGAGTCTACCGGATCTGTGCAGTGCAAGACAGACTTTGGTATGATGGGGAACTTTGATCCTGATATTATTTTAGTTTAGTTGGGGGGTGAATAAACTATAGCTACCCAATCTACCACTGATATAATATTGGTTTGGTGGTTAGTAAGTAACTAAAATGATATAACAGATACTTGGAAGTTATCTTTGACTATTAAAAAGAGCTGAAGAGAGTAAGTAAACTTAAATATATCAATAAATAAATACATCTGGTACGGAACTAAAAACAAACAAAAAAAAAATCTTAGTTGTTTATTGTTGTAATTTTTATCATTTAAGCAGGGGTCAGGAACCCTGGTCCTGGAGAGCCACTATCCTGCATGTTTTAGATGTATCCCTC
>JAPTYQ010000015.1:34535332-34556313 GCA_029814465.1 Ostorhinchus cyanosoma | reverse complement strand
GTCAGGTGAGCTGGAAGAGGGAAACATCTAAAACATGCAGGATAGTGGCTCTCCAGGACCAGGGTTCCTGACCCCTGATTTAAAGCTTTAAGATTTTTCATCAGTCCATTCCTCCTTTTGAGAACTGTGATGTTATCTCGTGACCATTGTCAAAGTTTGCTAATATTGACAGTTATTAAAATGAGAATAGAAAACAGGTAAGAGGAAACATACAAACAGTAACATACTTTACACCCATAGTAAAACAGTCCCTTTTAAATACATTTTTATATCAACCATGTCCTTGTTTCTGATCTAACAGAGCCTCCAAAGGCCCAGCTGGACAGCAAACTCCTCTCTGAGACTGTGATGGTCAGAGCCGGCTCAGACCTGGTTCTGGATGCTGCTGTGGGAGGCAGACCTGATCCGAAGGCCTCCTGGTCAAAGGGCAACCGTGAGCTGGAGCTGTGTGAGAAATATCAGCTGCAGTACACTCCCACCAAAGCCATGGCCATCATCAAGTTCTGTGACAGAGATGACACTGGAAAATACATCCTGACCGTCAGGAACGTGAGCGGAACCAAGACCGCTGAGGTCAACGTCAAAGTGCTTGGTAAGTTGTTCTGACTCATTTCTTATCAGGTTCTATCCACAGTGACATAGTTCAAATAAAACAAAAATGGTGACAGTGTTATGAAAATTTAAAAACTATACCTTATTTATGTTTAATTAGACACTCCTGGAGTGTGCAACGGCAGCATCGAGATCAGTAAGATCACAGAGGAGTCTTGCACTCTGAGCTGGAAGCCTCCACTCGAAGACGGAGGTGATGACATATCACACTTCATCGTAGAAAGACGGGACACAAACAGATTGAACTGGGTCATCATGCAGTCTGAGTGCAAAGAGCTGACCTGCAACATCACCGGACTGTTCAAGAATACAGAGTACCTGTTCAGAGTCCGTGGAGTCAACAAGTACGGACCTGGAGTCTATCTGCAGTCAGGTCCAATGGTTGCCAGGAACACTTTCAGTAAGTTCAGTCAAATAAAGCTGGAATATGTCATCATCAATCATAAAAGCACAAAGTGCACACCTCATCAAAAATAAATCAACACAAAAAGTATTCTAACCCCAATTGCCTTTCATTCAGCTGTGCCAACTCCTCCTGGAGCTCCAGAGATCTTGGCTTCAGGAAAGGACTTTGCAACCATCGAATGGCTGAAGCCTGAGAGTGACGGTGGCAGTCCTCTGATCCACTACCTGGTAGAGAGACACGAGAGGAAGAGCGCCCGCTGGGTGAAGGTGAACCGTGACGGAGCTCACCTGGACACCACACTGAAGGTGTCTGGTCTGACCGAAGGAAACATCTACCAGTTCAGAGTGACAGCCATCAACAAGGCTGGAGAGAGTGAAGCCAGCGAGGTGTCACTCTACGTAGTCTGCAGAGTGCCCACATGTAAGTCTGAACAGTTAATCAACAATAAAGCCAGTTTATTTAGAAATAAAACTGGGGGATCATACACAGAGAAAACCAGATTAAAGTCATACATTTATATGACAAATGTTAAATGTTTTGTGGAAATAAACGTGGGTGAATTTCTGTTAAGCAGACAGTCATTATAGAGTGTCCATTGTTTCATCTCCATCACCTGAATGTAAACATTATTGGTATAGTTCGATCACTGAATGTTGCTTCTCTTTTCAGGCACTCCTGCACCTCCTTCCATTCCACGTATCACCGATACTCATGCAGACAGCATCAGCTTGGCCTGGTCCCGGCCAGTGGAGGATGGCGGAGCAGATGTTATGGGTTACATCCTGGAGATGCAGGAAGCCGGAGCAGAGGAGTGGACGAAGGCCCATGAGAAAACTCTGCGAGCCAATGAGTATGTCGTGACTGGATTGTCTGCTGGAAAGAAGTACTGCTTTAGAGTCGCAGGAATCAACATCAACGGCACTGGAGACTTCAGTGAACCATGTGCTGAGACCGAACCAGTTGAGAGGATTGGTGAGTTATATTTCATTTTATCATATGAACGTTTGTTAAAGTAACACTTAAAATATAGTGAAAATTTTTTACTGAAGAGGAAAATCAACTGAACATACACATAAACACAAAACACTAAGATGAAATATAATTAACTGTTATTTTTAAGTTCCAATTTTCCAACTTCATCCAACATTTTCTAATCACAAACAATGGAAAAAACATAAAAACACTATGCTTAGATGACAAACCAACAGTCTCAGATCATGACATTAATATTCTCTCAAATTCATCAGAAACTCCGGACTTTGAGCTCCATGATGACCTGAAGAAGACCATCTGCCTCCGTGCCGGCGGTTCTCTTCGTCTCTTTGTTAATGTTACTGGCCGTCCAGCACCAGCCATTACCTGGAGTAAACCTGGTGTGGACCTCAACAACAGAGGCTTCATTGAGGTCACCAGCTCTGCCACCACACTGATCATTGACAAGGTCCACCGATATGATGCTGGAAAGTATACCCTTGTGGCTGAGAATGCTGCTGGCAAGCAGGAGGTCAACATCCTTGTTAAGGTCTATGGTGAGTTTATGACGATTAGTCTTGTGGTTAAATCATGTACTGTCCATCACTTGAATTTTTCATCACGATATTTTAATCATAAAATGCTTTCCTTTTATTAGACACACCCGGACCAACTGGACCAATCCAGATGAAGGAGCTGACTAAGGACTCTGCCACTATTTCATGGGAACCCCCAACTGTGGACGGTGGTGCTCCTGTCAACAATTACATCATTGAGAGACGCGAGGCCTCCATGAGGGCCTACAAGACTGTCACTGCCAAGTGCAGCAAAACTTCCTACAAGATCGACAACCTGATGGAGGGCATGCTGTACTACTTTAGAGTCCTTCCTGAGAACATCTATGGTGTTGGTGAGCCCTGCGAGACTCCGGATGTGGTCCTGGTCTGCGAGGTTCCTCTACCACCACACAAATTGGAGGTGATCGACGTCACCAAGAGCACTGTCAGTCTGGGCTGGGAGAAACCCGAACACGATGGTGGTAGCAGGCTGACTGGCTATGTTATTGAGGCCTGCAAGTTTGGCACCGACAAGTGGATGAAGGTGGCCACCCTGAAACTTACAGACTTTGAGCATACCATTGAGAAGCTGAATGAGAATGAGCAGTACCTGTTCAGAATCAGAGCCATCAACAGCCGAGGAGCCAGCGAACCCAAAGAGCTGGTTACAGCTGTCACAGTCCAAGAACAGAGAGGTAGGACTTTACTTCACCTCCAGTCCACACATGAGAAGGTCATTTCCCTGTTTCATTCTCACCCAAGACCTCTGTGATGCTGAGGTTCACCTCTGAGTTTACCCATCTCACATTGAGTTTCCACAAATAGACACAACATTCCTCTAAGCTTTCTCCTTTACTTCTACATGTCAGTATAATTTCAGCATAATCTTTGGCTGAAGTTGTAAATATATTTTGTTTTCTCCAGTTGTAGGGGTGTAAACGGTGCACTTATTTGTACCAAACCATTTCGGTTTGGGGCCTTCAATACAAGACAGAGGTGTACCAAACAAATACATGTAGCCTATGGGAAGAACACAAACACCCGCCTTAAGTTTCCACATGAATCTTGAAGTGGAAAGCTCACAGTATGAACAGGGTGGCCACAAACAGAACTCATGTGCAGGGTTCTCCCTATATAAGTTCAGCAGCAGTGCTGCAAAAAAAAAAGAAGCCCACTTTATTCTGAGGCTGGGATGCCGATAACAGGTGTAAACATGATAACAGACAGTATAACAGAGGCACAGAAGCTGGATCAGATGTTTGAAATGTGTTAAGTTCCACTTGCAGTTTTCAGTGGTTACAGAGTGCAGCCCCCTATACCCCCCCTTCATTGGTCTACTTTACTGTATTGAAAACATATCAAAAATGTATTGACCTGAAGACCCCAGTACCGAATCAAAATTTTTCAATACCATTACACCCCTATCCAGTTGGTCTTTAATGATTTGCTCCCATGTGTCTTCATCTTGTAGTGATGCCCGTAGTGGATTTCTCAAGCATTCCTCAGAAGGTCGTTAGTGTCTTGGCCGGAAAGACTCTGGATCTGGATCTGCCCATCATCGGCAGACCTCCTCCTGTCTGCTCCTGGCTCTTTGGTGGCAACAAGATCAAGTTTACCGACCGTGTAAAGGTCAAGAGCACTGGCAAGTTCTCCAAACTGACTGTGTCAGACACAACCATTGACGACACTGGTGACTACACTCTGGAGGTGAAGAACGTTGTTGGTGTTACCACGGAGATCATCAAGGTCATCATACTCTGTAAGGAAACACTTTCATTTTTATAAATGCACAAGTCATTGAATTTAATGTTAATTTAATGTGTCGTCAGGTAATGCTCTAAGGTTTGAAATTTTTGTGTTTAGTGTATTATTTATGTGATTAATAGGGTTAAATGCAGATACAGATTTAAATAAATGGAAATAATACACGGTATGTTTCTATCACATCTATGGATTAGAATTCACCCTACTGTGTGAAGAGTTAAATTAAGAAAACTTTTTGAGTTTATATAAGGTTTTAATGTTTGATAAATGCTATGATATCATCAACATATAATGAGACAATTTTAGTATTTACACTAGGGATGTCCACAAATAATTGATTAATCAATTAATCACAGCAAGAAGCATATTCTACATCTTTATGGGTCAACAAATTTTTACTTGGTGTGGCATGGTTGGAGATTTGTTTCACTGTTTATGGCACTGTTTCTGCTGCCTGCATTAAGTAATTTAAAGTATAATAACTTATTTGTATTAAAATATCCAACATTGTTTGGTTCAGTATTTATGTGATAATGATATATGCACTCCAGTGTGTTCAATGTTGATGGTTTTCACTCTTTTCTTTTTATTATTCATTAAGATGTTTTTTTATATGGCTCCTCATATATTCCATATCAGTCTTGATGTTTCCATTATTTATCATATCTCACTCTTTGCTGGTGTCCCTTGTGTGGAGATTGGTAAAAGATTATTTTATCTAAAGAAAGAAAGAAAATGAGATTAGATATATTTCATAACCACACAAAATGCTAGCTAAAACGAGTAAAACATTTTCAGGAAGATGTGATGATTGACAGCATCAAATTATTTAAATAACATCCTCTTTACATTAGTATAAACTGTGTTTATTTAATAGAAATTGGAATATAATCTGGTATGCTCTCCTCACACAGCCAAACCTGATGAACCAGAGGGTCCCATTAAGTTTGATGAGGTCGATGCAACCTCAGTCACCTGCAGCTGGAACCCACCAGTCAGGGATGGAGGAGCTCCGATCAGTGGCTATGTTGTAGAGCAGCGTGATGCTCACCGACCCGGCTGGGTCCCAGTCTCTGATGCTGTCAGCCGGCCACTTTTCAAGTTTGCTAACCTGATCGAGGGAGATGAATATGTCTTCCGCGCTGCTGCAATCAATCGCTTTGGCACTGGAGAGTTCCTGCAGTCTGAGGTCGTCACCTGCAGAAGCCTGAAGAGTAAGACAGAGCTTTATTATACTTACACATGTCTACCAAATCAGTTCTTGGTTTTATAATAGATGCAAAGGTCAAACAGCCACTTTTTCCAGCTAAATGGACTGACAAAATCTCCTACAGTCCAACTTCTTCCCAAAATCATGTAATTCTTAGACATTTCAGCATACAGTAGAAAAATATTTGTCAATATTTGTCATCTGATATGTAACTCCAGAACAATAGGCTAAAATTAATTGAATTTTCAAGTATAATGTTCGTAACTCTTGTGTTTTGAGTTTGAAATTTTTGTGATTTGTTTTTCTGTGACTGTATACAGAGGATTCAAGTGATCATCCAATCAGCAAGTTAAAAATGTCTGAGTTCCTTTTAAATGTCCAAGGATGCATTTAGCTGATGATATTATCAAGGTAGAGCTAAACACAGAGCAATGACAAATTTCCTCCTATCACAGATGTGCCTGGACCTCCTGGTCGACCAACCATCTTCGATGTTTCTCGTGATGGCATGACTGTTGCCTGGAATCCACCAGAAGAAGATGGAGGTCTGGAGGTTTCTGGATACATCATCGAGCGCAAAGAAGTCAGATCTGACCGATGGGTCCGCGCCAACAAGAATCCGATCACCATGACAAGGTACAGGTCAACAGAGCTGATCGAGGGTCTGGAGTACGAACACAGAATCACAGCTATCAATGCCAGAGGAATGAGCAAACCCAGTCTGCCATCCAAACCTGCCGTGGCCACAGATCCCATTGGTGAGAGAAGAACCACAAAGAAGAATTTCACACATGTACTAGATCAAAGAATTTAATGTTTTAACACAATTTCTGTTTCTCCTCTCAGACCCACCTGGATGTCCTCAGAACCCCAGGATCACCGATACCACCAAGTCTTCTGTGTCTCTGGCCTGGAGTCCTCCTGATGATGAAGGCGATGCAAGAGTCGATGGATACCTCATTGAGATGCAGAAGGTCGGCACCATGGCTTGGATTAAATGCAACACCACGCCATCGCTGATCTGTGAGTACACGCTCACTAACATGCCACAAGGAGAGGAGTTCAAGTTCCATGTGATGGCCTGTAACGCCGGTGGCTCAGGAGAACCTGCTGAAGTGCCAGGAACTGTCAAAGTCACTGAGATGCTCGGTAAGAAGTCTATATGCTTCACTGTTGTAAGACCATTTACAGTTGTTTATCCATGATCAGAAATGTAATTTCACATTGTTTCAAATAAATTTACAGCTTTTTATGACTCATTTACTTGAACTGACTTTCTTTTGTACCTCTTGTTGTTCACCAGAATCTCCTGATTATGATCTGGAGCTGAAATATAAAGATGTGTATGTGGTCCGCCAGGGAGGTGTGGTCAGACTGTCTGTGCCCATCAAAGGCAAGCCCCATCCAACCTGCAAGTGGTCTAAGGATAGCGGTGTAATATCTGCTAAAGCCATGATTGCCTCCAGCGAGGATGCCAGCGAGCTGGTGATTAAAGGAGCTGAAAGGAGTGACACTGGAGTATATGACCTGCTGTTGGAGAACAGGGTTGGCAAGAAGAAGGCCCAGATTAAGGTGAAGGTCATCGGCCGCCCCAGCGCTCCAGAAGGACCAATGGTGTTCGAGGAGATCCAAGCCAACTCTGTTAAGGTGTGTTGGAAGGCACCCACTGATGACGGTGGTTCAGAGATTCTGGGATACATCGTGGAAAGACGAGAAGCAGCCAGAAACGCCTGGTATACAGTGGACTCCAGAGTGACCGACACTCAGCTGGTTGTCAAGGGCCTAAGAGAAGGAACAGAGTACCACTTCAAGGTCACAGCTGAAAACTCATTCGGTATTAGTGCTTCTCTGAAGTCTGAGCAGCCACTGGTGCCCAAGACTCGTCTCTGTAAGTGTCATAAACATAGTGAAGCATGGAAAAAAGACAGGTTGAATAAAAAAACAAAAAAAAAAGGAAGACAAAAATTTTTTGAAATGAATAAAAATGTAAGAACATGCATAGAATATTTACTTTATAATAGAGGTATGCATGATTAAATACACTCTAAAACAAAAGAGGTACTGAATTCTATGACAAACTGGTCACAATTTAAATGTAGTGAGTTTAAAACAAGTTCCTCAAAATTATATTTAGCTTTATTATATTTTGTTGGACTCAGTTTTGTTTTAGTACTTAAGTTTTATTCTCATTAAACACATCTGTATTTGGGTGCTGTTTTCAGTTTATTTATACACAGTGAAAATTGGTGATTAAGACTAAATAATCATGAAAATGATGCTCAAATGGTAGAAGAGCTCTCAGTAATTACTCAAATCCTTTTATTTTACTTGAAATCAGGTCCTCCTGAGCCTTCAAGCACCCCCCCAGAGATCATGGATGTCACCAAGAGCTCTGTGGCTCTGGCATGGTCCAGACCAAAGGATGATGGTGGTTCTGCCATCACTGGATACTTTGTTGAATATAAGGAGGTTTCTGCTGAGACCTGGTCCCGCTATCAGACCAAGATCTCATCTACCATGTTTACCCTACCTGGACTCACCCCTGATGCAGAATACCACTTCCGTATTGTTGCTGTCAATGACATTGGAGATAGTGAAGCTGGACCTCTGTCTGACCCAGTCACCTGCAAAGATCCATTTGGTGAGTCCATTTCTGTGATTAGATCATTATTAACAAAGTTGACTTTGAACAATCATGTTAATTTTAACTTTCTCATGTACTCAGATAAACCAAGTCAACCCGGCGAGATTGACACCGTGACTGTCACTAATAACTACATCACAATCCGCTGGCAACCTCCAGAGTGTGACGGTGGAAAGGAGGTCTTGGGCTACTGGGTGGAGTACCGGAAGTCCATTGAGAGCACCTGGAAGAAGTGCAACAAACAGAGACTGAAGGACAAGGAGTTTACAATGCCTGGACTGGCTGAGGCAACTTTGTATGAGTTCCGAGTGTTTGCTGAAAACGAGACAGGAATGAGCAGACCTCGTAGAACTGCTACATGCATCAAAACAAAACTAAGTGGTAAATAAAATGGAAAAAAAGGGTTTCATTAAACTTTACTTCACAGTGATTTGACTCTGAGATATTAAATTAGTAGTCATTACAACATCTGAATTCTTTTGTTTGTCTTTACAGTTGAAAACAAACCAAGTCTTAGGAAGGAGATGGATGAAGTTACTGCCAAGCTTGGTCAACCTGCTGTCATGAAGTGCCAGATTATTGGCAGGCCTGTTCCTGACATCAAATGGTACCATGCTGGCAAGGAGGTTGTTGAATCCCGTAAATATGAGATGAGTTCTGATGGTCGCAACCATTCCCTGTCCATCATGACTGACCAGCAGGAAGATGAGGGTGAATACACCTGCAAGGCCATCAATGATGCTGGCGAGGCTGAAACCACTGGTGTCCTGGTGTTGGAAGCTGCTCCAGCCTTCCACCCAGACTATCCACTGAAGGAGACCTACTATGCTGGGCTGGGAACCACCTTGCGAATCCATGCTGTCTACATTGGACGCCCTGAGCCAAAGATCATGTGGCTGCATGGTGCAAAGACCCTCGAGAACACAGAAGACATCAGCATTGAGACCACAGAGCACTACACTCACCTGGTCATCAAGAATGTCCAGCGTAGAGTGCATGGAGGCAAATACAGGATCAGACTGCACAACCACTTCGGCAGGGCTGATACTGCATTCAGTGTGGAGATCTATGGTATGTACCTTCATGGCACTCATCACAACAAAGTATGCATTTAGTTGAACTCAGCTAATAAAAAACACCATTGTGTATGTTTCCAGACAAACCTGACATGCCTCAGGGTCCCATTGTCCTTGACGCCCTCCTGAAGAACTCTGTTATCATCAGCTGGAAGCCCCCAAAAGATGATGGAGGCTGCATGATTACCAACTACATTGTAGAAAAGCGTGAAGATAAAGAAAGTACTGAATGGGAACTGGTGTCATCATCCATCAATGGCACATCTTGTCGCGTGCCCAACCTGATTGACAGCGCTGGATACTTCTTCAGAGTGTATGCCCAGAATCGCTATGGTAACAGTGAGCCACTTGAGCTTGCTTCACCTATCCTCATCAAGAGCCAGCTGGGTAAGTTAAGGACAACATCTTCATGCTTTTGTAAAGTGGACTTTATTTAGACAAGAAATGACTTAATACTTCTTGACAAATTAATAATAACCCAAAATGTTTTACTTTGTGCAAACAAGTTATTTTTTTATCATTTGGGGCTCTATACAAACTAGATATGTTATCGGTTAAAATGGAAATACATGTCCTTATTGACTTAAATGCTTTCCTCCTGTCCACAGAGAAACCATCTCCACCACTATCTCCAGTTGTTTCTGGAATTACCCAAAATTCCTGTGTGCTTTCCTGGAAGCCTCCACTCAGTGATGGTGGCTCCAAGATCAAGAGCTACTGCCTTGAGAAGAAGAATAAGAAAGACAAGAAGGAATGGACCGAATGGACTCCAGTGACCACAGACGAGATCAAACAGACTGTATTCTCTGTGAAACGTCTGACAGAAGGTGTGGAGTACATCTTCCGTGTGAAGTGTGAGAACCTTGGAGGACAGAGTGACTACAGTGAGGAGACTGCGCCCATCATTCCAGCCACAGCTGTTGAAGTCCGTGCTCCTGCCTTCAAGGAGGAATTGAGGAACATGAGTGTCAAGTACAAGAGCAATGCTACCCTCGTCTGCAAGATCACTGGACAGCCCAAGCCTGTGATTAAATGGTTCAGACGAGGAAAGGAGATCCACTCTGATGGAAAGAAGATCAAGATCCAGGAGTTCAAAGGTGGTTACCACCAACTGGTCATTACTGAGGCTGATGAGGAAGACTCCACTGTGTACCAGATCAGAGCTACCAACCAGGGTGGCTCCATCTGTGCAACAGTATCTCTGGATGTTGAAATCCCTGCCAAGATTCACCTGCCAAAGAACCTGAAGGACAAAGAAGCCATCCCTGCCCTGCGTGGAGAGGTGGTCAATATCAAAATTCCCTTCAGTGGCAAACCAGATCCTGTCATCACTTGGCAGAAGGGACAAGATCTTATTGATAGCAATGGTCACTACCAGGTCATTGTCACTAGGTCATTCACCTCTTTGGTGTTCCCCAATGGAGTGGACAAGAAGGATGCCGGCTTCTACATTGTCTGTGCCAAGAACAGATTCGGCATCGACCAGCAGACAGTTGAACTGGATGTGGCTGATGTGCCTGATCCTCCACGTGGCATCAAAGCCAGTGATGTATCCAGAGACTCTGTCACACTCAACTGGGTTGCTCCAGCAAACGATGGTGGTAGCAAAGTTATCAGCTACATCATTGAGAAATGCCCAACCACTGCTGAGAGGTGGGAACGAGTTGCTCAGTCCCGTGACACCCGCTACACTGTCATCAACCTGTTTGGAGGAACCAGCTACCAGTTCAGAGTTATTGCTGAGAATAAATTTGGACAGAGTGCTCCAAGTGAGACCACTGGACCTGTCATGACAAAGGAAGACAAATCCAGAGTTCTACTCTATGACCGAGAAGTTGATGATACTGGACGTGTTCCCAAGGGTAAGGCACCACACTCTGAGTCCAAGAATCTGCACAACAAATATGCAATTGCAGAAGAACTGGGCAGAGGTCAGTTTGGAATTATTCATCGCTGTGTTAACATCAGTTCTGAGAAGACCTACATGGCTAAGTTCATCAAAGTAAGAGGTGCTGATCAGGCAATAGTCAAGAAGGAAATTGCAACACTGAATCTCGCCAAGCACACCAATTTCCTCCTCCTCCATGAGTCTTTCGACAGTCCTGAAGAGCTGGTTATGATTTATGACTTCCTTTCTGGTGTTGATATCTTTGAGCGGCTCAGCACAGCAGAGTTTGAGCTGAATGAGCGTGAGATTGTGAACTATATCAAGCAGGTCTGCTCTGCTTTAGAGTTTCTACATGCCCAGAGCTATGGAAACTTTGATATCAGACCTGAAAACATCATCTACACAACCAGAACTGGCTCCAATGTGAAGATTATTGAACTAGGTCAGGCCAGACATCTGACTCCTGGAGACCAAATCAAGGTTCAGTATACCACTGCTGAGTACGCTGCCCCTGAGATCCACCAGTGTGACATGGTTAGCACTGTCACTGACATGTGGTCGGTTGGCGTGCTTGCCTATGTGCTTCTTAGTGGACTTAATCCATTCACAGCTGAAACTAACCAGCAGATGATTGACAACATTTCCAGCGCAGTGTACAGCTATGATGATGAGTCCTTCAAGCAGGTCAGTGTTGACGCATTAGATTTCACTGATCGCCTGATCACAAAGGAGCGCAAGCACCGTATGACTGCTGTGGAAGCTCTGGCTCACCCCTGGCTGACTAAGCCTGAAGGGGATCTCAGCACCAGAGCAATACCAACTGGTAGGCACAAGAGATATTACCAGACCATGGTGAGGAAGGAATGGAGCACTGTGGTCTCTGCAGCTCGTGTAGCAAGTGGTGGCTCCATCAGGACACAGCGTGGTGTGTTTGTTGCCAAAGTGAAGATTGCTCCATTTGAACACGGTCCTCTTGCAGGCCAGATCAGCCACGCAGTTGTAAATGAGGGTGACAGTGTGAAATTCATCTGCAACATTGACAACTATGACAGTACCACTGAAGTCACATGGTACTGTGGTGTCAGACAGCTAGAAGCTGGTGACAAATATGAAATGGAATATGAAGACGGTCTGGCTGTGATTACCATTAATAAGACTACAAGAGCCGATGATGGCACTTACAGATGCAAGGTTGTCAATGAGTATGGTGAAGACAGCGCCTATGCAGAGCTTTTCATTAATGGTGTTAGATCTTATCGTGACTTCTTCACTACTCGTGTGGTGAAGAAAACAAAACGTAGAGTTGACACGGCCAGAATGCTCCAGAAGCCACCTGAGTTCACACTTCCATTGGTTAACCACACAGCCTACAAAGGTGAGGATGTACGCTTTGGTGTTACCATCACTGTCCACCCTGAGCCTCGTGTCATCTGGCACAAATCTGGACAGAAGCTCATTCCTGGACATGATGACAGGAAATACACTTTCATCACTGACAAAGGCTTATATCAGCTCATCATCCACAGTGTTGACGATGAAGATGATGCTGAATATAGTGTGGTGGCCCGGAACAGGTACGGTGATGACAGCTGCAAGGCTCGACTTACTGTTGTTCCCAGACCTAAACCAGCAGACCTGACTCTCAGGCCAATGTTCAAACGCCTGCTTGCAAATGTTGAGTGTAGGGAGGGCCAGAATGTACGCTTTGAGATCAGAGTGTCTGGCCATCCCACACTGAAGTGGGAGAAAGATGGCACTCCATTAGCCTTTGGACCATCAGTCGAGGTTGTCCATGAGGGCCTGGATTACTTCATTCTTCATATAAGAGACACTCTCCCTGAAGACTCTGGTATCTACAGAGTGACAGCAACCAATTCGGCTGGATCTGCCAGCTGTCAGGCTACACTCAAAGTAGAGCGTGTCACCCATGTGAAGAAGGAGTATGAGATCAGTGAAAAAGAGAAACAAGTGGCTGGAAAGGAAGAACTGGACAAAAAAGTAAGGCTCCATCAGATCATGACCGGCACTGTTATCATGCCACTCCCACCTGTAGCAGTACAAGCTGTGAGAGAGGCAGCCACCATGTTCAAACCTGCTGTGACAACTAAGAAAGGTGAGAAGACCGAGGCTGAAATCCAGAAAGAGCAGGAGGAGAAGAAGAAGCGGGCAGAAGAAAAGAGGCTGCGTATGCCATATGTTGTGCCCACTCCTCGTGTCATCAACCCTGCTGTTCTAGAGGAAGATGTGGAAATCAAACATTTCAAGCCCCTTTCTGACATGAAATGGTACAAGAAGCTGCGTGATCAGTATGAGTTCCCTGAGCCCATGGAGAAAATCAAGCAGAAGAGGATGAAGCGAATTCGCCTTTCCAGATGGGAGCAGTTCTATGAAGTGCCAATCAGAATCAAGGACCAATACAAACCGAAGTGGCGTATTTCAGCCATGACTCAAGATGATTTAGAAACAGTGAGGCCTGCAAGGCACCGCACTCCTTCTCCTGAA
Organism: Ostorhinchus cyanosoma; assembly: GCA_029814465.1. Lineage (NCBI taxonomy): Eukaryota > Metazoa > Chordata > Actinopteri > Kurtiformes > Apogonidae > Ostorhinchus > Ostorhinchus cyanosoma. Next base: position 34,542,682 of record JAPTYQ010000015.1, on the reverse strand, counting down.
ATGGATGCCTATCACAGGATCAGGAGGAGGTCTCTGGGTGACCTATCAGATGAAGAGCTGCTGCTACCAGTCAAAGATTACCTGTCCATGAAGAGAACCGAGGAGGAGAGGCTTCGTCTGGAAGATGAGCTGGCACTTGGGTACTCTGCTTCACCGCCGAGTCTAAGTCCTGTTCGTTTTGAGCTGTCTGCACTGCGTCCCTCATCACCAAGACGGGCCTACAGTGATGATGAAGAAGGAGAAGAAGTCCACAGATATGACTCCTACCGAATTCCATCAAAATACGAAGCTGGCCCAAGTTTTGTTGATCTGCGCCAGCGTCATGATAAGACCACATACAAACCTCCAAGAGAGAAGCAGAGGGTGTATGAGGAAAAAGAAGATCAGGAGCTGCTGCGTCCACACACAACCTCCCAGAGAATCGCCACCTACAAAAGTCAACTCAAACACATGGAATTTGAGGAGAAGACTCGGATTTCCAAAAAAGAAACAACTATCGCAGTAGCAACATATTCTGAAGACGTACAGTCCGAGCACCTAACAGCTCATACATCAGAATATATTCCTAAACCAATCAAGAAGCTCCCCATGCCTGAGCCAGAGAGATCAGCTGCTCCAGAAAAGCCAAAGGCAGATGTGTCTTATCCAAGGGTGGATTTTGCTTCTCGGTATGAAGAGAGAAAGCAGGCTCTAAGACTTGAGAGGAGATCTGTGGAGACAAAGGTGGAGGTGGTGACTCAGGCTCCATTTAGCCTTGACCATGCCCCACGCATCACCATCAGGATGCGATCTCACCGTGTACCTTACGGCTCTAACACCAAATTCACCCTGAACACCCAGGCCAAACCAGAACCTGCAGTGAAGTGGTTCCACAATGGAAAAGAGATTCATCAGAGCAGCAAACATCAGATCACGAACATCAGTGGAGTGTTGACTCTTCAGATCAATAATTGTGTGACTGAAGATTCTGGTACTTACCGTGTTGTTGCAAAGAATTCTAAAGGAGAGACTTCTGATTATGCCACATTGGATGTTGCTGGAGCAGAATATGCTGCCTTCTCTTCTCTCCGCAAAGATGAAGAACCTCCATCCTCCCATCTGCCAGAGATGACCAGAACTGAAGTGTACCATGTCTCCTCCTCAAAAACAACTGTGAAGGAAACAGTACAAGAATCAACCACTGTTGTTGGGAAAGCAAAGGAGAAGCCAAGTGTTCCTGCTAAAATTCTGACCAAACCACACTCTCTGACTGTAGACGAGGGTGACACTGCCAGATTTGACGGTGATGTGGATGGTGAACCAGCGCCTCTAATTGTCTGGATGTATGAAGGAGCTCCAATTGGTTCCTCTGCCCGACATCACATTGTCTCAACTCGGTCCAACTCCTCCCTCGAGATCTCTGCAGTTCAGATGTCAGATGGAGGCAGCTACACTCTGATGGTGGAAAACACTGGAGGCAAAAAGGAAGCCCATTTCACTCTGACTGTCCGCAAGTCTGAGTCGAAGGAGAAGCTGGTTGCCAGAGTCACCTCTCCTGAGGCCAAGTCCCCTGAGCCAATCAAATCTCCTCAGAGAGTCAAATCCCCCGAACCAGTGAAATCTCCTCTTGCAAAATCGCCCGAGCCAATCAAATCCCCTCAGAGAGTAAAATCTCCGGAGCCAATCAAGTCGCCACAGAGAGTAAAATCTCCGGAGCCGATCAAATCGCCCCAGAGAGTAAAATCTCCGGAGCCGATCAAGTCGCCCCAGAGAGTAAAGTCTCCAGTGTCACCAAAATCCCCTGTACCCTAATCCCCTTCTCTGAAACCACAACTCCATCTGAGGACACAATCTCACCTCAGGATCTGTGTGGCAAACAAGGACAATGCAATGGTCAATTCATGGTCCATGTAAAAAACAAAAAAAATTAATTTATATTCTTGCTTCCCTCATCCAGTCTTTTTATTTAGTTAATTAGCAACAGTAATCTACTTGATAAAGATCTGGATTTCTCTTCTTGTAAATATGAACTATTTTTGTACCAAACTTGACATTAATTTATGCCAAACTAGACTAAAGTCTAAAGTTGTTATAAAATGTGCCATATTGGATAACTATGACTTAGGATTTTTGATCCATTTTTCTGTGACATGTACATAATGTATATAGCCGAATTTACCGGTTATGGGAAATGTATGCATTGTTATTTATGACAATAATATTAACTGAAACAAAATGAAACTAAATGTGGTTTAGCAGGAGAAAGTTTCACGTGGAACGAATACCCTGTTAAACTGAGAAACGAAACTCTGTGCCTCAACGATCAGTTGAAGTCTAAGATTGCCTCAACAGGTAGAGAGGCTCCCTGTTGACGTTATGAACAAGAAACAGAAAGACAAAGTTCTTATTATTGTGAACACGCATTTGCGTGGATATTACAGTTTCTAATGAATTGTACCATGAGTGTAAGACCCTGAGCGCTGTTTGCAATTACCCTCCTGTAAGCAGCTCAACGAGGCCTTGTGCTCAGACTGACTGTGTCATCTCACCTTTTAATGACCTGCTCAGAGTGCGAGCGGCCTGCACTCTGAGCTTTGAGATCATTTCGTAAAGAGCGCTGTTTCTGGCACATGACGGACGGATTGGCTTCTTTAGAACGTACCATCTCCTGGCCATAAAACACAAAGTCAATACCGACTCTCCTGTGCAGAAGCAGCGCCATCTCTTGGAGGATAGAAATGTGTTTGTGAGTTTGATCGTGTGTGTTTGTAGCTTTTAGTCATTTCACTTTGTCAGAAGTCGGGGTTGTCACCAAGTCAGTGAACCACAGGGATTCCACCTCCTGTGAAAGAAAGGCTGTTATTGGAAGTTGTTTTACCCTGAACTGAATTTAATTGATCTGTTGATGTAGAACTATATTCATCCTCCTTGAGTTTTATGCATTAATGATTTAATAAAGCATGATTTCAGCACTATATACCCGTCTCTGTTGATTAATGTGTTGTTTATTGACTGACGTTAAACAACCACACCAAACAACCTCCGACACCTGTGAATGAGTTAGTGATGATCTTTACACTTTAGGATGACATGGGCACTGATGAATGTTGGAGTAAATGTTTGAAACACCTCTAGACAGCCATTTTAATACAGGTGAGTGCAAAAAAAAGCTCAAGCCTGAAAATGTTTCTTCAGGTCATGTGGAATGTGTCATCAGTGTTTAATTCACATTGGATAACTAACTATATCTAGAATAATGAACAAATTTAACACATTTTTAAAATGTGAAAAACCAGGTTCATGTGGCTTCGTCAATATTTAATGAGAAGGGGCAATTGTGCAGGTTGTCTGCTCCCTGTTTCTTAAACTAGGGTGCGATGCCATGTCTAATAAAACAGCTGGATGCCTGTCAGGAGAGTGACAGATGAGAAAGGGCATTTTTGTCATCTGTTAATGTTTTGCAGAGGCTCACAGTGGGCAGAGTGAATGCCAAATCATGTTTTGCTAAGAATGAATAGACATGATTTTTTATTCAACAACATGATCAGTCATGAAAGTCCAGATATATGATGTGGTGGTTGTTGCTCCCAGTAATGGGGTAACATGTTGTGACACATGCCAGAGTCCAGTATGGGTCCACTTTTCCAAACCCACACCTGCACATATGCAAGTACATTAGATCCACAACCATACCTGTAATTAACCCATAAAGACCCAAACAGCTACTGGCAACCTAAACCATCTGCTGATCTAGACTGTTCAACACCCATTGATCCTCTAATTCAATCAATCCATTCAAATAATTGGTATAAAATACAGTTTTTCATCTTTTCATGATCATCAGATATAACCCATCTGAATGTTCAGAAGCTTAGTAGTGAACATGGAAACATCATCTTCTACAACGTTGATTCACTAGTAAAACCCATGGACTTGAATCAGTGACAGTAGATGGACACATTTGTTTTATGTTCAGTTATTGATATCTTTGCTGAAAAAAATAATTAATTCTTCAGTTTTCTCTGTTTCTGATATAATAACCCTCAACTTTGATCTAAGCTTTAAAGAAAATCTACAAAAGCAGTGAATTAAATATAGGAAAATACATGATTTTCACTGAAAAAAAAAACAAAATAAGGAGTGGACCGGTAGACACTTGGACTCCATGTCCTGCATATGATACAGAAAATGTTCCACATAAACCTGGACAGTTTTCTGCTGCACCATTTGTCTGGGTCTGAGGGACGGTGATATGTCCAACTCATTGTCAACCTGAAACAGAAACATGAACTCCGGTCCAGACTGAACTGGAACGAGGCAGAGACAGGTCAGCGTTGGTTCCATCAGATCAACTGCAGTGTCACCACCATATCAGGTGGACTCATCCATTACCGTGGTGCTGCTGGGCATCATGTATCGGGGGGAGGGATCCTCTGCTGCTCTGTGATGGTAGTCCTGATGTGCTCAGTGTTTCCCCCTGTTGGAAACACATCCAAACATCAGCTCTTTGGCTGCAGCGGTGCAGACAGCGATCGGTGATTCTCTGACCTGCAGCTGAGCGAAGATCTGTGGCTGCAGCGACAAAAGACAACGGGACAGCTGCACAGCCTCATGGGACATGGAGTCGCCGGCATCTGTGGCTGAAACACAGACACAGACTGAGGTCATTAAAACCATCCCACCATCTCTTAGGCTTTCACAGATGAGATCAAAGCCTCAGTGATGTCACCTGACAGTTTGTGGATGCTGTGACTCCACCCATATTTGGACAAAAGAGTGAAACTGGAGACGAGCAAGGAGTTGAGCTCACTTAGCTAATGCTAACTGAAAGTCCTGCCCCTTTATCTGACCCTTAACCTCTGACCCCCGACCAGTCCTACAGACTGGACTGAAAGTGGAATGACTCATCATCATGAGACTGGAATGGAATCACATGAACAGGATGAACACATGAACTGGGCGTGTGCATGTTACCTTCAGGAGTGGCAGGTGTCAGCGTCACAGTTACAGCCTCCGCAGGGTCAGTGCCGTCTTCTGTCCACTAGAGGGCGACACTGAGTTCAGAACAAACACTGACTTTGAAACGCCCCCTCCTTCCTCCTGATCTGGAGTCAAACACAAACTAAAGGCTTCACATCATCGGGAGCAGAACCACAGTACCAGACCCTGAACAACAAAACCAGACCCTGAACCAGGGAAAAGCCAAATCAAATTGGTCAAAGCCATTCAATTCAATGTGTTGGTGTCTGTGTGTGACCTTGACAGCAGCAGCCGACTGCCCCATGGCCTTCTGGGATTCATGGATGTGGTTCTGTATGTCGATGACAGTCGGGAAATATCGTAGGTTGTGTCTCGATGGAAGTCTGTCGCATTTGAAGAGCTCCTTCTCCACAAAATGCCTGAACACACAAAAAAAAAAACCACAAAAAACAGAATATGACAAAATGCAAGAAAACACAAAATAAAATGACAAAACAATGAAATACCTAAAACAAATAAAATGGGGAAAAAAAACTGTAATGGAATATAAAAAAATTACGAAAATTATGTAGAAAACATTAACTTTTTGTCCATTTATTTCAGTTTTCTTGAAGAGTTAATGATTTAGGTGGAGGTGAGTGGTTTGTGGGTGGAGCCACAAGTGCGTTTACCTGAGCTGTTTGCGTACAGAATAAACTTGGCAGTGACCTGCAGCCACCAGTTGTCTGATGTGGTCCACAAGTCGGGGGTGGAGCCGAGACGGGATGGCACCATCCTGTGTTGTGGATTTTGTTGAAAACACACAGTGGAGAGAAGTTGAAATATAAAAGTGATTATTTAACTGAATTGCTGAACAGCAATAAGAGTCACGAACACACAGTACAGAGACGTATATAGTGAGTCTGGCTAACATACGATCGTACAGAAAATTATAAAGGAAGATGGTCCTGCTCATCCCTTATCTTCCCCCTAAACAATTGACAGAAAGACCTTGTGAGGGCTATGTTAGAGAATACACTGTTCTTACCAGAACATGCAGGAGACAGGCAGTAACATAAACAAGTGATGTTTATGTACTTCAAGGCACCTAATAGGGATAAGTTCCACCAAAGCAAAGACTAATAAGTGGTAACCTACAGAAAAGGCTACAAGTAGTATAAGTAGTACATTTTACTATCACACCTGTCAGAGACACACATCAGAACCATGTGACCATAGTTTGTAAGTATGGAACACTGGGTGTCATCTACCTGCTGCTCCATCTCCTCCATCATGGCCACTTCCCCTTCCTCCTCCTCCTCTGGTTGGCCAGCAGGAGGTAGGAGGTCGGGCGGAGGTGGGGGGATGGGTGTGTCCACGTCATGATACAGGTGAGCTTTCTCTGTGGGCAGCTGCACATAAAACCTGGAGACACAAGAAACAGGATTGACATAGAGGAAGAGGAGGAGGACGAAAGAAGAGGAGGAGGAGGATCTTCTGGTCAGTCACAGGAGTTTGTATTTTTATTCAGTTCAGTTTAAGCCTAGACTAGTTTAACAAGCACATACATAGATTTATTTTGAGGAATTGATGAGTTTTGCAGGTATTGAATCATGAAAAACTTTTATGAATGTAGACCTTTATTCACCGTTTTCTTCAGCTGTGATGAAATGACAAATGAAACAAACCGCCTAAAATATGTACTAAGAACCACATGAAAAAAACTAAACACAGTGACAGAAAGAATAAAACAGTAAAAACATGAATAAATACTAAACAAGAATAGCATCAATAACTGTAAAACCAAAAATTCTGTGAAAAATAAGTAAACAAAGATAGAAGAATTTGTGTCACTAATAAATAAGTATAAAAAAATACTTCACATTCTAATTACAGTAATAAATAATAGTAACAACAGCAATTTGAGGTAATAAAAGATAAACTAAATGCATTTGATTTTTCATTTAGTTGTGATTTAAACTACGGTGTCATCAATGTAGAATGACATGTTTAATTCTGTGAATGATTCAGGGGCGTGTTTGTACCTGATGACCCCACCCATCTCCAGGTTCTGGTTCTTCAGACAGGTAAAGGCCTTTTCCTGTTCCTGTCTCACCTTCTTCTTGTCCACTGATGGATCAGTAGGAACACTGTACTCTGGAAATTTCCGAACTTTCTTTATGTAGATCCTGAAACACATCAGCTAGTCAGACTGAGGTTAAAGAGGCTTTTAATTTTTTACACTGTGAGCCAATAGATTTTCTTTGCAAACTGTAAATGGAGAAATGTGAAGAATCATCTAAAAACAATCCAAAAACCACCCAAGAACCATCTGAAAACAATCCAAAAACCACCCAAGAACCATCTAAAAACAATCCAAAAACCACCCAAGAACCATCTAAAAACAATCCA
>JAPTYQ010000015.1:34487594-34535232 GCA_029814465.1 Ostorhinchus cyanosoma | reverse complement strand
ACACTGACCGAAACACAGGCGCGTGCACCCTACCGATCGAAAGGCATGCACGTGCACCTGCCGGCCGAACGTGTGCACGTGGGGGAGGGGGGGAGTCTCCTTCCATCATGTCAGAAAAAAAGTCAGAAATGTCCATTTCTTCTAAACTGCCCCTCTTTAGATCCATTGATTTTATTTTATTTCTCTGCAGAATTTATTGTCTTCAACTCCATAAATGTCGTTGCCTGAACTGCATCCAATGGTTCAATTGATCCACCATTAAGGAATATAACATGCTTTTATTCATGAAGTATATAAACAGTATATTTGGCTTTTATTGTTATAGACACTATTGAAGGAGGAATTGAGGTTCTCATGAAAATCGCCGCTTATCAGTTAATCGTTAATCGATCAATAAGGTCAACCAACTAATGATTAATGAATTAATCGATAATTTGCATCCCTAGTATGTATGTATATTACTGTTGAATTTATTCAGTATTTTTAGGCAGTAAAATATCAAAAATTATGATGTACTCATTATTTTATTTAACATGAATAACAAATTGTATTCCTAATGACTGACTGATAAATAATTAGCAATCAGTTACATATATTGTAGATTAACTACATATCTGTATCTATAAACTACTCAGTAATAAAATGTGACTGAAAAGTGACTTGAATGTAGTGAATAAGTACAATATTTATTCAAATAATATAAAACTGCTGTAAATGCGCCAGTAAAATATCTCTAATGAGCATTAGTGCAATACTAGTCTAAAACTACGGAGTTACATTGAACACTGTCTTACTCTCACGGGCCTGAATGTGTCACAGACATGTAACATGACTATTCAAACACAAACATACTTATTTCATTCGGCCGCCATGTTGGCTGCATGCTAACTGCTAACGGGGCTAACACTGTGCTATGGACTGTGCCGTTTCCTGCTTTATTTCCCGTCGGTTAACTCGGTATTAATTTCCTTATCGGCTTGATCTCGTCCGCATACATCAATGAACCCTTTTATAGAGATGTTCGACAAATTTAGGTGGTTATAAACTGACATTGTCTGCACTCGGGCTACTTATAAAACCAATGAAAATGAAAACGAGTCCACTCGACCTCGTCTTCAGTTAGCTCCTCCTTCCTCTTCCGCGTACTACGAACGTGTTTCGCTTTTTTCTCCACAATAGAAAGTCTATGTGATGTATTTTGACCCTCTGAGAACACCGTCGTTTGTTAGAGCTAAACTCCGTTGAAATAATTACAGATTTCATACTTTTCTACGTTTTACAAAACTTACAAAATGTTTACAGCTTTGATAATTATAAAATATGAATATGTTTATCATACAAAAGGAATCGGCCTTACAGGTTGGAAAGTATTGTTCACGGAAATCACACTAAATGGAATCGGTTAAATCTTTTTAAAGCATGGACTGTAAATCGACAAACAGACCTGAAATGCGCACGCGACATACACGCGCGCGCGCGCGCACACACACACACACACACGAATACACGCACACTCTCTCTCTCTCTCTCTCTCTCTCTCAAAAACGTATACTTAAAAATAAATTAATAAAAACGCTGAATTTCCCATGGATTTAAAGACCTGACAAACATCTATTTAATATTGTTTTACTTTGTACTTATTAATTTAATGCCCTTCCTCTGTCAGAGAGTTGTCATTTTCCCTTTCATTTCACTTGTTGTATAAAATTAAAAATGAGACAGAAAGCTACTGACTGCAATTAACTCTTCTGGAATATTAAACACAAGTTTATCCAGGAGAATATTTCATGCAAAGTTGAAATGCGGCTGAAAATATATGACCTTCAAAAATTTGAAACTAGTTTCAAGAAGAGATGAAATATTGTATCAGGTTCAATGATTACTACTATTACTGTAATTAAACAGCATTAATGCTGATTGTTATTGTATTAAAAGATAGCAATTTTAAAAAAAAAAAAAAGGCAATGTGAAGGGTCTATTCCTCCTTTAACATCACAGAAATCAACTAAACATGGAACCAGTGGTAGAAGATGGAAGATCCTTAAGTCATATACTTAATACAGTCTGTGAAAATACTGCAATTTGTTGTCTAAATCTATAATCGCAAATTAAAAGTCTGTTTAAAGGAATCCCATTAAAGAGAAAAGAAGTAAATCTTCACCTTTAAGAAACTGGAAACATGATGTATAGTGTAAATCATACAAAAGTACTGCAGTAGAAAGGACACAATTCACTGATGTCTACAAGGGTAGAAATCATGAAGGTACAGTAAGTAAATACTCAAAGTTTTAGTAAAACTACCCACTTTATAAATATAAGTACCCAATTTATAAATAATATATTATAAATAAATCACACCAACAGACTTGATCTGCACTTTATTGAATGATAAACATGATACTTGAATGATATGTTTTGGTTACAGAGCGTGTACTGAAGGTAAGGTTTGACTTATGGAACATGCTTAGTGAGAATTAAGAACTGGGCAGAGCTTTGAGCAGAGGACGGCGGTGGTGTTTGGTCCCATATTGAAGTGGAATCATGAACAGCAGCTGTTGAACTTAAAAGGACAGATACGCAGCGTTTTGGTTGGACTCTGGAGGCCTCTGATGGCCGTCTGAGGACACTGGTCTGGTTCAGCTCACATTAGCAAAACCAACGTCTGTTCTTCTGCTTTCAACATCATCAATCAGACTTTAAACCATGTTAGTCCATGTTTCACATTTAGTCCAATATGATCTAAAACAGGTCAAACCAGTAAAATAATAACACAATAACCTATAATTAATGACTACTACAAATGTTTTCTCTTTGCTCTAGTGCAAAAAAGTTAAGTTATGAAATTTACATTTACAAACTATCCCAACAAAAAAGTTGGAAAACATGAACCTGAAACTTCTTCAGGAGAATAAGTCTCATTTCAACAATTTTATGTCTCGCATTTAATAACAGAGAGTATATTGATACAATTATACTTTTTCATTAGAAATTTCAGGCTGTTCATATTTGTTCAAGTTATTCACAATTTATTGTTAAAGTATAGTTTGTAAATGTAAATATTTTCATAAAGTAATTGTATTTTTTTCACATTAAACCAAGTAGAAAATGTGCAGTTGTCGTTATGACAACAGATTATTGTTTTATTATTTTACTTCAGTCTGAATGTAGAACCTGAACTAAAATTACTTCAGAACCTTTGACTGTTTACATCTTCAGTGTCATTTTTGCATCTGGATCGGACCCTTTGGCAGGCTGGTTTTGGCCTGCGGGCCTTCTATTTGACACATCTGCTTTAGACAGTAAAGAAACAATAATTTGATTTTCATCAATATTAACAGTTTCAGGCATATTCAATCCTGTTTCCAAAGCTGTAGGACATGTTTCACCTGTAAATGTCATTAATGGACAGTCAGGTTTACACAGATTCATTTACAGACATGACGTTTATCTCTGTCCATGTGTCGTTATGATGGTAAATGTATGTCTATTCACAATATATACACTATACAGTCATGACGACAACATATGACCAAAAGTATGAGAACAGCATCTCCCTCCAAATGACAGAATTAACCACATAAATGCCTAAAACCTTCCTAAAGCAGCGGTGGAAAGGCTGCAGGAAAGTGGAAAACATTCAGCATCCACATACTGTTGGACATAAAGAGTCAAATACAAGATACAGCAGATTATTACCAACACACAGAGAAATTCACAAACTTCACAATGACACAACTGACAAACACCTTATCTAATATTTACACATGGAGCCGTGGCAGAGTCTGCATCATCTGAAATATCTGAAATATAAAGAATGAAAACACAAATATAGAGTATGAGTGTTAGAACAAACACAAACATGTTTCATTTCCTCCTGAAGGTTTTTACAATAACTACACACACTAGAGAAAGGATTTTAAAGGGATAAAACACACAACTGTCAGTTTAGTGGACAGTAAACCCTCCGTCTTTCCATCCTGAGGCAATCCTGCTTTAATAAACTATATAGCGCCATCATGTGGTCAAAGGTAGAATGAACAAAGGTCACATGACCAGGATGGTTTTGTCTCATACTGTGATGTTTGGATCCTAAAACTGTTTAACCCTGAACAAACACAAGAACAGAAACATAGGTGAACTAAATCTACACTTTGGACAGAATCTAGAAATAATAGTTTTAAACCTGGACTTAAACCTGAGTTTAATGGAAGGGGAAAAAAAGAGGAGAAAATATACATTTATACAGATACTGGATACGTGGAAACATGGTATTAATATGTTGTGAACGCAGCACTTCCCAGATTCACTCATTTTACAAGATGTGAATAATGGCTGACATTTTTCAGATAGTTTAAATAAAACAGTTTTAATTACACAAGGACTCTAAATTCCTTAGAAGTTCCATATATCTTATATCTTCCATGTTTTTTGTTCTATTTTGCTGAGTTTACTAGTTCCATGTTGCTAATTTTCTCTTATCCTTATTTATCAGAGACCAACTTTGTCGAGTTCAATGATCCATTAAACCAAAAGATCCAAATTGTGGAATATTGAAGGTGTTTTGGGTCAGGGTGAGGATCCGTTGGCTTGATCATGTAGAACTAAAGGCTAATCCATGAATCAGATGTGGATCGGACCTCCCAGGTCTGTATGGATACAACAGCATTTATAAAAAACAGTACAAAGAGTAGAAAAGACAAACACAAACACATTTTACACAAAGTCAAATCACACATTGATCATATTCAAATTTGAGGTGAATACATATAAAGGTGAAAAACATTGTTAAGTATTAACTTTAAATGCAAAATAATTATAAATAAGAGAAAATATGATGTAAAAATGTCATAAATACACGAATAAGGCTTATTAAATGTTCTTATACATTTAAAGGATATTTTACTACAGTTTATAGAGATTATACAGCTTGGCTTTTATAAAATCAGTTGTTGAATATTTTAATGTGCAGATAAATGTAAATATTAACTGATTATCTGTGTTATTGGAAAACGATCAGAGAATTAACTCATTAACTCTCGCTTGTCCATTTTTTTGTTCAACGGTTAAAAACTGTTTGAACAAACTCAGAGATCACTTTTTTGTTCATCAATGGAACAAAGAAAAACTGACTTAAAAACTGTTATGAAATAAAGTGCTGCAAATCATTTCTAGGCAGAATTGATCAAACTTGTTGCGCTAAGGTGTGAAGTAAGGCTGGGTAACTTATCGACCACATGTTCAACAACAGCACGTTTAACCAAACCGAAGTTCAACCGTACCCACGTCCACTCATGTCTGATGTCACATCAGTGAACGTGGCTAAGATGATGAGGATGCAGAGAAGCTACTTCTATCTGCACTCATGCATTCAACAAGTTTTATGAGGATATGACAAGAATTTATCGCTGTAGGATCAGATCAATCAAAACATCAGATGGAACAAAGGTTTTCACTGATCATGTTTTTATAAGTTGAAATTCTCTGAACTCAACACAGTTTGGTGTCGGTTTTAGAATCAGTGTTGGGACTCATCACCTGAACCAAAGACCTTAGGTACAGTTGGAAGGACATGATGTAACCAGCGCAAGATCACGCAGCTCTTTTCAAATCTTCATTCCTTCGGTTCTTCAGCCCTAATGTTCTGGTCACAGCAGGTATCACCAGACAGTTTAGACAAATAAAAAAAGTGCAAACATAAAAAAATGCCGCTTCTCCATCTATGGTCCACCTGAAGCAGATGGACCTCCATCAGAATGAGCATCATGAGCAAAATGCATAGTTTCATTTAAAGATTTAAGTAAAAGTTCTCAGGCGAAAGAAAAGTCACACTGACCCATTTTACACTTCATTCATCATTAGAAAATAAACATCAGTCCAATCCAGACTGTGATCGGCCGATAGAGACAAACATCTGCCCAATTGGACATGAGATCAATCACAAGATCAAACAGGATGGCTGATGGTGGACACAGATCTGCAGGTCTTGGGCTACTTCATCCACCTCCACAGACCAGGACTCAGTGGTACACATGTCTGTGGTTCTACTAAAGGGGAGGTTACAGGTCTCCAGAAAACAGAGCCATCTGTCCCCAAATCAGAAACTTCATGTAACCACAAAAAGAAAAGCTCTTCAGGAGGTTGAGGAACCAGTGAGACCACAAGTAGATGTTTGGAAACAACCGACTGCACAGAGGAGTTTTTCACCAATGTAGGTCCTGGAGAGTGTTCAGATCATAAGGTGCCCAAATACATCCTCAAACAAGGGAGCAGCGAAGTAAAGTATGAAGACAGTGAAGATGTGTCATCAACAGAGGGTTTACAGGGTGATGACTGGCCCCTATCCATGGGAGAACAGCTGAAAATGACATACCTACAACAGGTGGAAAAATCTGTGAAATGGAGACCTTCCTCAACATCAAAACCTGAGGTCCTGGTCAAAGTCTGGCACCATCCAACTCTGTCCTTAGACGAACACCCCGAGTTTCCACAGCACAGGGAAGTGGCCCCCAGAGTAGTCCACAAGTGATCCACAAGTGGTCCTCAAATAGTCCCAGCACTCCACAAGTGGTCTGCAGGTGGTCCACAAGTGGTCTGCAAGTGGTCCACATGCAGTCCAAGTGGTCCAAGTTTTCCGTCCTGTCCACATGGCATCACTGGAAACAGGGTTAAGAAATATCTTCATCCTTGATCATCTGTTTTCACTAAAAGCGGTGATGAAAGAAAAGTGTTTTTTTTTTTTTTTTAAATACCTGTAACAGTGGGCTAACGTTTGTTTATGGTTTATGGTTAACTCCTTAAGATGAATCTGAGGGTGTGGTCAGGTCAAAGCCACACCCACAGGCTACAAGAGGCATCACTGTCAATCAGATGAGTCGCGTTCCAATCACTGCCTCAGCAGGAAGTGAAGGTTCAGGTGTTTGTGCTACACAGATGGGTATAAAGTCTGAGGTACCAAGACTGGTCAACCCCAGGTCACAGGAATTACAACCCTGTTCAACTAAATCCAGTTACCTGCTAAACACCCACATTATGTTGTTCTACCAAAAGAATCCACTTTTGTTTTGTTGAACTGAAACATTGACTGAGGCTGTAGAATCCTCTTCCCTCTGTATTCAACCAAACCCTGGTACCACCTGGCTGGTACCATGTGGTTCTTAAACCATTAACAGTTAAATACGAATCAACTGAAGTAACTAACACTTATTAAAATGAGTGCGTAAATGTGTGCATTTTAATTATGTAAGTAGAATTTGTGAGACGGGGTTGACCTCTTGGTGAAACCTCAGGTGTTGACACTCTGCTACTTCACCGTCTCATCAAAATGCTTCAGCCTTCGATTCAGTTTTAGCTTTAGCTTCAGGATGTTCGTCTGATAAAATTGAACGATCCAGGACACATCTACAAAGAACAGAAGGAAGACCAAGAGGTAGAAGGAATCATGTGGCTGCTTTAAGGACAGAACAATCAGATCTTTAGAAGCAGGTCATCCCATCAGGCTCTGAGGTGGTGGTCGCTGTGGCTCCGCCTCCCATCAGAAACACCGCCATGCTAGACTTTGATTGGTTGAGCCTGGGGACACCGACGCCTCCTGTTCTCTGAAGACCAGACGTGAAGTGGGTTTGGCAGCCGTTGAACTCCAAGTCTGAGTCCAGAGCTGTATCCATGGAAACCACCCATGAGGCCGGACGCCATTTCTTCAGGGTGTACGGTGTCTTCACGCGGCGCTTGATCTTCTCTCCTGATGCGCTGAGGGTTCCATTATCGGTCAGAGACGCATCATCTGAGGAGGAGGGCATGGAAGAGTTAAACAGACACAGAACGCCCATGACAACAGAACCGCACATAACACACAGAACCACATACAGAACCGCACACACCAAACACAGAACCACAAACACCAAAGACAGAACCGCACACAACACACAAAACTGCACACAAAAATACACAGATTTAAGATAGACAGATCTTTGAAGAAAAATAGGTTTAATCCGTGTGAGGAATACCTGCCATTTCACTACCGTTTTAAACAGAAAATGTTGAAGATTTAATGAAATGAATGTTACCTTTGGTTTAACTGGTTGAGGGTCAGACCCTTAATTTAACCAGTTTATGTTTGCTGCTTTGACTCACGACTGATGTTTGTTTTTTTAATTCTTTCTCTCTAGTACATAATCATCATTACTAGTTAATGATCATATTTTCAACTATGATCCATGAAAACTACAACATTGAAAGAACTGAAAAAGCTGAATCGGTTAGTTGCTGTTAGCCGATGAAACTGTTAGAAAAAAATATTATTGAGTCTTTTAAACCTGAAAAATAAAACATCTTCCCTTTATTTTTCTTCAAACATCAGAAACTGCAGTAGGTTTAAATACGAGTGACTGGGTCACGAATATGATACAACATTTATATTGAACAACTGAATTAATTAAAAAAATTAAAAAAGGGTTTGTTTTCTGAAGTTATTGGTTCAGCATGGGTCTGTAAATACTGACCCGGTACCAAACCCAGTCAGCTGTAGACCATGTTCTGACCCACCTGAGGCCGTGCAGGATGAGGACAGGTCCAGGGAACATGGACGTTCAGGTCTCCTCACTTTAGCTGGTCCTCTCAGGATCAGAGACGGACCTGCAAGATCTGGGCCTGCAGGATCTGGACCTGCAGGACCTAGACCTGCAGGATCTGGACCTGCAGGATCTGGACCTGCAGGACCTGGACCTGCAGGATCTGGACCTGTATGAGCTGTAGGGACCGGACCTGGAGTTTCTAAAGTGGCATCTTCTGGATCTGGAGGTAAAACATCCACATTTACAGGTTTTAAACCCAGAATTTCAGTGGAAGAGGTGGAGGCTTCAGCTGGTTCCTCTGGAACTGGAGGTTCTGGGGACTGAACTCTGTGGTCCGAGCCCAGTTTGGGACCAGAGTGAACCAAGCTCTGGACCTGGGGCTCTAGAACTTGGTCCTCAGCCTCCAGACTCTGGTCCCTGGTTCCTGTACTTCTGTTGGCTCCTAAACACTGGATGTCGACCTTTGACCTCCAGGTGTCGACCTCTGACCTTTGAGTGTCAACCACTGACCTTTGGGTGTTGACCTCTGACCTTTGGGTGTTGACCTCTGACCTTTGGGTGTTGACCTCTGACCCCGCCGCCAGCCGGTTGTTGTTGTTATTGGAGTTGGATCCTCGTCCTGACAGGATGTTTGTGGCGTGTGGTGGCTGATGATGACGTTGGGTCTCGGCGGGCAGCTGCTCCCTCCTCAGCAGCGGTTCATGTTCGTCAGGGCTGGAGTTCAGCAGGTTAAGGCGTCCATCCTCTGACCCTGTCCTGTCCTCGTCGTCCTCATCTGTCTGCGGTCCCGCCGGATTGGTCCGTCCTCCGCTGATCATCCCGTTTGTCACCAGTGTGGGCACGCCTGCACTGTAACCGTTTCCAGCATTTGCTCTGATGGCGGTGTTGTTGGTTACCGTGGTAACGAGGCAGGGCTCCGCAGCGGCTGCGATCGCCACCGTGTTCATTTTAGCGACACCTGTCTCCACCTGAAGAATAGAACATGGAGCATCAGTGGTTCTGGTCCAGAGAGCACTTTTAGACCAAACAAAAGCACAGACCTTGAGGAGACATTTAGTCTCATGTCCAGCTGATATAATACTAAAGAAACATCACTTTGAGTTGAAAACAACCGACACTTTCATCAGTACTGAATAAAAACTGTTTACTGATCTCATGAAATATCAATTACGGCTGGTATCAATATCAGTGCTGACATCTTCACTCATTAACAGCTGATATTAATCACAGATGACAGCACCAATCACTTCTAATACTGACAAATAATAACTATCACCGCCAGTTTCCGTTCTGTTACACCATCTGAATAACAGTCGTGAGTATCTTCATTTGGAATCACATTAAAGGTATTCAGTCATATTTGGAATATATTACCGAAGCAGTCATTTCTTTTGCAATTTCTGTCCTGTCTCTTCATTCGTCTTCTTTAGTCCCTGTCACTGTGTGGACCATGAAACAGAACCTGTGTCCAAAGGCAAAAAGGATCTGATCTGTGAAGCTAAAGCTAAAAATCTCTACATAAATATTGACATTTCTCTGGTGATGTCAGGATCTGTTCTCTGCAGGTCCACCTTCTGGGACCTAGGTTTGTCTGGGTCCAGTTCACTGACTGTGGACCTACAGGTTGAGTCCAGGTGTGCTGGTCCTACCTGTCTGTGGTTGGACTTGTGTTTCCCCGGTCGGAGTCGGAACGAGCCACTGTCTTTGCTCTTAGACAGAAGGTGGAGGCTGGTTGGCCTCTTCGGCAGGTTCTGCTGTTTGGGTAAAGGTTGGACACCGGCCCCACCGACTCCTGCCACCTCACCTGGACTGGCCGACACCTGGATGAAGACACATGAAGTCAGAGAGTCTGCGAACAGAGGACGTCCAGTCGTGATGTTCACTGAGTCATTACCTCTGCTGTTTGTAGGATGTGATGGTACAACAGGGTGGTTGTCTGAGGGTCCACAGAACCGAACTGTTTCTGTGAATGTTCCATCAGGTTCTCATCTGAACTTTCCCTCAGATTCTTATCAACCTGCAGACAGATGTCACAGAAAGTTCATCTCAGAGAAACAGGGGGGTAAGGGGTAACTTTGGGGTAATGGGGGTAACAAGGGGGAACAGAGAAGTAACAAAGGTAATGGGGCTAAACAGGAGGGTAATGAAGGTAATAGGGGTAACAAGGTAATGGAGGGGTAACAGGAGGGTGATAAGGGTAAAGGGGGTAGCAGAGGAATGATGGAGTAATGGGGGGTAATGAAGATAAAATAGGTACCAGGAGGTAACTGAGGAGTAAAAAGGGGGGTAAAATGGGTAACAGGGGGTAACAGAGGAGAAACGGGGTTAAAAGGGGTCACGGGGGTAACAGGAGTAATGGGGAACAGGGGGGTAATGAGGGTAAAAGTGTTACTGGAGGAGTAATTGGAGGAATGAGGCTAACATGGGGTAATGAGGGTAAAAGGGGTAACGAAGGAGTAACAGGGGCAATGGGGGTAACAAGGGGATAATGAGGGTAACGGGGGGGGGGTAATATGGGTAACAGGGAGGTAACAGTGGTGAAATTCCCAGTGCTGCATTAGTCATTACTGCTCTATACCAGGTGAGTGGAATGCTCTGGTCACAGTACAGTGGGAGGAGATTACATTAGAATCTCTGGGTTAAAGTCACTGTTTTATAAAAACACCCCTTATGGTGACGCTGACCCTGGACCTGCTGGACTGGATTGACACCCCTGTTATGGTGACCCTGGACCTTCTGGACTGGACTGGAGGTACTGACCCTGGACAGTAGGTAGTGTCATTGCACATGTAAAACCGATCAAATACTGTGTGTCTCATGTTGTTAAGTGACATCATTTCAGGTCCAGACAATGACATTTACAGACATTTACGGATCTTTATAGGTAAACAAACGGAGGCCAGACCATCAACATGCATAGAGTCAGATAAATGAGTGTTTTAATAGACTTAAGTCCAACAAATAAAGTCCAATCATTCACTGGTTCATGTTGCGTTCGTCATCATCATGGGTTCATTTACTGTAAATCACAGACTTCAAAACTCACACAGAAAACACCCACAATGCATCTGTCATTGCTCGACCACCTCTAAACCTAGAATGAGCATCAAAAATCCCTGAAACTGGGAAATTTTATTCCAGTTTCTACTTTGAGTAAAATTATTTTGAACAGACTTTTCTACCTGTTTTAGTTTTACTGTCTTTTTTCTTACCTTCTATTTTTGGTCATTTTTCTGTTCTGTACATTCTGCCTTTTTCCAGGTTGTTATTGTTAATATGAACATTTACCTGATTAAATAATGGTTCAATAAATAAATAAATAAATAGAAAGATCCAGGTTTCATTTGTTTCTGCTGTGCAAAAAAGTACATTTCACAAAATAATTAATGACAAGAAATGCAAGGTGTTTACCTTTGGGAGGTTTTTTGTTGTTGTTTTTCACGTATTTTTCTGTATTTTTTGCATTTTACCATATTTCTGGGGAGATTTTCATGCATTTCTCTGTTTTTTTCTGTACTTTTTTTGTATTGTCATGTATTTTTCTGTCTATTTGTATTTTCCTGTGTTTTTTTTCTTTTATTTTTCTGTATTGTACTCTGAACTGTGATGAGGTCACAGTGACACTCATACAAAATAAATATTAAACCAAAGCTGAGGTATTGATGGTCAGGGTCTTCCAGTCATTTGGATGTGGACACGTCTTCATCAGGACTCATTGTGGACATTCTACAAAGGCTTAAATATTCACAGAAACAATGGCCTTAAATGGATCAGAGGTGAGTTCTGGTTCCTTGTGGACCTGGTGGACACTAACCTCCTTCGGGTCCAATTTGTTGGCCTCCAGGTCTTCTTCTGTGAGCTGCAGACAGACGGGGACAGCGCCACCTGGAAGACATCACAGGAACCCACTGAGAACATGCCCACAACAGCTCACAGACATGTTCAAAAAATTAGGAACCCATTTCCATGATGATATAAATCCAAAAACTGTTAATAATCAGAAAATTGTAATAATCAGATCTGATGCATTTATAATCACTTCAGAAATACAATAATCCATGAACCCTGGTTTAGATGTTTCAGTCCAATATTGGATTTATTTCAGGGTTCGTACATATGTAGTTATGTTATTGTCGTCTACGTCACTTCTGTTTTCTCCGATTTAATAGTTTTTCCACATGTTCAGATGTAACAGAACTAAATAAATCAGATTAACCTGTATACATACATGAAGATATGGGAGTATTGGGGACAAATCCAGCTGTGTTAGCCTCATTTATTATAATCAGATTACTGCTGTTATCTGATAAAACAGATCAGATTATACTGTTTACATGATCAATGAGGCTTATACTGTTGGGACCTGACAGCAAGGGTATATCCCCAAAATCTCCCAATCCTTTGCTCTCCCAGCCATTTGAAAAAAAACCACACAACCTACTGTCAATTTATGACATTATGTAAACTCAAGGTAGTGGCATGAAGATAGATAATTGTTAGACAATCAATATAAACTCAGTTTGAGCTACATTGACCTGATAGTGGCAGAATAATGGTCAGAGAACCAATTTTTCCCCACAAACCTCCACCTAGTGAATGAAAATGACACCATATGAACTCTGGATTGTAGAGAGAAAATTGACATTTCTAAGAAGATCAATATGAACCAAATTTGATCTCAATCGGCCAATTATTGCTTGATTTACTATGTCCAAAAAACTGATTTTCAACTAAAGCGTCCCCATTTGGATGACTTATAATACTCAAAGAGAAGCTGAAATTGATAGGAGTCTTCCACTAGGGGTCCCCTATGTCAGTTATCAAGGGAGAAGAAATCCAACCAAATTTGTCCTAATTATCTCGTTCACACGAAGGATGTCCGGCGGCGGTGTATCCGGCAGTGGCATTTGGGGTAAAACCATGGGTATAATAATCAGATACTGATCAGAGTATTAGTGTGGACGAAGTGTCTGATGCTTTATATTTGCTGACCACGCTCCTTTCCTGTTGGTGCTATGGATACACTCATGTATGAACACCCATCTAAATGACAATACACCAGGATGCTCATCAGTTTTTAATCACAGACTTAAACAGATGAAGGTTGATGGTGTTTGGCCTCTGTGGGCGTGGCCTCCAGGTGAACTCACCACTGTGTTCGGACTCAGAGATGGAGCAGAGGCCTCCGGGCGTCCGCCCAGAGTTTGTGGACATGCCACCGTCTGACGTGGACCGAGCCTGACTCTGAAACCAATAGACACATTGTCAGTCAGTGGGCGGGGCTTGTCTCCACCCCCTCATACCTGCCCATGGTCACACCTGAGCCTGCTGTCGTTCATAGTTGATGGAGTTCCTGTTCTTCTCAGGTCCTTCTGCTCCCCTTGCTGTTGTCTTGACGACCGGATGACCCACTCCCTGGACATTTTTGACTACGCCCCCCTGGAGATCCTCAATGTAGGAGGAGGTGGTGCCAACCTGAGGCGTCCAGTGGCCATGAGACAGATTCCTATGAGACCACAGCAACCAGGAAACCAGATCAGAGGTCATGAGAACGAAGACCAAACTAAATAGTGTGCCTCTGGTTGTGTAGTAGTGTGTACCTGCGGTTGTGTAGTGGTGTGTACCTGTGGTTGTGTAGTGCGGTGTGCGTGCTCAGCAGTGTGAGTTCCGTCAGTCGTTCTTCTGCACACTGAGCGGTGAGTCGGGCCTCAGCGTCCTGGTCCCAGCAGTCCTCCATGGTCTCCTTCAGGGACCGCAGAGCCTGAGCACAGACACACAAACAGACACAGAACTGGTGTAAATGTGGACATTTTGTGAGTCTGGGTTCCTGTGCTGCTTGTTGTCATCTAAACCCTGACCAGGCTGTTCTCCTTCCAGGCTTCAGGGAACCTTGGCCGGTGTTTCTCTCGGGCCACGAGGATCTGCATCTCCTCAAAGCTCGGGTGGTTCCCCAGCTCCGCCTGAAATGCCAGCTGGTACTCTGGCACCGCCTCCCCTGCAGACACACAACATCACATCATACCACAAATCTACACATGTCCAACGTCCACACACTGTCTCCTCAGAAACTCCTCTCTCAGTTCTATCCAGTTTCATCTGGTCAGGTCTTTACAATGTTCTCCTCTGGTTGCTCTTAATCATCATGTAATGTGATATTGAGTCCGCATCTAATCAGAGACTTACCTGGGAACAGATCTGAACACCTCCTGAAGGTCTCCCAGTACATCAGACCCAGAGCGTAGACGTCCACCTGCTTCAACGCCGACTCACAGTCCCGGAGGTTCAGAGCTCCACCGAGGACCTCTGGAGCCATGTACCGGACCGTCCCCACCTACAGATGCACAACAACACAACAATACACCAGGACACATCAGTTCAACAGCTCAACGTTCACTGTTAATGTGCAGACTGATGTGTCCAGTCTAAATGAAGGTTCCTGGTGTTCAGGATGGCATCCTGATGGTTTGTGGGGTTTTGGCTTCACATACATTAGATCTTGTGTCATTAAACCTGTCGTCATGTGACCTGACCTCTGATATGGCCATGGTATCATCATCTCCATGGCGACAGGGTCGGTTTCCTGTGAGTCTCATGGACAAACCGAAGTCGGCGAGGACGCAAGACAGATCAGACCGAACCAGAACGTTTCTGCTGGTGACATCTCTGTGGGCGACGGCCGGTTTGTACTGATCTGGATGAAGACACATGACCAGGTGATGTTTACTGCATCTAATGTTAGTCCAGTCCATGTTTCGGTCCACATACTGACCTGCAATGTAGAGCTCTGTGTGCAGGAAAGCCAGTCCTCGGGTCACACCATGAGTCATCCTACAGCAGGTCAACCAGTCCACAGTGTTGACGGACAGATATCGAGACAGACAACCCTGGAACCGACAGACAGATGGACATACAGTAATTACATTTAATTACTGATTTTATTCATGTAATAAAATTTCCAGAGCTTGATGGCAGGCACCTTTTGACATCAGTGGTTCATATTTTCTCTGCATTTGACTTCAATTACCAGCACATTCAGAAGGTGCAGTCATCAACGATCAAACATCAAGTGAAGATGAAGAAGAAAAGGAGACTAAAATTTCTTTATGTGATAAAATGTCAAATGTCTTCCTGAAGTTTTCATAAACATCCAGAAACAGGCTGAACTGTTGGTGTCTGCTCAGATTCTGGAAAAGCCAGAGTTAAAGAAACCAAATGACTGTGAAGGAATGTCCTGTGTGTGCGTCGGCTGCAGACAGGAAGCAGTGGCGTTGGCGCCGTCTTGTAGAACAATAGCAGATTAAAGTAGATACAGACGGGCTGAGGACGGCGCCCTCTACAGGAAAACAACGCCCCAGTTAATCATCACAACATACTGGGGTTTCAGAGCTTCTGGAAGACCACAATCTGATGCACAACTATGTTCACTTCATAACTGTCAGAACATGAGGAGTACACTTTACATTCTGGGAAAATTAAGAGCTTCTACAGATTAAAATACAGTAAGTTGGTAAAAAAAAAAAAAAAGAAAAAAGAAAGACTAGAACTTAATGAAACTCAACAACACTAATTCATTCCTGAAAACAGAGTCTGGATGACCCTTATCAGCACATACCTCGGTAAAACATTTCAACAGGAAATGCTAAAATAATGTGTTTAATTCTCTTACATGTGGGTAGAACTCCATGATGATCAGAAACTCTGGTCGTCCGTCCCCTGTCGTCCTCTCGTCCGCCATCAGGAAGTGTGCAATGTTGTCGTGTTGCTGCAGCAGCGGGAGGTGGTAGATGGAACGTTCGTTTGTGTAGTTTTGCCGGTTAGCCGAGCTAAAGAGTTTAACAGCCACGCAGCGTTCGTTAAGGCAGCCGCGAAATACTGTGCCATAACGACCCCGACCAATCAGCTGGCAGGAAAACAGAAAGGACAGCAGTCAGATGGTGTACCTCAGGGCTCAGATTTAGATCATCAGACATTTACAAAACACCCATTAGGTCCAGAACCTGGTTCTGGACTGATTTTAGCTCTGGTTTCATGTTAGTATTTGTCTAGTTCTGCTTCTAGTCTTTAAATCCACTTGTTCTAGATCACCTACTCACTATTACTCACTTTCACAAACAACTGCTCTGTCCTGCATGCTTCATCATATGTTGTTTTTACCCACTGATTTATTGAATGGTGGTCAGTGCCCTTGAATATCGAGAGTTTCTTTGGATGAAACAAAAAAACTGAACCTGGACCTGGATCAAGACCTGGCCCTGGTTCAGGGTGCGGGTGTGTGTTACCTCCAGTAGTTTCAGGCTTTCCAGGTCGACAGCAGATGCATTTCCTGCCTCCATCACGTCCACCGACGACAGACTGTTCTTCTGTTTCCCTGAGAACATACACACATTAATCTAAATGTCCAAATGTCTGACTACTGATCGCGTTATCGCTCATGTGTGTTCGTACCTTTCAACATCCGATATCCAAAGAAAAGGGCCACAATAAGGACGGCCACTATGGCGACGGTTACCAGGGCAATGAGCGCCGTCTTCACTCGTCGCAGTGGATGCTGATCTGCAACACAGAATCAAACTGTCTGATTGGTGGGATTGATCAGATTAATCAGATTGGTGGGATTGATCAGATTAGATTGATTGATCAGATTTCATCACCTGTCTGCCCATCGTCCTGCCCATCCGTCTTCATCAGTCTCAGCGCAGCCTCGGCAGCAGTGGGCGTGGCCTCAGTGAAGTTGGTGTTGCACAGGTCACGGCCACAACAGCAGAATCGGTAGCTGCCATTCTGGATCTTAGAGGGCGCGGCTGTTACCAGGCAACGGTCACCATGGCACTCTGGCTGATATGCCCAGCATCCTGATGATGAAGGCGTCATTAAGAGTGGGTTTGATCACCTGATGAAGTTATCATCAGTGTCTCCGTCTTACCTTGTTTGACCAGGTGCATCTCTCCATCTCCTCTCTTTTCCCACAATCCAAAGCAGCGTGAGCCACGATTGCAGCGCACCGTCCCATTTTCTCGCACCACACCTCGCAGCTCATTGGCCGGTTCGCTGTGAGCCTCTGTCCCCTGCTGTTGCAACTGGTCAGAGAAGGCACATTCGATGTCCTCGGACTGAGTTCCTGAAAACAGTCAATTGACAGGATCAGTTAGAGGTTACCAATACTCTGATCATAGATTAGAGCTACATGGGGACTGGAGACGAGAGCTCAGAGCTGCTCCACATGGATCAGATGGGTTCGGGTTCAGGTTCAGGTTTAAGTCTGAGCTCAGTGTCAATGAATCCATGGGTTTGCTTTAGAATTAGACCAAAGTGAAAACACACACAGACCAACAACACAACAACACAATAAAATACAATGGAAACATGATTGCACTTCGTTCATCTACACAATGGATGTGTCTGTTGTGTTCAGTTGTATTGCGTTGTGCTGTATTGAAAAACAGATGAAAACAGATGAACCATCACTAATTTGACTGTTATCTCAGGCATAGACATGAACAGATTATTCAGTTCAAGTCTGACGAAGCATCAAAACACAAAAATTAGGGACAATTATGACAAATTAAATGTGATCAATTCAAAATAAAAGTCAAAACTAAGATGGAACATGAGCAGACAGTGTCTACTCCACTGAGGGTCATGGGTAATGTAGTTTCTTAGAAAGAAAAGAGAAAGTAGAACAACTCTGAAGCTGAAACAGGCTGACAGGGCATGATGGGATCTGTAGTTCCTGATGCTAAAAATAATCAACACACATTCCTTCACATTAGAGTTTGGTCAAGAAATGAAGAGATGGAGTCGCAACAAGAATCCTGTTTACACTAAAAACATACAATAGCACAAACACACAAACCAGACACACAGCGAGTCTGGAATGTGTCCGTCTTATCGTCCTCATCACAACATAAACACAGACAGACAGACTGACGCTGACTCCTTCACCAAACAGGAATCTGTTTTTTTTCTACTGTTTATTGAAGCCTGGCATGGGGCATGATGGGAAATGGAGTTCTGTTGGATCTGTGGTTTGTAAAATGTTGAACTAGAATGATGAGCTGAACTTAAGTAATGAAATAAAAGATCATGAAACTGTTTGAAAGATGTTCAGAAACCCATCCAGTGGTTTGGACTGACTTCTTGACTCTGGAGAGACCAGGTGGGTGGATGGTCTTTGGCAGGGGTCGTCCTCTGGATGGACAGTCCTCTAGGTGGACGGTCATCTAGGTGGATAGTCCTATGACCGGATGGTCTTTGAGGTAGATGGTCTTTGGGAGGGGTCATCCTCTGGGTGGATGGTCCTCAAGATGGATGATATTTAGCATTAGCTCACACATCATTCCTCCTGTAGCTCCACCCCTTTGTCATTTTGTCAAGATATGGTCACTTCTGTTTCCAAAAAGCCCACATGAACCAGAACCAGACCCAAAACCTACCTGAACCAGACTCAAACTCGACATAAACGAGGCCTGAACCAGACCCAAACCTGACCAGAACTAGATCTGAACCAGACCCGAATTGGACCCAAACTTAACCTGAACTGGACCTGAAGTAGACCCAAACCAGACCTGAACTGGACCCGAACTTGACCAGAACCAGACCCAAACTGAATCTGAATGAGGTCTGAACCAGACTCTGAGGTGAGCTGAGCTCTGATTGGACTTTGAGGTGCTGGTGAGGTGTTGACCTGAATCTAACCCTGAAAACAGGCAAACGGAAGGTGATGAAGACGTGAGTCTGTATGAACTGACCAATCACAGTCGGCAGCAGCAGGAAACACACACACACTATTAGCGCCAACGAAGCCCCGCCCACAGCTGCCATGATGGGTCCACCTGACAGGTTTGAGTCCCAGAGGCTTCAGATGGATGTCACTGATCCTGGACCTGATCAGACAGGAAGTGGACACGCAGCATCTCCAGGACTGTCAAAGGTAAAAGATGAATCAAGAATTAACGACAACAATGGTAATAATAATAATAATAATAAATACTAATGATAATAAAATAAAAATAGTTATTATAATAATAATAATCAAGGAGATTTGACTTTAAAGTGATAGAAAACACACAAATTAGAAAATGAACAGGGTTAAACAGGAATCTATCTACACACACCTGGCACACACAACACACAACATTGGACACACAACACACAAACACACGGACACACACAAACACACGGACAGACACACACACACACACACACACACACACACACACACACACACACACACACACACACACACACACACACACACAGAGGCCTCACCTGTGAATGAGTGCAGGTTAAATGTAACCGTGTGAGGGGAGTGGCACGTGTATCTATGTGTGCGTGCGCGTGTCTGTGTGTCACTATGCCTGTGCGTGTCTGTGTGCGCGTGTCCGCGAGCCCGTGCGTGTTACCGGTCTAGATGAATCCGGTGGATCTGCAAAAGATGGACCCGGTCCGTCTGTCTCTGCCCTCAGTTTAACTCGGATCGGCTCGGATCCTCCTCTTCAGTTCGGTTCTAACCCGAACTCGGATCCGGTCCGGATATACCGCAGGTTGGTTTTATTCTCAATCACAGAAAATCCGCAGAAATGAAGCTGCGCTCCGATGCTCTGCGTCACATCCAGACCGTCTGCGACCAAGAATTACAACAACTAGCACTTCCTGTTACACCTTCAAAATAAAATACAGAACGCCGAAACATAAAACTGGCACACTAATAAGTAGACCTATAAATAATCTTTCGAAAACTACATACCTGATATATTAAATAGATAAAAATACATACTCATATCTAGCATCTAAATCAGCAAATCAATTATCAGGAATAAATCTTCAGACCAACATGATGGACCTGGACTTGGTTCTTTTACTTCAACCCTCATCCTGGAGTTCACTCTCAGAGATGTTTCAGACATGTTTAACTCCTGATCAAATGATCAATCATTCTGATCAGATTCTAATAAAGAGAGTAAATAAAAAAAAAAACAGTTCGTCGATAGAACCACAAATAGAATCAAATAGAATCATTCATTCATAAAAGTGATACGAAACACATTACACAACATTTGCAAATCAGAATTCAGTGTTTATTCTTTTGGTAATTTATTTTGTCAACCTGTAAATGTGTTTGGGTTTTTTGCATCTTTTATTTTGAAATCCATTTCCTGTATGTTGTGTATTTCTTCTATGTGACTTCACATCTTCCTTCCTCCACCCAGAGACCAGGAGGAGAAGGAGGAAGAGGAGCAGGAGGAGGAAGAGGAGGATGCTGAGGCAGGGGCCGATGGGAAACAGAGTCTAGTTACTCATGTGTGTCTGCATCAACATTAACCTAACCTGGTCCTGGAACCACCTGATCCAGGATCAGATCCTCCCAGAGACAGAGTCTGGTTTCACGCAGACCCAAAGAGGACACAGAGACCTAAACCTGGACTGGAGGCCTGGAGTTGGATCTGGGCCTAGACCAGAACCCTGTGGATGTTCGTACACCTGAACCCTAATGACTCTGATCATTGAAGGATTATTTATAAAGAGATTTGACAGGTTTATGTTGTTGTTTGTTGCATTGATGTTTGGTCCTTTGCCCAGATGTGTCCACTGGTGGTTTTGATGGTTATTTCTTGGTCCAGGTTTTGATGTTGAACTGCTGTTAAAATGTATGTACATTTACATAAATTCTTTGTTGAAATATGTCCATAAACATTTTATGTAGAAATTAGGAACAGAAACTCATTCCTGTTTAAAAAAAACATATTTGATTTTATTGAACTTTACACAAATGCTGACCTCTGAGGATCATGGGAAATGTAGTTTATCAATAGCTGAGGTTTACATCAAAAGTAAGAAAAAATAAATACAAATAAATAAATCTATTAAAAACTGTAAACATTTTAAACTGGCCTATAATTAAACTATGCCCCCTCGTAACTTCAGCCAATCACAGTACAGATGCAAGTTGTTTTTGGTCAAAGCTTTGGTTTTTGGTTTGATATTACTATTGGCTGAGGGACATCCTAAGCTCCTCCTCCCTTAGGCTGTGGTCCAATCGCTGTGTCTCAGACTCCAGAACAGACGGGATTGGATGCCGTGTGACTTCCGTCAGTGAATCAGTGAGGTCGCTCCGCAGCGACAGCAGCCATTGGCTGTTTTTAGATGAACGCTGGATAAACTCTGCCTTCTGCTGCTGATCCAGAGCCAATGAGAGGCGGAGCTGAGACACCTGATTGGACAACACACATCGACATTATTATCACCTGACACATCCCACTCCGGTCCTCTTCCATCTTTTGTGGTGACTTACCTGGTCCTCTAGCTCCTGGACCATGAGCCTCAGGCGCTCTTCTTCTGTGGTGTCAGGCTAAGGATGAGAGCACACATTTAAGAACCAACTGAACTACAACAGAACAGAACCACAGAAGAAAAGAACCACAATAGAACAGAACCACAGAAAAACAGAACCACAATAGAACAGAACCACAGAAAAACAGAACCACAATAGAACAGAGCCACAGAAGAACAGAACTACAATAGAACAGAACCACAGAACAGAACCACAATAGAACAGAACCACAGAAGAACAGAACCACAATAGAACAGAAGTAGAGAAGAACAGAACCATAGAAGAACAGAAGAACAGAACCACAGAAGAACAGAACCATAGAAGAACAGAACCACAAAAGAACAGAACCACAGAAACCATGTAAAGAATATAGAACACGTTTATGATGTAATAATAAGTACTGTGTGGTGAGGCTAAAGGTTAAAGCTGTGACAGATATCAGTGTGAGAAGATACAGTTTAAAGTATTAGCAAAAAAGAAATAAAACAAGATGAAAAAGAAACAAAAACTAAAGAAACAAAAAATAAATAAACAAGAAACATGACAAACACTGAAGTGAATCTGACCTTGGATCTGCTGGTCATTGTCACCTGTCGGAGCCTCGAACGTTCGTCCTCTACCTCCAAGAACAAACAATAAAAAACAATAAGCAATGATAAACAATAAACTACATAAACTACTATGAACAATGATAACAACAAACAATGATAACCAACAATAAAAACAAACAACAGTGAAGAATGATAAACAACTATAAACAACAAACATTAATAAACACAACCAGGGTTTCTTCTTCCTCTGCTCATCCTCAAAACATTTATTTCATGTGAAAACAACAAAGACTAATGTAACAAAACCCTTCACTAAGCCCCTCCCACATATGAATACTGTCCAATGGACCTTAGCCTTAGCAATCGTCACCAGGCACAGGAAGCCTGTCAATCATCCAGATGACCTGAAGGCTGAGGCGTTAACCTCTGAGCCATCTGATGAACCACCAGTACCACCAGAACATCTCAGATGGAACTGGACACCACCAATAGGCTTAGCAACAGTAACCAGTGGGGTGGCTCTTGAAGGGTCCGGACCCTGGACCTGGTACCTGTCTCAGTGTGTCTCTCAGTTTGTTTCGTTCTTTCTTCAGCTGTTCTTTCTGGTTCTCCAGGTTCATATTCTTCTTGTTCAGTCGTTTCTTGTCCAACTCCAACTCAGCAACCAATCGTTGGAGAACCACCAGGCGGTCCACAACTCCCTGAGGACAAAGAGAATGGTCACAGGAGAACCACCGAGGAAAACCATGGAGGAGAAGCACAAGGAACCACAGCGGGGAACCACAGAGGGGAACCATGTGAGAATGAAACAGAACTAAAACTGCTCCTCCTGGACACACCTGGTCTGTAGTAGGCTCCACCCCTTTGCTCTGCTCCTGTTGGTGGGTTCTCTCTCTGTAGCCAATCAGAGCAGCCTCTGTTTTCTCCAGAGCCAATCGGACGCGGTCTCTGTCCTGGCTCAGCTCATCCGTCCTCTGAATCAGACTGTAAACCTGAAACCACAAACACATCACTACCCTGAAGAATCATGGAAAATGGAGTATCTTGGGAGTGAAGTCAGAGGGGAGACCGGAAGACATTACCATGGTGCTCACGTCTCACAAGGAACAAGTCATGTGACTTTTAAACTCATTATACTGTTGATCAGGTTACCTGCGCCTCCTTCTCCATCAGCTGCCTCCTGCTATCCTCCTTCTCCTGCAGCAGACAAGAGATCTGCTCCTTCAGAGAGGACGTCTGCTGCTCGCCCTACAGAAAAAACAAACCATTTGAACAGTTTTCACAATCTGAATGCTGTTTCTAAACAGACTCCTCCGCACCTGTGTTCCTCCTCCTCCCCCTCCTCTTCCATCCATCTCCTCCTCCAACATGGCTGCCGTGCTCTTGACTCGGTTCAGCTCAGCCCGACTCTCCTCTGCCTCCTTCACCTCCTGCAACTCCCTCTGAGCCTCCTCCAATTGCCTCCTCCATTCCTCCTCCCTCTGCTTCAGTGTCTGGATCTCTGTCTGCATGGTTTTCACCTTCTCCTGCTTCACCTCCTCTACCTCTTTCTTCACCTCCTGCAGCTCCTCCAGCAGCTCTCTCCTTCTCCTCTCCAGAGCCCTGACTTTGGCCCTCAGCTCCTCCACCTCCCCTTTGTCCTCTCTCCTAAGCAGCTCCTCCTTCCTATCCTTCAGAGCACTCCTCAGACGCTCCCCCTCGGCATGGCTCTCCTGCAGAAAACAGTAGAATGGTTAACAGCGACCCCCTGCTGGGCACCTGTGGTACTGCACTGTAAACACCCGGTACCTGAAGGAGGCCTTTGAGTGCAGTCAGCTCCTCCAGCCCCACCCTCAGGCCCTCCTTCATCTGCTGCTGCTCGTCCTCCTTTTCCTTCAGCTCCTGCAGGGCCTGCTCCCTGCTGTGGTTCAACTGGGACACCTGAACACACCACATGAACATCTGAATACACCTCAGGAGGATATTCAAACATGAACAGCTGAGCGTGCCACAGGAAGGCGTGAACACCTGAACGCACCACATGCACACACTCAAACATGAATGCGTGAACACACCCCAGTAACACATTCAAACACTGGCATCTGAACACACCACAGGACCACATTCAAATATTGACACCTGAATGCACCACAGGAACACAGTCAAACATAAACAGATGAATGCACCACAAGAAGATGTTAAACTTTAACATCATGCTTAACTTTAATCGTTTAAAACAGCAACACCCAAACTTACCACAAAAACACATTCAAACACTGACACCTGAAGACATCGCAGGGACACTTTACAGAACATGTTTTATTGACATAGACAGTGGATGTTGTGTTTTACTGGCTGTGTGTTTCATTCACTCAGCCTCAAGTGTGGTTACACCTGTATGTAGTTTCACACATACACTGAACAGGACTTTTGTCATGGATACGAATGACTGGGCTAATGTTAGGCCGGTTCTGGTTAATGCGAGTATGAAGATGTTCAACACTGACCTGCTCCTCCAGTCTCGACTGTTCTCCTCTCAGCTTCTCCTGCACCTCGTGCTTCTGTCTCCTCTCCATCTGCATCTCCTCTTTGAGTTCAGACACCTCTTCCCTTTGTCTTTTCAGCTCCTCCTGCACCTCCTCCTTCTGTCTCCTCTCTGTCTGTACCTCCTCTTTGAGTTCAGACACCTCCTCTCTTTGTCTTTTCAACACCTCCTCCTTCTGTCTCCTCTCTGTCTGCACCTCATCTTTGAGTTCAGAGACCTCCTTTCTTTGTCTTTTCAGCTCCTCCTGCACCTCCTCCTTCTGTCCCCTCTCCATCTGCACTCCCTCTTTGAGTTCAGACACCTCGTTTCTTTGTTTTTTTAGTTCCTCCTGAACCACTCCCTTCTGTCTCTTCTCTGTCTGCACCTCCTCTTTGAGTTTGGACACCTCTTCTCTTTGTCTTTTCAATTCTTCCTCCTTCTGTCTCCTCTCTGTTTGCACCTCCTCCTTGAGTTCAGACACCTCCTCTCTTTGCCTTTTCAGTTCCTCCTGCACCTTCTCCCTGTGTAGTTTCTCCTTTTGCTTCTCCTCTCTTAGTTCAGACAGCTCCTTCTGTCTCATCCTTAGCTCTTCTTCTGCTCTATCCTTTAACTCCTGGACCTCTTCCATCTGTCTCTGCATCTCTTTCCTATTTATTTGCTCCTCCTCCCTCTGCTCCTCCTTCTGTTTCACCTCCTCTCGGACAGATATAAGCTTCCTCTGTGTCTTCCTCAGTTCCTCTTGCACGTCCTCCCTCTGTACTCGCTCATTTTGTGCCTCCTCCATAAGTTTAGACACCTCATCTCTCCTCCTCTGCTCCCGTTTCACCTCTTCTCTGAGAACTGCAACCTCCTCTCTTCTGGTTTTCAGCTCCTCCTGCACCTCCTCTCTCTTTACTCTCTCTCTTTGAACCTCCTCTTTAATTCCAGACACCTCCTCTTGTCTCTTCCTTATTTCATCTTGTGCTTTATCCCTTTCTGCATGCACCTCCTCTCTAAGAGCTGCCACCTCCTCCCTCTTTCTCCTCAACTCCTCCTGCACCTCCTCCCTCCTCATTTTTTCCCTTTGCAACTCATCCCCCTTCTTCCTCTCTCTCTGTACCTCCTCTCTAAGTGTAAACACCTCCCTCTCCCTCCTCTTCAGTTCCTCTACCACCCCAAGCTTCTCCTCCTCAAGCTCCTTAACTGTAGGCCTCCCTCTCTCCTGCTGGAGGAGGTGATGAGCTCTCTCAGTTTCTGTCAGCCTCCTTTGCAGACTCCTCCGCTCCTCCTTCACCTCCCTCAGTTCCTCTTCCAACCTCATCAGCTCCTCTTTTTGTTCCTTCACCCCTTCCTCCATCTCCTTCTCTCTATGCTCCAGCCTCCTCCTCTCCTCCCTTGCTCTCTTTAGTGCCTCCTTTTCTCCCTCCTGCGCCTCCTCCACCTCCTGCACTCTCTCCTCCAGCTTCCTTTTCTCCTCTTCCATCTCCATCACCTTGTTTTCCAACCTCCTCCTTCTCCTCTCCTCCTCTGCCCTCCTCAGCACCTCCCTCTCCCTCCCCTCCTCCTCCCTCTCTTCCATTGTGGCTCTGAGCTGTTGCACCTCCTCCTCCTGCTCCTTCAGGATTTTGTTGAGTTTTTCTGACTCTCCAGCTTGCCGCTCAGCCTCCTCCTTCCACTCCTTTACCTCCTCCTCCAGCCACTCGCGGGCCTCCTCCTGCTCCCTGGCTCTCCTCCATGCTGCCTCCCTCTGGGCCTGTGCCTCCTGCAACTCTCTGTTTTGTGAGGAGATCTTGAACTCCTTCTCTCCTCCCTCTCTTCTCTCCTCTTCCAGGAGCACCTGGGTCTCCCTCAGCAGTGCCTGTAACTGTACCTCCAGCACCTCCTTCTTCTTTAGTCTGTCCTCTGCCTCCTGCCGCTCCTTCACTCCCTGCTGTTCCCTCTCCTCTGCCTCCTTAAACTGCTCCTTCAGCCTCTGCACCTCCTCCTCCCGCTCCCGCACTGCACTCATCTGCCGCTCCAGGCTGCACTCCCTCCGTTCCACCTCCTTCCTTGCTTCCTCCAGCTCCTCCTCTGCTATGCTGACCTTCACTGTCAGCAGCTCCACCTGTGCCTCCTTCTGCTCCTTCAGTTTGTTCACCTCCCGTTCCTTCTGTGTCCTCAGTCTCTTCACCTCTTTCTCCAACTCATCTTCTTTTTGTTTCCTCAATCTATTCCCCTCCTTCTTCACCTCCTCTCCCACCTCCTCATCCTTTTCTTTCTTCAGTCTCTTCACTTCCTCCTCCTTTTCTTTGTTTAGCCTCTTCACCTCCTCCTCCACCTCCTCTTCCTTTTCTTTCTTTAGTCTTTTCACCTCCTCCTCCTTTTCTTTGTTTAGTCTCTTTACTTGCTCCTGCTTTTCTTTATTTAGTCTCTTCATCTTCTCCTCCATCTCCTCCTCCTTTTCTTTGTTTAGTCTATTGACCTCCTCCTCCCTTTCTTTGTTTAGCCTTTTTACTTCCTCCTCCTTTTCTTTCTTTAGTCTCTTCACTTCCTCCTCCTTTTCTTTCTTTAGTCTCTTTACCTCCTCCTCTTTTTCTTTCTTTAGTCTCTTCACCTCCTCCTCCACCTCCTCCTCCTTTTCTTTCTTAAGTCTCTTTACCTCCTCCACCTCCGCCTCTCTTTCTTTCTTTAGTCTCGTAACCTCCTCCTCCACCTTCTCCTCCTTGTCTTTCTGAAGTCTCTTCATCTCCTCCTCCATTTCTTTCTTTTGTCTTCTCGCCTTCTCTGCCTCCTCCTCTATTTCTTTCAATAATCTCGTCACCTCCTCCTCCCTCTCCTCCTTATCTCTCTCCAGTCTCTCCATTCGGTCACAAAGTGCCTCTATCTCCACCTCCCTCTGCTCTTCCTCCGTCCTCTGCCTCTCCTCCATTCTTTTCATCTCCTCCCTTAGTCTCTCCACTTCCTCCTGCATCTCCTCCTTCTCCTCTGTCAGTCCAGCTATGCGCCTCCTCAGCACCTCCACTTCTCCATCTCTTGTTCCCAGCTCCTCACTCAGCTCCTCCCTCTCTCTCTGCCAGGCCTCCTTCTCCTCCTTCCTCTCCTCCTCCTCCTGCCACCTCCTTCTCCTCAGCTGCTCTGCCTCCTCCCTCAGCTCTTCCCTCTCCTCCTCACTCCTCACTCTCTCCTCCTGTCGATCAGAGGTCATTCTCTCCAGCTCCGCCTTCAGACAATTGATCTCTCCTTCAAAAGAAAAATACAAAGACCTTACATGTAACTTTTCAAAATAAGAGCACAATTAGAAACTAAAAGCGGTACCTTTCAAAATAAAAGCTGATGTCTTATTTTACAAAATACTAATACTATTACCTCACAAACTAAGCAAAGTTTTAGTATTACAGGTTCTGATTCTGGATTAGACGTTCTGGTTCTGGGTAACAGTTTTACCTTTCAAAATAAAATGACTTTCATGATAAAAGTGCATGTATTTTTCCGAATGAGAGCTTATAGATTTCAAAATAAAAACAGTAGTAGATTTAAAATTAAAAGCACCATTATTAATTGGTTTTCAAAAAACACGTCAGTACAGCCAGGTTGGTTCCACGGTGGTTGTCATGTGACGCGTCAAGTGATACTGACCGTTCAGAGCATCCTTTGCCTGTTGCAGTGTGTGCAGGTGCGTGTGCAGCCGACACCGCTCGCTGTCAACGTCTGACAGCTGCTTCTGCTGCTCACCAAGTGTCCGGTGGAGAGACACCGACAGACACCTGAGGAACACCACACCCATGAGTCATGTGACCGCCTCAGGCTAATTATAACCAATTAGATGCCATGTAAACATTATGGCTCAGTAACCGTGTGGGCAGGTGAGACTAACCAGGTTGCCTGCATGAGTCAACTGTTTACTAGTCCAACCATCAGAACTCATCTCCTGATGAGGAGGAGCACCTTTTGGCTTCTCTGCCTCCAGGTGATGTTACCTGAGCTGCTGTAGCTCCTCCTCCAGCTGTTCTCTGTGCCTGTGCAGAGCCTCCTGCTCCTCCTGCTGCCTCCTCCTCTGTCTCTGCTGCTCCTCCCATTGACGTTCCCTCCTCTTCGCCTCCTCCACCTCCTGTCGCAACTGCTTCTGCACCTCCTTCAGCTCCATGTGCACCATGGCATGCTTTGAGGACAGCTGGGGATGGAAACACAGGCATCAGCAGGTGCAGTCCAGGTGTATATGACAGTGGATCCGCCTCCTTCTCACCTCCTCCAGCTGCTCTGCTCCTCTCTTCTTCTCCTCTGTCAGAGACTCTACCTGCCTCTCCTTCTCCTCCATCTCTCGCTCCATCTCCATCTGACGCTCCTTCAGCTGATGGAACTCCTGGTGGTCCAACTCCCTCCGAGCCCTGGGTAGAACCCAAACAGAATATAGAACTGATGGACGATTGTAAAACCAAACTGGAGAAATAACAAGGTTCAAATCAAACAAAAGAACATTAGACCTGGATCCAAGTCCAACATCAAAAGACTGTAACCTGGACTAAAGGCTCTGGTTCTGGTCTACAAGTTCTGGTTCTAGTTTGAAGGTCTGCTGTGTAGACCAACTCACCTGATCTGAGTACAGTCCATGTCCAGTGTTTTGACGTCCCGTTGTAGAGAGCTGACCTCTGACCTCAGAACCTGTAGCTGTGATTGGCTGTTGGACAGGTCGGTCTCCGCCTGAAACAAACAAACGGTCAAAGAGACGGACAGATGGACAGACAGACGTGGGCAGACAGTTGTGGACATGTCTTTGTACTTGTAGCAACTGTTTGTTCATCTCCCTTTTATCTGCGACCAGAGCAGAGTTCATGGCGGCGATTTTGTCCAAAGCATCTCGTCCCTCCTCCACCTCGCGCTTCAACACACACTCAGAGGATGAGAGATGCAGCATGTCTTCCCTGCACTGAAACACGTCCACGACACATGAAGATGTGACGTCCATGAAGGTTTTGAACAGTAAATCCAGTCAAAAATAGCTGGTGGGTGGGGCTTACCTTGTGCAATGCGTCTCTGGCATCTGCAGCCTCTTCCTCTGTCCTCTGTCTGTCCAGCTGCTCTCTTTCCAATGCCCCCTGCAGGAGAGACAAACAGTCATCAGAACCAGTACTAGAACCAGAGCAGAGCCGCGGTATGGATATGCTACTGTGACCTTCAGACGGTGGATCTCCAGTCGGTGCAGGGTTTCTCTCTCTGTCAGATGGACGTTCTCCAGGAGCTCTGCCTCCGCCCTGAAACCAACCACAGAGACATGACTCAACCCAGTTTGGATGGTACCAACCCGGCGCCTCCTCACATCTACGTACCGTCTGTGCGTCTCCTCCTCCAGCAGTCGGCTCCTCTCCTCTTGTCTGTCTCTGTCTATCCTCAGTCTGTCCACCTGTCTCTTCAGCTCCTCCTCCCTCCTCATCACCTCCTCCACCTGCAGGCGCAGGGCGGCTGACGCCTCCCGTTCCCTAGGCAACCACCACAGCCGTTTTATTACCACCCCATACAGTGGAACCATAAACTTCCACAGATAAGGATGAATATCAAACACTAGAATCAGATAAAAAAAACCCAAAACATTTCATTCACTTCCTGTTGGAGTCTTTTGTCAAGAAACAATAAATAATAAAACCAAACATCACATGAAACACGTGGATTTAATCTGGTTTAACTCTGTCCCAGTTCCACATTTACGTTCAGATGTGTTTAATCCTACCCCAGTCACACAGACGAAAACCAGTCCAGAACAGACCAATTCAGACCACACCAATCTAATCCACACCCGATCAGTCTAATTCAGACCAAACCAGTCTAAATCCCCCACCCCCCAAAGGAAAATCACCACTAAACCACCAATGTAGTTTTATTTGAAGGGTTATATATCCAGACAGGTAGAAGTTCATTTGTGTGTGGTTGTAGGGTCCTCCTAAAACAAGCTGCCATCTTGGTCTGGCTCTACCCCCTCTCAAATTATATTTTTAATCTAAATTCTTCTAGTCAGATATACACATACAGATAACAGTTAAATCATGTTAATGTAAATAAAAATAAACTGTCCAATGGTTGAGTCCATGTTCTAGAGTTCAACTGTTTACTGTCCTTTTAGTGGATGAATATAGTTTTATTAAACATATGTTTGTTCATTAGTATCTGTCACAGATTCAGTGTCTCTGTAGTTCATTTTAATGCAAATGAAGAATCAATACACAAACTTTAGTTTACATAAATGAGTGGATCTGATAAATTCAGTTATGTAGACACTAAAAAAAGTTTAATGCGGTTTGAAAGAATTTTGTGCATCTTTTTTTACATTTATAATTGAGCGATACAGCTACAACATTTATGTATTTAGATGTTTATTGCACTTTTTTAATGAAGTCATTTAGTTGTTAAAGACTTACTACATACATATTAAAATCTCAGATATAAGGATTGTAAATTAAAGAGTTGCAAATTAAAATGCTCCATAAAATGTCACTAGTGTAAGTCTAAATGTACAGATGTGCTGTGGCTTTGTTCTATGGACAAAAGAGGTCAAAGGTTAAAACTGTCTGTGTAAAGGCTTGAACTTCATGTGTCATTGGTGTCTGTTCATGCTATTGATGTATTGTGTATGTGGTAGATCCAGTGTCTGTTGCATTAGGCTGAAGGTGGAGGACATTGTGTCTGTTGTGTGTTTCCACCTGCTCAGTGTGTCAACAGTGTGTGTGAGCTCCAACTGTGTGTGTTGGATTTGTGCGTCCAGTTGTCGTTTGTCGTCCTCCAGCTGAGTCACTCTGAGCTGCAGAGAAAATTTGTCCTCAGAAAGATGCCGCACGGAGAGCTCCACCCCCTGCACACACAAAAACATCAGATACACACAGACACTGTGACAATGACCTTTGACCTGCAGCCGAGCCACTGACCTGCAGCTCCTGGTGTCTCCACTGAAGGACACTCTCAGCCTGGGCAAGGACAGACAGCAGCGAAGACAAATCCAGACTGAGGATGCTGTCTGATTGGACGGACAGGGACGAACCCACATTGGCAGTGTTAAGGACTCTGGACTGAGACACAGTGGGCACACCTGTTATTGGTCACACCAGTGGGTTGTCAGCCGTTGGGAGGTCAGTTATCGACTGATCGGACTCACCAGTTTAACCACTGCCTGGCTGACGGACTGGAGCCTCCTTTGGTTGTCTGACAGAGCCTCCTCATTCTGGACAGTCAACGACTGGAGTGATAGTGTCAGCACCGCTATCCTGACAGACGAATGGACAATACTTAGAACCAACATTGTTGATAACATCATTTCTATCTGTAGTCACGGCCTGGATTAAATCATTCTATAAAAACTATATCAAATTCATTCTAGACTCAGTTTGTCAATATTTAAAATGTTTGTTCAGAAGTTTGCACTTACTGCTCCTTCAGCTGGGAAACTTCAGCCTCCTGCACAATCGCCCCCTCCTCCTCCTCCTCATCCTCCCCCTCTTTGAACTCCAGCTCCTCTAAAGATAAAGGTCCCAGAGTGGAGGAAATGAGAGGAGCCACAGAGGATGAGGAGGGAGGAGGAAGAGCTAGAGTGGATGAGAGAGGAGGAGGAGGGAGGAGGGAGGAGGTCAGTGGAGGAGGAGCAGGCAGTAGAGGGAGGGAGGAAGGTCTAAGGAGGAGGGAGTCACAAGAGGAGAGGAGAGATGAAGACAGACGGGAGAAGTCAGCTCGGAACTGCCATAGATCTCTGGATGGGAGGAGACATGAGGAGGAAACAGGAGGAGGAGACAAAGGGAGACAGGA
The DNA here is from genome assembly GCA_029814465.1 of Ostorhinchus cyanosoma. Classification (NCBI taxonomy): domain Eukaryota; kingdom Metazoa; phylum Chordata; class Actinopteri; order Kurtiformes; family Apogonidae; genus Ostorhinchus; species Ostorhinchus cyanosoma. Next base: position 34,502,538 of record JAPTYQ010000015.1, on the reverse strand, counting down.
GGAGAAGACAGAGGGAGACAGGGTAAATAAATGAGTTACTACCTGTCAGAGGAGAGTGTCACCCATCAGAGGGGGGCGTTACCTGTCAGCAGCAGTTTTCACGGTATGGCAATGTTGTCTGAGGGCAACCACAGACCTCCAAACCGCCAGGAGACGAGTCTGCTCCTGAACCATGTGGCCTGAATGACACTAAACACACATGAAAACACACATCATACACATACAACACACATCCCATCTGACATCTGAAGACTTAAGGTAAACCAATCAAAAAGCAGACCTCTCTCTCTCTCTGCCAGGCTGCCTCTCTAAGCTCTGCCTCCTCCACTGCTCTGGTCCAATCAGCTGTCAATTTCTGCAGGTCACCCTTCAAAGCCTGGACATCCTCCTCTGATTGGCTAAGCTCCTGCCTGAGGAGGGCATTGGTGTCTGCCAGACCAACCGACCTACAGACAGACAGACAGGCGTGAGGCCTCAGTATGACCTGCAGCCACCAGGGGGTGAAGAGTGGGTGGGTACACACCTCTGCTGTTCCTCCTCCAGCCTGATGAGAGCACTCTCCAATGAGTCACTGTGTTCATCTCTGACCCTCCGCTACAACAAATATAAACATGACCACTGTGTACATACACTGCAGTACTACTACTTTACTACACTATAGTAGTACTACTGTAGTAGTAGTAATAGTACAGTGGAACTGGTTCAGTAGTAGTAGTAGTAGTAGTAGTAGTACCGCAGTAGTATTGGTGCAGTAGTACAGTAGTAGTAGTAGTAGTTGTGCAGTAGTATTGGTGTAATAGTATCTACAGTGGTAGTACAACAGTAGTTTTGGTGCAGTAATACCTCTGTGCTGATGAGTTGTACATGTTCCTCTTGTAGTTGTTCCTCCAGATGTTGAACTCTGTCTCTGTACTCCATCACCTGAACACAACAACGATGACAGCAAACACTGATCCTGGACCTCTCAGGTATTACTGCTGTTTTTGTTATTCTTGTGGTGGTCATCGTTGTAGTTGGTGTGGTTGTTGGTACTGTAGTGGTTTGCATTGTTGTGGTGGTTACTGTTTTTCTTGTGATGGTTGTTTGTGTGATGATTGTGATTGTGGTTATTGTTGTTGGTGCTATAGTGGTTGTCGTGATGGTTGTTTTTGTGGTGGTTTTGATTGTGGTTGTTGTTCATGTGGTGGTTGTTGTGGTTATATTGGTTGTCATTGATGTGGTGGTCATTGATGGTTGTTGTGGTGGTTGTAGTGCTTGTCATTGCTGTGGTTGTTATCATGGTTGTAGCCATCGTTATGTGGTAGTACCTTGTTCTGCAGCCGGTGGATGAGCAGGGCCTGGCGGGCCTCCCTCTCCCTGGACGCCCTCACCTTCCTCTTCCACTCCCTCTGCTCCCCCTCCATCTGAAGAGACAGGAAGAGGGATGGAGACAACAACTGGGACAACTGGACAGAGAGATGGACAAACAGAGACAGGTGTGTTTAGTGAAGGTGAAACTACAACTGTAAACACAAAAAACAGTGTAAAAGATTTTTAAAAACCTCAACTTCTTTTTAGAAATTATCAGAATGGAATCTCATTCAGGACAAAACACACACTGCACAACGACACACACACACTGTACAAAACTGACTGTACAATGACACACACTGTATCAGGAATTGACCGTATGGCATAGTTTATTTTATTCCAACTTCAACACTGGAACAGTAAAACCACCTTGAACAGATGGACTCTGGGTAAATGAACCATCTATTAGTAGTACTGAAGTACTACTCTGACTACCACCTTAAACTACCAGAGGTCTCTAGAACCCATTCTGGTCTACGGGACCGGTTCTGATCTTCAGGACTCATTCTGGTCTCTTGGGGCCTCATGTACAAAGGGTGCGTACACCCAAAAATGGGGCATACACCCTTTTCCACACTCACATTCAGATGTACAAAGAGTGAAATGACTGAGTAAGTGTGTGCTCCTCCACGGCAACTCCACAGCTGGCTTACGCACATTTCTAGTGCTTTGGAACCTTTGGCGACACTTAGAGGTGATACTGGGAAACTGTTGATAATGTGAAAAAGTTAATTCCTCCGAGTGATGTGCACATCAGAGATACACAGACGAAGAATTAACACACCAACACGCCACACACCCCCACCCTGAACCAGACCAACCAGACACTGGACCCATCAATGCCAATCCGCTCAGTGCATTTCAACCACATACAGACACAAGGACACAAACATCACTTGTTGATAAATGTTTTTAAGGTTAATGTCTGTCAAAACATTTATCAGTCGGTCCAGGCTCATTGATGCCACTGACTATCCTTACCATGTCCTCTGGTGACTCAAGTGAGGGCATGGCTGTGAACGAGCATCAGCTGTTGGTGAACTGAACCGAAGCATCATCTGACACCAGGAGGGTCCAATCCCACGGTGTGTATTCATTCCCAGAGACAGTCTAAAATGCTTGACGTCAAAACAAAACAATTTCATGCCTGAAAACTGCAATCAGTCATCACCAATGTCAAGGTTTTGATTTTTGGAGGTGAAAGACTGATTTCGGTCTTTAAACTACATTAAGTTTTGTTGTTGTTTTTTTTGTTTTTTTTACATTCAGGTCCCGCTGGGACTCTTCCTCCACCTGTTTTTCCTCTGCTTTGTTGGTGGACAACAGTCTTCCGCTTCGGATTCACCTTTGACGTCATCATCTGATCATGCAGAGGGGAATCCCACCTGCAGCCCGTTTTTTATAACAATTTGCATATGTAAATGTAGGTGTGGAGAGGGAGGAGTCCAGTACTCCAACAAATGCGGTCAATTCCATGCTGATTGGGATGTACAAAGGAAATGTGCTTGGATTCGGGCGTACGCACAGTTTAATACTTCTGGATTTTTTTGGTGCATATGGACTTTTCCAGATATAAACGTACACCAGGTTTTAGTACGAAATCCACGCAAGTCTTTGTATATGAGGCCCCTGGTCTTTATCTGGACCTTCGATGGTCCATCTTTAAATGCTCCACCTCCTCACCCTGTCACTCAGAGCTCTGTTCCGTGACTCAACCTCCTCTCTCTCTGCTCGACTCTCCGCCAGCTCCTCCTGAAGTCGGCACACCTCCTGCTTTAGCTCCACCTTCTCTGCTTGCAGGCCAATCAGCAGCTCTGACTCCATGCTTACACCTGTTTTTGGGCAGAGACAGTGGACGTAATTAGAGGGGATTTATCACATTTAGTGTTTGGATCCATTGTCTCCTATTGATCATTTATTGATTTACAATCATTTGTGCCAAAGTAAAACACACCATTAACCTTCATTAGAGCCAGGTTTCATTTGATATTTATGTTTTAATTATCAGAATAAATACAGATTAAATACATGAGTAAATAAAAAAATATATATATTGTCTGATACAGATTGGTGACACATCCTATATGTGGTTTATTGGATCAGTTCAGGCTTTAACAGAGAATCTAACTAGAAAAACAAACTCTGACCAACCAGATGAACACCAGCTCTAAGTCTAGCAAAGCACTTCTAAACCAGTGACTTCAGCTTTTACCAGAGGAAACACTTTCATCTGAGGATCAACAGTTTATTTTCGAGAAAATAAACTGTTCATAGACATCCTCCAGACCATTAACTAAACCACCTCACCTCTAACAGCACGTCCTCAGTCCTCATTGATATGACCGGAGGGAAGGAAATAATCCACCTGGAAAAGGGAACCACTTCATAATCCACCTTTAACACCGAACCACATTAAAACCCACCTGTAACACCGAACCACGTTATAACCGACATTATAATCCATTTGAACACCAGACCACACTATAATCCGTTATAATCTGGGACTGGCTGACACGGTGAAGACACCGGATCAGAATCTGATGCTTCCAGCTTTGCGTGATGTGGTTTTCATTCGGATCGTTGGAAGAAACAGACCCGATGGAACTTCATTTGCCTGCTAGATCTTTTTATTCCCGTTTCTGTTTATTTGTGCTGGTTTGTATTATAGTTCTGGACTCGGTTTAGATAATAGTTAGTAATTCAAATCAGATTGAGTTGAGATTTAATCCTGATTCTAACCTGCTGACACAGCAGGACCGCATAGAACCTGGTCACAGAGCCCATGAGAAACCGAAGGAACGCATTTATACACCGAACCGAGTCACAGAGCCCCATGAGAACAAGAAAGAACACATTTATACACAGAACCAACTACTACTACTACTACTACTACTCACCGTTAGCCTGTTAGCATGCTAACTATCCAATACTATGTTAATAAAGGCTAAAAGGTTCAGACCCGTGAAGACTCAGCGTTAACCCGTCACAAAGAAAACTTTTTAATCAACGTTAAAAAGTTGAAATAAAACAATTCATTAAAATATGTCGGTACCGGATTCAAACCTTAACTTTAACCCCGCGAGAGGAAGTGACGTATAATAACAGTCTTCTTCTTCTTCTTCTTCTTTTTCTGTTCCTGGCTCTGTAGTGGTTCAAGCTACCACATGCGAGCAACTGCCACCTACTGGCGGACTGTTACGGTTATCAAGAAACATCTTTTTTGTATTTATGCTGATTATTCTATTTTTTTAATCTATCTATCTATCTATCTATCTATCTATCTATCTATCTATCTATCTATCTATCTATCTATCTATCTATCTATCTATCCTATGTATTTTAGTCTAGTCTAGTTTATTCTATTCATGCAAAGGGCTGGGGACTGCCCCCACTTTATGATTTTACAGATTAAACCTCAGAGAAAATACGATTAAAACAATTCTGATCACAATTTCTTTTAGACAATGTAAAAATATGAATCAAACACATCACCACATCTGTCCAATCACAACCTAGATGACCAGAGGCCACACCCCCTGGGATGATGTCATAGCAGGTGTTTCTTACATTAAATCAAATGGATAAAAACCTGCAAAATTAACAAACATGTAATAATGTGACAGGTCTTTCTAAATAATTATATTCATTGTTATATGAAGTTAAGGCATGAAGTCGATGCATTATGTCTTTTACATTTTATTAACTGATTAATTAAAAAAACAGAGGATAGCAAAATAACAGAATAAATTACAGTTAACGAAGTGATATTCATATAAATAATCATTATTATATAACAGCTGAAATGTTTTAGTCAATCACAAAGCTTCACCACATAAACACTAACAATAAAAGTTATAATGGTTTAAGTTTTCATTCTTTAAGTGAACAAATGTTTCTTCTTTTTAATAAAATCTGATTAATCATAGCTTATTCAGTTCTTTATTTAACAGATGATTCTGTTCTAATGTGTAATGGTACATATCAGGCTAAAGTCTTTTATTTCTTGTGTTCAATGTCTTCATTCAATATGTTTCTATAATTAAAGGATGGTTTCAGTGGTTTTCCATTAGTTACTGTCAGTGAATCATCCTTTACTCGTATTTTACATAATCATGCGTCTGATTTTAATCTAAATGGATGAAACATTCACACATACAGTGGGGGGTTTGTGGGGTGTCTGACACAAAAGGAATAGGTTAATCTGGTTTAAACTAGAACCACATTAAACCAGGTATTAAACACAAAACAAACAAACATGTCCATGTTTCTTTAAACTCTGGATGAGTCTCCACCACAACCTGAACCTGAATCTGTTTTATTGAATAAATTATTCATTTATTGAGTCCAGTTACCTTAAAAACAACACAAACATGGTGATGGTTTTATTCCAGCAAAGGGTGCCGTTCACCCAGACAGCCATGGACTGGTCAGAACTGGATCAAATCCCACTTCATATTTATAATCCTGACCTAGTCTTGATTAAGAGGTCCTGGTTGGTGGCTCAGTAGGTCCTGGTCCTTGGTCAGTAGGTCCCAGTCCCAGTCCCGGTTCTGGGTTGATGGGTCCTGGTCCTGTCCCAGTCGTGGTCAGAAGGTCCTGGTCCCAGCCCTGGTCAGTAGGTCCTGGTCCTGGTCCTGGTCACGGTCCTGGTCAGTAAGTCCTAGTCCCAGTCCTGGTCAGTTGGTCCTGGTCCTGGACCCAGTCCTGGTCAGTGGGTCCTGCTCCTGGTCCAATAGGTCCTGCTCCTGGTCCCAGTCCTGGTCAGTAGGTCCTGGTCCTGCACCTGGTCCTCGTCAGGAGGTCCTGGTCCCTGTCCCGGTCCTGGGTCAGTAGGTCTTCAATTTGAAGACTTTGCTGAGTCTGGATGTGGCGCTGGAATAAACCAGGAATGAATGTCCATCGGTGTTGAAGTGTTCGAAGTCTCTGCATCCAAACGTTGGCAACGAGTGAACAGGAACAAAGCCCTCATAGCCCTGCCACCTGCAAACACACAACATTAAACACAACACAACAATAGAGAACAATGAACACATAACAAAAACACAAAACAGTAAATACAACCAAAAAAACACACAACACTAAACACACAACAAACACACAATGCAATAATAAACACACAACAAACACACAATGCAACAATAAACACACAACAGAAAAACACCACAATAAACAACTCAATAAGCACACAACAAAAACTCAACAATCAACACAACATAATAACAAAGAACATAATAAACACTAAATACAACAATAAACAAGACAACAATAAACACAACACACAACCCAACAGTAAAGCCATCCCTCACCCAGACCAGTGTCTCCCTCTAGTGTGTGTGTGTGTGTGTGTGTGTGTGTGTGTGTGTGTGTGTGTGCGCGCGAGCGGGGGGAGATGTGAGTGGGCGTGTGTGTGTGTGTGTGTGTGTGTGGTATTACAGTGGTTCAGAGACTCTTACAGGTGTGTGTGCTGTTTCACCTGTAGATGACGCTGTTCAGAGAATACGAGGCACCATCATGAGAGTTTCCAACAACCAAGAACTTGTCACCTCCAACGGTGAAGAACTCCCAGTCCACAGCGCTGACACAAACAAACAAACATACATTTAAAGAAGCACACAAATACACTAGTGGAGTGGAATGCATGAGCAGTATTGGTCAGGTGACTCCTGGGGGTGGAGTTAAAGGTTTAGATTCTGGTTCTTATTTAGGTTCAGGTTCTGAGTCAGGTTCTAGTTTAAGTTGTGTTTCTGATTTACCTGTGGGTCAGGATGTCCTGGAAACGGATGAAGGTCTGCGTCAGGGTGTTGAGTTCATACACGGTGGAGTTGATGCTGTAAACACTCGGACCTCGATCTGGAATCATCTGACTGTTGGCAACAGCCAGAAAGAACCGATCATCAATCTGGAACCACTCCCAGTCAGTGGCACCCACCGTCTAAGAGGAGGAGGAGGAGGAGGAGGAGGAGGAGAGGGAAAAGGAGAAGGAGAAGGAGAAGGAGAAGGAGAAGGAGGAAGAAGCTAGACACACTGCGTTTTCATGTTGTGTATGTTATGTAAGCCATGTAACTCTGAACCCTGTATGACAGGATGTGAGATATGATGCCACCTCCATCCTGCACAGGGTGGGGCGGGGCCTGTGCCAGTGGGCGTGTCTGTAGATTGATTAAACATGTGTAAAGGCCATGTTTACACTGTGATGTACCGTCTATTTCACGGAGCTTTAACGTGTTTCATGTGGTTTTAACTTTAATAAAAGAGTTGGACGAGTTGGAACAGAACGACTGGAAAACCCCACAGACACACAAAACACACAACAGACACACAGTAAATCACACAGACACACAAAACACACAACAGACACACAGTAAATCACACAGACACACAAAACACACAACAGACACAAGGTAAACCCACAGACAGGTTAGAAACACATTAACTCTCCAGACATCAACTCCCATTGGACACGCCCACATTTACACTCCCACTGGACACGCCCACATAGACTCTCATTGGACATGTCCACATGTCGACTCCCAATAGAAATGCCCACATACAGACTACCATTGATGTTTCCTGCTTTAACGGTTTAATTAAACCACACTGTGATGATGTTGACTTTTATGACCTTAATTAACCCTGTACATACATTCAGTCAGGACATGCTAATGTATACAGCACCTAGCATTAGAATTAGGCCATTATGAGCAGTGAGCTGCCACTGAGGACACTCAGGACATTTTATGGGTCTTGAACTGTGGCAAAATGACTTACTAGCGCCCCCTGAAGGTTTGGAGTTGAGGTATGTACTGGTCCAGATGAACCAGATGTGGTCGGCATATGAATCAGAGTCAAACCCCAAACTTAACAGGATACACAGATACATGAGCACAGACTGACCGGGATGTCTTGGAAAGCCTGGAAGCATCCGTCCATCCAGATGTAGATTCTGGAATTGATGATGGTGGTGCGACCATCAAAGGTGTTGGCAACCACCAGGAAGTAGTACGGTCCAACGCTGAAGAACTCCCAGTCATAGGCTCCAGACGTGGACAGAGTCTGGTTCACCTCAAATAGCTGAGGATGGACAAAGGAGACAGAAGGGACATGTCCTCACCAGAGTATGAACAGTGATCTGAGACAGTCTGAAGTTTCAGGAGGACATTGGTACCTGAGTGTTTGGGTTCCACCTGTAGATCACACTGTGGATGTTGTGATTGGAGTCTCTGGCTGAAGAAAGACAGAAAATCAAAGTGTAAAGAGTCACTCATTCAATTTTATCCTGTAGGTGGCGACACATTCACTTTAGTCAAATGGCCTTGACCATTTCCTTCTGCTGGGAGGTGAATTCTACTACTTTGTTCTACTGTTCAGTGGACATAAATGGTTCTCCAACAGGTGAAATAAAACCATCTGAATCTGGATATGGATCTGGACTTAAAGCTTAAACCAGTAAAAAAAAAAAAAAAAGTCTAAAACATTGGGTGTAATTTACAAAACAAATACGAAGGGAGGACCTTAATGAATAGTTACACGTTCATCACAAAATTAGACCCTTTTTTGTCTGGTTTTAATATCTGCAGTGACGTGGTTTTAACTCAACCCACATTGTCTCTCAATCATTAAATCTTCCCTCTGAGGTCTGAATTATGTTCATATTTAATGATATCAGATCCAGCATTAGGTCTGGGCTCATTTTGGACTTTAATCTACCTCAACATAAAACAGTCCTGATGCTGATGGAGATTACACTGAAGTCAACAGGCCTTTAAACAGCGGCACAATTTATGGTCAAAATCCTGTCTTTGTGGATGTTTTTGTCCGACTACACCAGGGTGTTTCATTGATAATGTCTTAAAGATGTAAACTGAACAGAACCAGATTGAGCTGTTAGTTTTCAGAATATCAAACCCATTTCTACACATATTAATACTGATGGTCTTCTCATCCAGTGGTTTGTGTCGTATCACATACACTACATGGCCAAAAGTACTGGGATGTCTGCCTTTACACACATGAACTTTAATACCGTCCCATTCTTAATCCGTGGGTTTAATCTGGAGTTGTTCCACCCTTTACAGCTGTAACTGCTTCAATTCTTCTGTTCAGGTTTTCAACCAGGTTTAGGACTGTGCTAATGGGAGTTTTTTTTGGTCTAGAAGTGCAAAAGTGAGTTCAGGTACAGATGTTGGAAGATCCCAGTGTCCACTCGGATTCATCCACAGGTGCTCCATCAGGCTGAGGTGAGTCCAGTTCCTCTCTACCAAACCCACTAGTCCATGTCTTTCCAGACATTTTTTTGTTCACTGGTGCCAGTCATGTTGAACAGGAAAGGGCTGCATGGTCCACAAAGTTGAACCATAAAACTGTCCAAAATGTCTGGTTCTGCTGAAGCATTCATAGTTTCTTGGACTGGAACTCAGGATCCGTGTCCAGCTCCTGGAAAAAACTCCCACACGATAACCCCCCGACTGACCCCCCCATCACCATACTTTACACTTGGCTCAATGCAGTCAGACAAGTAAGTTCTCCTGCAACCGCCAAACTCAGACTGGTCCATGGGATTACCAGACAGAGGGGTGATTGGTCTGTCCAGAGGACAGTGTCCACAGCTCTACAGTCCAGTGGCAGCTGCTTTTCACCACTGTGTCCCACACTTTGCATTGATCTGGTGATGGAAGGCTTGGAAGAGGTGTCCGAATACTTGTGTCAGTATACTGTATGTTAGAGTTTGTGCAGATTAGTGCGACTTCCTGAATTGTGTGGAGGAACAAGTCCAGAATCAGCCCCGTCCCCCTGTGATGTGGGACCAGCATGAGACGTGGAACAGGTTGGGTTGAGTTTCCTCTGTGGTTTCCTCAGATTCAGGAGATAAGTGGTTTTCAGCCGCCGGTATCTCCGAGCTTCATTGAACCATGGAGTGAACATCAAACACGTCTCCACCTGCTTTGATCACACGTATGTGAAGATAAAACACTCAGATCTGAGGCAGAAGAAGGAAACTCTAACCATCTGAACCAACATGAAGGTACACCAGTCTTTATGAGGATGTTTGAAGGTCAAACATGGAAAAACATGTTTATGGAGGTGGATTCTTCATATGTACACATGGTGGACGAGGACAAGAAAAAGTACAACTTCTGAAATTTTAACAAATCTACATGACTTTAATTTGAGCGTATTCCTGTTTTTCTTGTTGTTGTTTACCTTGTCTGTGATTGGCTACCACCAGAAAGCTGTGGTTGTGGATTCTGAAGGCCTCCCAGTCCAGAGCCGAGTGGGTCTCCAGAGTCTGATGACGGACAAACCGACGCCGTTGACGACTCCACCGGTAGATGACTGATAGCTCAGGCTCCACCTCCCCGGAGTTGGCCACCACCAGGAAGTCCTGTAGAAGAGAGGAGGTCAGCTGTGGTCTTCAGCATCCACAGAAGATGAGGACACAGTAAACCAGAACCACAGATACAAGCAAGAGGACTTTTCCTACATTTTCTGAGGACACTGTTCTGTTTTGTTTCCATTCTGTCTAACTCAAAAAGATGAATGGTTACAGTTTGACCTTCACTGTTTATTCTAAATCAGATGGATTTTAAGTCGTCATGTTCATGTGACAGGAATGGGACCAGATGGATCAGTTTCAGGTCTTTGTGAACATATAAACCACCTCCATGAACAAACATCGCACAATGTCAACGTCACTTCAAACACCACTACAACCTTTTCATCTCCTTTTTTTCTTCTCAGTCTGTTTGTTTTGACCTTTTCTGTGATTTCACTTTTCATCCTCAACAGATAAAAGCCGGAAAGGTTCAAACTGAGGTCAGAGGTCATACTCTTACCTTGTCATCGATGCTGAAGTGTTTCCAGGCTCGAGCTTCTCGGGTGCTGATATTCTGGAACAACTGGAACGAACCATCTGTCCACTTGTAGATGCCAGAACCAGGCCGAGAGTCCCTGATGGTTACCATGGAGACGCATGGGACAACAATACGTCAAACATGATTTGGACTTCAGTTCCATGAGTCCATATCAAGTTAAGACCAGAGGGGTCAAGACCTGGTTCAGGACATTTCAACACTAATGTCTAATGTCTAATCTCACTAGAGTTTTTGTTGCTAATAATAATTATTATTATTTCTGTTTCTACAGTAATTGTTGTCATTATTTTCTTTCCCTCTATTTATTTATTTTTCTTATACCTGTACATACATATGATGTCATTAATAATAATGGGTTAGATTTATATGGAGCTTTTCTATTTACTCACACTCAAAGTGTGCTCATTAGATCAATTATTCCATTCCATTAATTAATCCATATGTTTAACTACAAACCACAGCTGCCAGTCCACGCCAACGGCCCCTCCCACCTTTAAACATTCATATCCCAGTGTAAGTGGTAGTGTCACAGTGAAGGGTGAAGTGTCTTGCCCAGGGACACAACAGCACATGACTATGACTGTGGGATTTGAACTGCCAACCCTCTGGTTATTGTACAACCCACGTCACTTCCTGAGCAACAGCCGCCCCAGGGCTGATACTGGAACCTTCATTTCCCAGAAGGTTCAACAAAGTTCAATCTGATCTGATCTATTCATATGTGTCGTCTGTACTCTGATCTTTGATGGATGGTGTCGCAGGTCTAGAACAGGTGGAGGTCAGGGTTAAACGCTATGCAGGTTTTCATGTGGTTGTGGTTATGGTTTATGTTACAGTTGTTGTTGCGGTTTTCATTGCGGTTGTTGTTGCAATTCTTGTTGGGGTTTTTGTTACACATTTCATTGCAGTTTTTGCTTGTTTTTCATTATAGTTTTCATTGTAATTTTTGTTGCAGTTGTTGTTGCAGTTATTGCCATTGTCATTGCAGTTGTTGTACCTGTTGGCTGCTGCCATGAAAAGACCCTCAGACTTGATGGAAAACACCTCTATATCAAAGGTCTCAGAGTTGGTGTAAAGGTCTTGATAATCCTCCACATAGTCCAGACGTTCCTGATCTGCAAAAGAACAGTTCTGATCAGACCAGGACCAGAAAACCAGGGCACCTGGTCATATATCTGTAAAGTTCTGATGTAAATGATAATGTTCTGATCTTCTCACTGTGCAGTAGAGTTATCCAGGTGAATCCATCACAAATGAACAGGACTTTTCTCTTTACGTCGAACCACAGCTGACCCTGTTCTGACTCAGAACACGGAAGATGATTCCCCAGGGTCACCCGGACCTCTGCCTCTAAACAGACAGACAGACAGACAGACAGACTGAACATCTACTAAACAGCAAAACAAAAAGGTCTACATCTCACTTTAACCACTTTTACATTAAATGGATGAACATCTATGCTTGAATTAACACTTTTATTGAATAAAATCAAATATAGTTATATTAAATATATATTCCGATATAAATCCATTTAAATCAGTAAAGTTATGTTTGGGTTCAAAGTGAAAACTGAACCTACAGCTTAAATAAAACACTATGTTCTTTGAATGTAAACTCAACTGAATGTGAACTTCTAATGAACAGTAATAGTTTAATGTTACTACTGATGGGATTTAAGTCAATGTAAACACCTGTTTTCTGTCTGTGATGTGGAGTCTCCGTTCAGAAAGATAATGAGTCAATTCCTTTAAACCACAAACAGGTACAAAGAGATGATGACTGACTTGAAACAACCCTGAGGATGTGATCACACCTGCACATGACGCTGGTTTCACATCCACCAAAGTCTGATTAAAGCTCCATCACACGTTCAGATTCACCTCCATTCACACCCTTCAGGCACCACCTCATATTAAATACAGCAAAGTTTATACACCAACACTGTAGTCATATTCATGTTAGACCTGTTTCTAAAGATCAGATTCTCTTCAGTTGAGTCTCTAAGTCTCTCTTTATTTTATAGTAGTAATGAGCAACTAAACAGAATGAGTGAAAGAATCACCTGGATAGTGATGGAAGCTAATGGGACTTCTACCTGCTTGGTCACATAACAGGTCACATGACTGGTCCATTCCAACATTAACTATATTCACATAAAAAAAATAAGGGAAAAAAAACCAGTTTCCTCTAAATGTAAAATATAACCTGATATAATTCAGATTGGATTTGAGCCACATACAACAGTAAATGGTTCATTTAGTTCTTGTGGTTCTTCAGTTCTAAGCTTTGGAAAATGATAAATAGAACATTAACGGTAATTATGTGAAGGAACAGATGAACATTAAGCTGCATCTGTTTCTCTAAACTTTACTCATCGTCATTAAATCCAATAACAGCAGTGAATTCATCTCCATCCACTGGTCGAGTCTGATGATGTGTGACCTCAATGTGTTGTTATGAAAACACAACTTGGAAACCGAAAACCAGAGCCAATCCCAGAGCAATCTGAGTGGATGTGGATATCACTTAAGCACAGTATGAAGTGGTTTATGAGCTTTCATCACTAATTTGGTGATGTATTAAAACAATCCTTGATGTGTTTGTGACCATTTGTGACTCCGCCCCCAGGCTCCTGAACTCTGCCCCTTGGACCTCATGTTCCAGGAAAAAAGGTGAGATGGTGATCCCTGCTTTTTTCCACCAATGATCGATTTACACAGCTGAGCCACAGGAATAAGAGTTGAGACAGGCTGAAGTTTTACACAGCAGACCTCTGTTTTGGAATCAAAGGGGTGGTGACGTATAACTTGCGTGTCAGAAATACCCTGAGCATAGCAGTGTTGCTAACCTCTCCAGAGTCAGAGAGTCTTTCACAAATGTTAGCATGGATAGAGTCTTCCACCCAAACTGACTACAGCTCACGGTGCTCAGCATCTCCCTAGTTTGACATATTTCTGGTAACGTTGATTTGTTTGTTTACTGTACACGGGCCGTGCTCATTCTTAAATTCCCCTGGCATGGGGTTTGCACATGTAGAAGTCATCAAAACGACACCATGGTTGCGTTTTTGTTCTTCCGGTCGTTCCTTTTCCATAGTGTTCCGGAATCATAATTCCACCTTTATCATGACTCTGTTACTACCTCCAGAGGTGATACAGAGCTGTGACAGAGGTGGGACCAAATGATTCACTATTTCATCTACATAGACGTCGTTCCAGAATAGAGGCGAATATTCCCATAATAGAAGTGTTGTGTCAAAGGGGCTTCTGACTCTGATACAGTGAAACAGCGCTCACCGTACGGGTAAACAGGTCCGGGCCGGTCTGGCTGCAGGGGGGTGGACCTTAAGACCGGGGGGACTGCCAGCTCAGCCACACCTGGGTCAGAGGTCGGACACAGTCTAGGTGTGGCATCAGAACCAGGAAGGAGAACCAGCTGACGGAGTAAACCCTGAAGAGACAGGAAAAACAACCTGAGAACCCAGAAAGAAGGAAAACAGATGAAAAACACAGAGAAAAAGATAGTTTGTGTGTTGTATTGTAATGAAGACGTGGATTAAATATGTGTTGGCTTGTTCCCTCTTCTACAGATGAGGAAATAACAGTAAAACTAAAGTAAGTATTTCATTTGTATCATTGTATATTTCATCCATCCATCCATCCATCCATCCATCCATCCATCCATCCATCCATCCATCCATTTAACCAGATGTGTGAATGCAG
>JAPTYQ010000015.1:34406739-34419956 GCA_029814465.1 Ostorhinchus cyanosoma | reverse complement strand
GTACACGGAAAATACAAGTACACGGAGCATAGAAGTACACAGAACATACGAGTACATGGAGCATAGAAGTACACGGAGCATACAAGTACATGGAGCATAGAAGTACACGAAGCATACAAGTACACGGAACATACAAGTACATGGAGCATACAAGTACACGGAACATACAAGTACACAGAGCATACAAGTACACGGAAAATACAAGTACACGGAGCATAGAAGTACACAGAACATACGAGTACATGGAGCATAGAAGTACACGGAACATACAACTACATGGAACATACAAGTACATGGAGCATAGAAGTACACAGAACATACAAGTACATGGAGCATAGAAGTACACATAGAACACACATGTATACACACATACAGTGATTCCAAACACACACGAGTCGGTTACAGACTCTGGAAAACATGGAGGAGGAGGAGGGAGAAAAAGGAAATCCACAATCCATATATGGACACGAGTCTGAAACACATGGATAATCTGGACACACACACACACACACACACACACACACACACACACACAGACACAAACAGCTCTGTGTTTAACTCTTTGTGTATCCAATCGTATCTTAAAGTTGCATTAACCCTTTAAATGTCAACAAGTTTTACCATAGCAGTGTAAAAAAACAGAGTCTGGTGACAAGCCTTATGGGTAATGTAGTGTCCAAAAGAAAACATATTTCATTAGTTTGAAATGTTTCAATAAATATCTGTGGTCTGAGGTTATTTAGAGCAGACATTTAGCCTTTTTATGATATTAAAGATAAGATGAATTGTAAAACTGACCCAGTTACACAGATGAGCTGGACACAGAAATGGATTTAAAATCAATGAATTAACTTGTAATTGATGTGGTGATTAATTAATTAATTAATTCAATTACAGTTGAATCAACTGGAGGAGGAGCAGGGATCTGTAGTAAGAGTGTAACGATCAAAATAATCAAAAATATACATTACAGAGCTTTAGCAAAGTTTTTAAGGCTTAAGGCTCATAGTGTTAGTTTAGCCTAATTATATCAAGTTAGTATGAAGTTTACAGTTAATTAAAGGTATGATATGTAGCGGCTCCACTTTACAACTTGGGTGTGTTCCATTAAATCAAAGCAAATTTTATTCATATAGCACCAATCCAGAAGAAAAGTCATCTCAGGGCACTTTACATAAAGAGCCGGTTAGAAGCAGATGCTCAAGCCAGTTTACAGAAACCTGACACAATCCTCCAGGAGCAAACGTTTGTGACTGGTGACAGAGGAAAAACTTCCTTTTAATAGGCAGAAACCTGGAGCAGACCCTGACTCCTGGAAGATGGATGTCTGGGGGTAAGAAGGGTTGGGTTAGAGATAGAGAGTAAAGGGGGGGGGGGGTAGATCAGCTGATACTACTACAAATACAAGTATTAACAGTGGAGATACTATCGCTGGAATTAGAATTAGACCAGGGCTGTTATAATCTGATCTAAAGTGGGCCAAAGCAGTAAAATCATAGACAAAAATAATCTATAACTATTGAGACTTCCAAGTTTGTTTTAGTGCAAAAAAAGTAAAATTAAATAATGAAAATGTTAAAATCTACATTTACAAACATTCCTTTTGCAAAAAATAATGATTGACTTGAATAACCTGAAACTAAGTGTAATTTTGACAATGTTATGCTTCAGCTTATTTATACATGTGCATTACAGATCAGATCCAAAAAGGAACAAAGAATTTAGTAAAAGACAGAATATTGATACAAATGCAGTTTGGATTTTGGAGTCGTCATTATTTCCAGGTTATTCTGCTGTTCTTTTACTGGTCAAAGCCACTTGTGATCAAACTGGATGAAAATGAGTCTGACATCCTTGACTGTTCATGTTTTCAGTGTATCATCCTATGAGCCCGACTGGACCCTCTGGCGGCCGGTTTTGGCCCACAGGTCGTATGTGTGACACTCCTGCATTAGATAATGAGGCAACAAGGTGTAATATTATCAGATCAACTTTAAAATATTGAAGACATGTTTTTTATATTATTGAATAAATACTTTAGTAAAATACTTCTAATGATTTACAGATTGTAAACGTGGTTTTGTTGTAGGGACACAGGTCTGGGCCGGCTCTTGTGATCTTTATCTGGACCAGGACTCGTAACACATTTCCTGGATCTGAGAACAGACCCAGAGCTCATCTTTGCACACAGGATCTCTGGGCAAACTGTAATGTCCACACATGGACATGGGGCGGTTGTCGCTCGGGGTCGAGTGGGTCGGTCTGTGGGAACCTCCTGTGGGGGGATTTCCTGTTCCAGGCCCCTGTCCTTATAAAGCTCGGAGTTTTGGATTCTCTCCGTGTTTCATGACTGTGAACGGCCCATGACTGACTGATGCTGCCTTCAATGTCCACTGCGACATCCTGACACTGTGATCAGGATCAGACTAATCCAGGGTCTGCACATGGGATCAGAACCCACCACAGGGTTTATACTCATCCATCAGACTCTGCAGAAGGTGTTATTATTGTCCAGGACAGTAGAAGGAGATACAGTCTGTCCAACTGTTTCAGTGTGTTATTGTATCAGGCCCATTCAATAAACGCAATAAATCATAATTAAATAATAATAAAGTAAATAATTAGGCTCAACTATAGGGAATTTTCCCATTGCAGTAACATGAATGTCCACTAGGGGCAGCGTCACCAATGAGTCTACTGGAAAGATATGAACTGTGTGTGCGTGTGTTGTGTCACTGTGTGCGTGTTAGTGTGTTGTTATTGTGTGTGTTGTGTTACTGTGTGCGCAGTGTTGTGTCTGTGTGTGTATTATGTTAGTGTGTGTGTGTTTAGTTAGTGTGTGTGTGGTGGTGTTAGTGTGTGTGTTATGTCACTGTGTATGTTGTGTTAGTGTGTTTATTGTATCACTGTGTGTGTTGCGTTAGTGTGTGCACATTGTATTACTGTGTGTGTTGCGTTAGTGTGTGCACACTATGTTACTGTGTGTGTTGCGTTCCTGTGTGTTGTGTTACTGTGTGTGTGTTGTGTTAGTGTGTGTGTGTGTTACTGTGTGCGTGTTTTGTCTTTATAAGGCTTCCTGCTCATATTTGTTTAAGAGTCACTGTTGATCTTCTGTCTCTGCTTCTATTTTTTTTCTCGGTTTCTATTTTCAGTTTGTTTAAAGCTTCTTTTCCAACCGACAGTGAAACAGTAGAAACACCCTTTAGGGTCCTTAACTGTTTCCATCTTCTTCTACTTTGTTCTTTTACTGAAGTCCATTCTTTCAGTGTCTGTTTCTCCTGTTTTCTTCCTTGTCTTCTTTTACATTGTTTTTATTAAATAAATTTTCTGTCTGTCATTCATTTAATCCTCTCTTCAGTTACTGTAATAATGTAGATGTAGATCATATAGATCTAAATCAGTGTATCTCAACCTTTTTTGAACAAACACTCCTTTACATCATCATGAACCTGTTTCAACTTCATGACTTTTCTGTTTATTTTAACTTGAAAAAACTTTAGTTTATTTTTTTATTTTTTTTAAATTTCTGTAACTCGGGCTCTGGTTTTTAAACATTTTTACACTCGGTACTACATTTCCCATCATGCCCACACATCATCAGTGTCTGAGACAAGGCTCTGCTGCCCCCTGGTTGACACTTTAAATAACACAGAGAAGGAGAAGGCCTCACGGTTCAACACATTTATACAAACCTGGATTTATCCTAATGAACCCATGTCCATGACAATAATTGCAATAATTAGATCTGATGCGTTTACAGTCACTTCAGAAATAGGATAATCCATAAACCTGGTTTTAATGTTTCAGTCCATTATTGGATTTATTTCAGAGTATATAGTGACGCAGAATCCAACTTTTTATTATTGTCTTCTACGTCACTTCTGTTTTCTATGATTTAATAGTTTTTCCACATGTTCAGATGTAACAGAACTAAAAAAATTTGATTAACCTGTATACATGCATGAAGACATGGGAGGATTGGGAACAAATCCAGGTGTGTTAATCTGATTTATTATAATCAGATTACTGCTGTTATCTGATAAAACAGATCAGATTATTCTGTTTACATGATCAATAATAATACTGATCAGAGTATTAATGTGGATGTAAACAGGGTCAGTGTTTGATTGTGTTACTGTTTCATCCATTTAAGTTGAAATTGTATGAACATTGACGGAAAATAAAAATAACCTCAAATACATTTAAATCTAAGTCTGTTTGAGTAAAAGTCCATTTACTGACTATCTGACTGTTATTTCTTACTGTTGACTGTGAGCGTCCATGTTGCAGAATCGACGGTGACTCCACCCCCTCCGGCAGCCGCGGTCAGCTGACACCGGTACTCCCCTTGGTCTAACTCCCTCACCCTCTCCATGGTCAGGGTCAGTCTGGGTCCATCCTGTCTCTGCTGCAGACCTGGTCTGGTCTGAACCGGGACCCCATCCTTCAGCCAGGTTACCACAGAGATGGCCCCAGATGACACTGCAAGCAGAGACAGGAAATAAAAAGTGACTCCTAGAGGCTGAAGGCGACCACTACACTTCGTACACAGATGTTGAAGAAACAGGGATGAAGACACTTAACCAGAAAATAAATACTGGACAGACAGAAAGAATGAACAAATACACACATTCACACATTTAAACCTGGTGAGAAAAGCACACACTACAGAAGAAAACTGCATGAAACTGAACCAGTGAATCCCATAAATCACTGGAACTGTTCGACGACATAAAATGATATTAGAAATGATAACTCTACGAGTGAGTGTCCGTCCTGTTGTGTGTGAGGAATGTCTGAAAAGACGCTAATAACATATGGGACTAAAATATCCTCATGTTACCGTTAAAGAATGAAGGATTTTATGGAATTCATCTGCAAAAATGTGACAAACTGACATAAATCTGTTGAATATGTTGTAATAATAACTATGACCTATGAGACCTGCTGTGCACATGTCTACTAGATATTTTTTAATGAATAAAAAAATTAAATCTGTTAAATCATTATTTAAGGCTTTATTGTGTGTGTTCTTATTTAGATATGAAATAGAACAGAATAACCTTAATCGTCATTGTGCAAAAACATGAATAACAACAATACTTCAGAAAATAAGGATAGAGTAGGTATATATAAAATCACAAAAAACTAAAAAGTAAAATAAGAAAGTAGAAAATAAAATGTATAAAAGTAAAAGGGTCCTCAACTGTATCTGTATTCACACGTTTGACTGTTGTTATATTTATTACCTTGGCAGGTGAATGTCACCTGGGCTCCTTCCGTCGCCTCCTGGTCCAGAGGAACAGCCTCAAAACGCAGGTTGGAGACCGCTGGCAGCCTCCGGACAGTTCTGATACAAGACCACATAAATCAGAGACCAGAACCAGAACAAACAGAAAAACATAATGCGCATGCACTTGAAAACCCTTGGCCGGACTTGTCAGGCACACTACTGCCACCCACTGGCCTGATTCAGTGCATGGCAACATTTTTGGACAGATGGATGGTTGGACAGATGGCCAACTGATGACAATATTGAACAATCTGATCAACCAGAACACTGCTCCCTATTGTTACCATGGTGATGATGTACCTGCAGTCTGATCCAGTCTGGACTGGTCCAGGGGGACTCACCGTAGACTGGACCTACAGACACAGATGTACAGATTGTTAATGCTTTTCCTTCAGTCAGGTTCTGATCCGTTGTTCCTGTGACCCACCGACTCAGAGGCTGCAATTCTCTTCTCTGCCAATGGAGGGAGCTGGACTGAGGGTCTGCCCCTGCACGTGGCTGCAAGTAAAGGCTGGTCCTGGTCCTGGTCTTCCCTAGGGCTGACGGTGGGTTTGACATCCTGTGTCCTGTAGGGGGAGACAAAACAAGATCTTCATCATCGTCATCAAACAGAACCCACAGATACAGTGACAGGACAAATCAACCTCCATCAGGAGAAAATAATGTACTGAATGAGAGAATTGAATGGAAACTGTCCAACAGCATTGTTTACAGTCTGTTAAAGGTCTGGAAGTTAGATCAGATGTACAAAGAGTGAAATGACTGTGGAAATGTGCGCTCCTCCACGCCAACTCCACAGCTTGTGCACGCACGTTTCTAGTGCTTTGGAACCTTTGGCGACACTTAGAGGTGATACTGGGAAACTGTTAATAATGTGAAAAAAGTGAATACCTCCGAGTGAGGTGCGCATTAGAGATATCAGCCCAGTACATTTCAACCACATACAGACACATGGACACAAACTTCACTTGTTGATAAATGTATTTAATGTTAATGTCTGTCAGAACATTTATCAGTCGGTCCAGGCTCATTGATACAGACTGTCCTTATCATGTCCTCTTGTGACTCGGGTGCGGACACGGCCATGAACGGGCATCAGCTGTTGGCGAACCGAACCGAAGCATCAGCTGACACGGGGAGGGTCCAATCCCACGGTGTGTATGAATTTGAAAAAAAAAAACCAAAAAAACAGACAATAAGTCAAGATCTGAACATTAAAGAAACCACCAACCACTACTTGGTGGCGGCGGTGGTGGGGCTCCATGCACAATGATGGAGGTCTGATGACCTCAACTGGGGACAATGTCAGGGACTCATGCCTTGGGACTCAGGGGTAGGATCGCCCATCAACCCGGGCTGAGGTCTCCAAAGTAGTTGGACAACTCCTTGATGGCTGAGCACCGGAGGTCGAAGAAATCCATCCTTAAAGCTCTGGATGTTGTGGGGCTGTTTTGGCTGACACGCCTCTTCAACATTGTGTGGAGGACAGGGACAGTAATTCTAGACTGGCAGACTGGGGTGGTCCCCCGGAGCATGTGTTCCACTTATAGGGGGATCACACTCCTCAGCCTCCCTGGAAAGGCCTATGCCAGCGTAGTAGAGAGGACACTCCGACCTCAGATTCAAGAGGAACAACATGGTTTTCGACCCAGTTCTTGACCAGCTTTATCCTCCACAGGCTCCTAGAAGGTTTGTGAGAGTTAACTCATCCAATCCACATGTTTTGTGGACCTGAGGAAGGCATTTGACCATGTCCTTCGGAACATCCTGTGGAGGGTACTGTGGTAGTATGGGGTCCACGGCCCACTCCTATGGGACATTAGGTTCTAGTATGACCGGAGCCAGACTTTGGTCACCATTGCCAGGAGTAAGTTGAATTCATTCCAGGTTTGGGTTGGACTCCATCCGGGCTGCCCTTTGTTGCCAATTCTGTTCATAACCTTTAAGGACAGAATTTCTAGGTGCAGCCAAGAGGAGGAGGGGGTCCGGTTTGGGGCCCTCAGGGTGGCATCTCTGTTTTTTATGTAGATAATGTGGTCTTGGGGCTTCATCTAACTGTGACCGCTAGCTGGCACTGGGACAATTTTCAGCTAAGTGTGAAGCAGCTGGGATTAAGATCAGCCCCTCCAAGTCAGAAAAGGGTGGAATCCCCTCTCCAGGTTGGAGTAGAGTTACTGCCCAAAGTGGAGGAGTTTAAGTATCCCGGGGTCTTGTTCACGAGTGAGGGGAAGATGGAACAAGAGGTGAACAAGTGGACTGGGCAGACCCAGGACACACTGGAGGGATTACATCTCTTGGCTGACCTGGGAATGCCTTGGAATCCCCCTGGAGGAACTAGAGGAGGTGGACGGGAGAGGCAAGTCTGGGCTTCGCTGAGGCTGATGCCCCCATGACCCAGACCCAGATAAGAAGAAGGATGGGACAGATAGATAGTTGTGATTCATGGTTTATTATGTTAAACATTTGTATTGTAAGTGGACAGGTGAGACTCACCTGGATGGGCTGTCAGACCCACCTGTGGACAAACAGAAAACACATCAGGACTGAAACACAGACCCACCTGCACATCACATGACACAGGGAGCATCTGATTGGTTTACTCACCCTGGATGCTGAGCTCGGTGCTAGCGGTTGCTGACCCAGTGCCATTGGTCAACAAACAGGTGTAGCTGCCCACGTCATCCAAACAAGCAACCTTTATCTCCAGAAAGTGAAGACCACTGCGCTCATACATACTGACCCGCCCACTGGCCTGAAGCTCCACCTCCCCCTGAAGAACACAGGAAATAAATCATCCACTTCTTCCACTTGATGGGTGAAAACACTACTTTGTGTTTCCAGTATTTCTAAATAACATGTAGTGTGGATTTTATTAGTTTCGGTTTTTGATGGTGACAGTGACCAGTATGCAGACTAGTGATTAGGCTACGCCTACCCTGAGCCATGTGATCGTCGGCGGTGGGCGTCCTGTGGTTTTGGCTGTGAACTTGGCAGTCTGTCCCAGCTTCGTGAACACTCGACTGGGCTTGGTGATGAACCTGGGCGGACTCTCGCCCCAAATACTGGGCCGGGTTTCCACAGAGCCACGTCTGGAATCATGGGAAATGTGAGTTTCATTGAGACTGCATTCACTTTATTTATTTTATCTCAAACAGTGAAATGAATAATCAGCCCTGAAACATGTTGAACATTTACAGATTAATACAGACGCAGACAAACAGTCCAATGAAAGTAGATGCGTCAACATCCGAAGATGCACTGAAGCTACAGATTTATTGACCCACGGTTTAGGAACTGGAACTGTTCCACCGACGCCAGATTTATTAAGTCTGATTGAAGGGAAGTGACACCAGAGATACAGATGAACCCAGAACTAGAACTCACCCGGGTTTCAGTGATGACATGAGGCTATATTTCTTCCCAGAGTTCTCTGCAGGTGGAAAAATGAGCATTAGACTGAACAGAGTCAGGAAAATACTTACAAACATACATGATGAAAACGATTAATATAGAGCAGTTCAGAACCAGGACTGGGGTCCAAACTGGGACCCATAATGGGGCTGATTCAGAATCGACTGTAAATGTCCTGGACATTAAAGATGGACGTTAAAGATGGCGTAGAAACGTGGACGATAAAGGTGGACATCTGAGCTCAGTAAACCCAGGCTTTCATCCCCCTCAGAGTGAAAATCTGGATCTATTTAGAAACAGGAAACTCCTGTTGATTTGTTTACGACGCAGTAAAATCTGTGAAACTCACTGAACCACAGTGTGCTAATCACAAAGGCATGATGGGAAATATAGAGACTGCACAAAACATGGATTAAGCAGCTGCAGTGATGGTTTATGATGAATATAAGGAGTAAAAGACAGTATTTCTGTACATAACATGTAGTTTCAATTAATGTGGTGTGGATAAACTACTGCCAAGTACACAGTGGGTACATTTTCTTGACTTACTCTCACCTGTTCTCAGCCGCATTTGAATAGTTTTTATTCATCAGTTCAGATCGGCACTGTTTCTTTTAAGCTTAAAGTTTTTATCTGTTCATGTTTTATCTGTTCAGGCCTATACTTTTTAATGCTGCTGTAATGCTTTTAATGTTTTATGTAAAGCATTTTGAGTTGTCTTGTACATGAAATATGCTATATAAATAAACCCGACCTGCCTTACTAACATTTTCTCAAAAGTCACCCATCTTTCATATTTTTAAACTATTAGTATATGCTATTATATTGTCATTGTATTCTATTATAGTCTGTGGATAATGTTAGCTTCCGTTTGATCAACAGTTAAAGTGAACCTGTACTGGTCATGTTTCTCACATTAACTGTTCTTTGGGTTTTGCTTATAAATAACAGAGGCACAAATTCAATAAAAAAGCACCATAAATACACCACACTGGACCTTTTTATAATGTGAATTATGGGTGGGGTCAGAACCTACAGGGAGCAGCCTTAAGTAACATACCATCGTTGATTCCAGATGATGAGTAAGAGTAAACCAGTATCAGTCAGTGAGACAGACTGAGTTAAAGTATGTGTTAGTGTTTGTTCAATCGTAATGTTTCCATTCCACCACTGTTCTAGAGACGTGACCCAGCGCTGGATGATAATGTGTCATCTTAGATTGGTGTCTGCTGCACAGGGTCAGTGGCCAGTCCATCTCAGCCCAGGTAATCAGACAATACAACCAGTCTGGGTCAGTACTGGTGCTGGAACAGCCCATGAAGGAGGAAACATGCCTCTGATCCTGTCTGACTGACGGAGCAGTGACTTACTATGGGACAACGTGTACTTGACAATGGGATATAACCTAAGTTATAAGTAAGCTACGGAACCACTACAATTATACATGATCTTTGAAATAGATACCAATAAAAATTCACTACAGGTACACTTTAATGAATACAATACTTCATAAATGAGGCAAAATCAGCAGTTTACAAATGACAAAAACACAAAGTTCAGAGATAAAACAGCAAGAGAAGAGCAACAGTGCCACCAATAGGCCGAGCAATAAAGTTTCAGATAATGAAGAAAAAGTTTAACTCAGAGACATGACACAAAGCAATTAAGGAAGTGAAACACTAAAAACAGGCAAAAAGACAGAACCAGGAGAATCTGAGTGAAAACACAGACTCGTTAGTCGATGTTATTTTACTGAACCCTCATTAAACCCTTTAAACCGAAAATACTACACATAGTGTCTTAGATTCACACCTTCCAGGAGAATCTCCACAGTAACCTGTCGACTCCCCGCCTGATTGGTGGCCTGACAGGTGTAGCGGCCCAGGTCCTCCGCTCTGACTCCGCCCACCACCAGGCTAAAGGTACCCCGGCCACCCTGTGCCGCAACACAGTGCTCTCCACCAATCACAGGCCGGCCATCCTTGTACCATGTGACTTGAGGTTCAGGAAAGCCGTGGACCTGGAACAGAGACAGGTCAGCGTCTGGGTTTGGACAGGTTCATCTTTAACTGGGTTTATTTTTTCCTGTTTGTTCCTCGGTTTAGTCTCTGGGTTTCTCTTCTGTTCAGATCTGTGACGGACCAATGGTTAAAACAGAAGAACAGATGAAAAACAACACCGTTCGTCTTTAGTTCCAGACAGTGACGCCTCATCGATGCTGGTCACATGACCTGGCACAGATGTTAACCCGGTGCAGATTCCTCCTGTTTCTTCTTCTTGTTTCTGTCATTATGAGGATGGTTCTTCACCCATGACAAGACTTTTAAACTCATGTTTGTTCAGGTTCCACGTTCAGACCAACATAATCTAAAGTAAAATAACAATAACCATTAAATAATGACAAATACAAACTTTTGTTTTAGAGTGAAAACAGTAAAATAGCGCTATGAAAATGTTTACATCTACAAACGATCCTTTGAAAAATGGGAATAACCTGAAATGTCTTCATAAAGATAATTGAAATTTCAACAATACTGTCTAAGTTTATAATTTTTTACACTAAATCAAAGACAGGTTTAAATTTGTCAATATTTCTAGTTTATTATGATAGTATCTACTTTATATCATATTGTTCTGAATGTGGAACCTGATTTTAACATAATTTATTGTTAATATCTTCAGTGTAATTTTTCATTTCATTAATTCATTCCATGGGCCGGATCGGACCCTTTGGGGGCCAGTTTTGGACCACAGGCCATATGTTTGACACCCCTGATCTGTGACATCAGTTTGTAAAGACAGGAACCCTCTCCTGTCAGAGGAGTGATGGAACGACACATCCTCTTCCCTCTTTGTCGTATTAAACATCTTTTACTTCTCACATTTTAACCAAATGCAACAAGACAAAGACAAATGAAGAAACACATTCCTGTCTACTTCTTATTCTTTACGATTGTAGGTGGGATTTTGCCACTGGTCACGTGACTCACCTTCCCGTCCAATCGAGCGTCTCCTCCTAGTCGCACTCGGATGTTCCGTGGAGGCTGAACGAAGGCCGGGGGTTGGCTGCCATGGGAACCGTGTCCCGTCACCTTGGAGATGGAGGAGGCTGAGGCCAAACGGACGTCACTCATGATGCTGACACAAGAAAACAACAGAATAATGTCAGAATAAAAGAAACAAAATCCATCAGATGAGATCATGTCATATTATTGATTAGGAATTATTTTATCAACATTAAAAAACATGGGCTGACTTTCTGACCCTAAGTCATGAAAACCACCAGACACTGGATCACACCTCGAGTGTTTCCTGATCACAGACTCAGATAAAAGCATCATGGGAGATGATCGGTGAACATGTGACTGCATGTGAATGACCATATATGGACAAAAAACACCAACCCAGAATCCATCAGTTTAAGGCACTAATAGGATCAGGATCAGCAGGTTTCGGTTAAAGTACCGCCACTGACCCCCAGGGGGCGCTGTCTAATGTCCACCAGACCTGTTGGACTGAACGGAGCCATTGTGAGCACGCTCAGTGTGAGCGGTGCGTCAGTCTACAGATATTTGAGTTTTATCAGTCTGGTGTTTTCACAGTAAACAGGGTGGCGTTCTGTCGCTGTCAGAGGCCGACGCCCACTGTTGTTTAACGCCTTATATGGCATTAAAGATCACCACCATGTTAAATACAAAACATTCAAGCATTGACGTTGACCTGATGAGGCTGGAACCGATCCACAGGTCTGGACGTCTGCATTAACCCTCATCAGTTCAGTATCGAGGGTAAAACCATTAGATTCACTATCGACACACACGACCTGACACTAATAAAGACAGACATAATGAACCAAACTGTCGTTCAGGTCCAACAGTTACAATAAAACAACCAAACAAACGATGATACGATTCAAAACCCGATGAAAATACAAACATAAGAAAATCTAAACAACACAAGGATGAGAAGAACAGTCACTAAATAAAACAAACAATGCACATAAACCCTCTGACCACATCTGGACCAACATGGCTGACATCATGGTGGTTCATGTTTCTGGTGGATCTGGATCATGTGGTCAAACCTCAGCAGGATCTGGATGCTTTACATTCATATAGGGCAGGGGTCACCAACCCTGGTCCTCGAGATCTACTATCCTGCGTGTTTTAGATGTTTCCGTCTTCAAGCACACCTGACGGTCACCATCAGGCTTCTGCAGAACTTGATCATAGGCTTATCATTTGAATCAGGTGTGTGGAAAGAGGGATACATCTAAAACATGCAGGATAGTAGATCTGGAGGACCAGGGCTGGTAACCTCTGGTGTAAGGGGGTGCTACTGAATTTGTTCATCGCCTATAATTATCAAATCAAAATTTATTTATATAGCGTCAAATCGTAACAAAAGTTATCTCATGATACTTAACATATGTGATAGTGATAGTGCCTGCTCTCTTTGGTTTATGGTCCCCCCATGCTCAGCCCGTTTCTTTTATATACCTGTGTGTGTGTGT
>JAPTYQ010000015.1:34281191-34403952 GCA_029814465.1 Ostorhinchus cyanosoma | reverse complement strand
GGTGTACTGATTTTAATATGTAAAGCACTTTGTGCTACATCGAACTGTATGAAAAGTGCTATATAAATAAAGATTGAGATTGATATAGAGAACAAATACAGTTCATTACAGGTTTGACGAGGTGTTTGTGGTGTCATCTAAAACCAAACTAATGTGTTTAATGACCTTCCTGTGCAGATACATGGATCCAGGTTACAGTTCTTCATGGGTCTGGTCCTTTGTTTGCCCTGACGTTCACCTGTTCCCAAGCAGATAACAGCTGACCCGTCGCCACAGTAACACAGATACCACTGCGGTGACACAACGGAGGGATGTGAACATCAGCACAAACACAGCAAGTATTAGGAATGCAGCCAAACACGGTCTGGGCTGTTCATGAACCCACAAAACCTGGATCAGATCTACATGGACAGGACCAGGATCGAACACCAAACGTGCATCCATCAGCTGCATCCACAACCAGACGGAACCACAACACGTGTCAGTTTAACACATAAGGAGGTAACTGGAGGTGTGTGTGGTTACTATGGTAAGTCCCACCTCTTCTACATGGTTGCAACAGTGATTCCTGCCTCGTTTGTCAATCACAAACACTAACAAACTGACATTGTCCTTTAGTTTCATGGTCGATCAGAGGGTCCTGAGTGTCAGTGTTGCCCAGCATAAATTGTCCCCCCACACACACACACACACTCATACACACACACACTCCGCAGATCCAAACCTCTACCTCTAAATTCAGGTCTGTTCATCAGTATATTAGATTAGAAGTTGGACTTTTTACTTGCTTTTTTGATACGTGTTCTAAGTAATCTCGGGTTAGTAAGAACAGCTGATTGCAGTGAGACTGATGTCAAACTAGCAGACCACTAAAGTTAGCTTTGAACACTGTAATCTGTGCATTTCACTATTATATTTGTCGGTAGAACAGCCCTAATTCATACCTAGCTGACAAACGTTACATTTCCTAGTGATTTATATTAGTGACTTAACAGTTTGCCGGTGAACTTTACATCCTAATATTACTAATAGAACTAGCCAAGCTCTGGCTCTGTTTCCTGTACCAGTGCTCCAAGCCTCTGAGAATGCACGATTCATGCACAAAGACGGGTATGCGCAGAGGGAGGAGGGGAGGGACAAATGGCAGTTCAGTTTGATAGACATATCACCATTCAGTCATTTGGATGGGCAGGTTGAAATGACTGGAGGGTGTTTTTTCAGTCCTGTCCATTCCACAGGTGAATAAATTTTTTTTACAGCATTTAATGAATTGGCTGTAATCAGGGTGTGAAGGGGATTTTAAGCAAAATAGTAAAAAATACTCCTGGAAAACATCTCCTACCCCACCTTTAAAAACAACCAAAAAACGGGACAGACACGATGTGACCTCTGACCTCCAGACCTGGTGAACTCCATCCAAATGCTGAGGGTTCTGCCGGAGGCTCCTGTCAGAGGGTTCTGTTAAACCTCTACCTTCTACCTCAGTATGTTCTGATGACCCAGACGTGCCTGTGTTTTCAGTCACGCTCTGAGCTCAGATGTTTCCTGTTGTAGTTTTGCTTTTTTGGTGTTTGCTTTGGACTCTGGTTCTGGTTCTGTTTGCATTTGTGTTCCAGACAGTGCTGAATAAACCTCCACATGTAGAAACACACTGGATCTGACATAAACCTGTCAGATAATTGTGACCCAGTTCTGTTCACTGATCCAATGTCTGCTTTTTCATTCACAGGACATGTTCCAACCTTCAGGTGTTCAGACGTTCTCCGCTCTGGAAAACTCCCAGAATCCTCCAGGGTTCAGCGTCAGGTTGGATCTTTTTATCAGAGGAGATTCCTTCGCGTTGGTCGAGTGTTTCATAAACATCCTGATCCCAGAGCGGCGCCGTTTGATGGACTTCAACCTGATCCTGGTCCTGATCCTCTTCATTCAGGACCAGAGTTCACTTTATGCTCATGTATTTATTTAAGTCACTTTAGTTTGAAACATGTTCTCATTGTTCTGGTTCAACTTCAGTCTGATTTCCAGATGCTTTAGACCGAGGGTGTCAAACATCAAAACCAGGCCTAAAGAGTCCAAACCCTCCCACAGGATGAATTTATTCTAAATTCAACTACACTGAAGATATTAACAGTGAATGATGTTAAAATAATTTTAGTTCTGGTTCCACATTCAGACCAATATGATCTAAAGTAAAATTCCATCATAATAACCTATAAATAATGACAACTATAAATCTGTCTCTTTGTTTTAATGTAAAAAAGTAAAATTACATGAAAATGTTTACATTTACAAACTATCCTTCCACAAAAAATGTGAATATCATGAACAAATATGAACAACATGAACTTTCACAAGAATAATCAGTGTAATTGTACCAATATTCTGCCTGTTATTAAAAGGTTTGTGTATTTGTAGATCAACTGTGATCTGTGACTGATAATGTACATGTGGAAATGATCAACTGAGACAGAATATTGGTCACATTGCACTTTTACTTATTTTTTTCTCTAAAGTAATGAAAAGCATTTGGACTAATTATTATTTTAAGTTCTGTTATTATTCTACTGGTCCAGCCTGTTTCACATCAGACTGTTCTGAATGTTGAACCTGAACTAAAATGAGTTTAACCCTGGTTTAAAGTTAAACATTGGAATAAAGTGTACATCTACAATGTAAATCTACACACACTGAGCCTACACACATACACACACACACATACACACACACACACACACACACACACACACACTTAGCCTACACACACGCACACACACTGAGCACACACACACACACACACACACACACACACACACACACACACACACACACACACAGAGGAAAGTACAGGAAACTGGGTTTATCTGCAGAAACCATCTGTGGTCCTGGTTCCGAAAACCCGAAACAAGGTTCTGCTTCACTGTGGTTCATGGTTTCAGTTGTTAAAGCGGGAGATTCCGCGGGTTTAAAGTCCACAGTGTGAAGCCACCCGGTACCGAGGGGTCCAAACAAACCAACACAAACACCAAACTGCCCGAACAGCCGAGTGGAACCTACCGGACCCACCCGGGTCCGGATCCGGGTCCGGACCCGGTTGAAAAGCACACAGAGGTAAAGCACTCACCGAGACTCCGGTTCGAGGCTCCGGTCCGGGACTGAGAAGGCTCTGTGTACCTGAAGAATCACCGCATTCATCTGCAGGACCTCCTCTTCCACCTCAGACCCCCTGAGTCCGCCTGAACCCCCCCCAGACCCCCGGTCCACGGGGGGAGGAGTTA
This sequence comes from Ostorhinchus cyanosoma, assembly GCA_029814465.1. Classification (NCBI taxonomy): domain Eukaryota; kingdom Metazoa; phylum Chordata; class Actinopteri; order Kurtiformes; family Apogonidae; genus Ostorhinchus; species Ostorhinchus cyanosoma. Next base: position 34,400,677 of record JAPTYQ010000015.1, on the reverse strand, counting down.
CCGGACCAGTGTTTAACCCTTCACTGTCCAGGTTACAAATGAAACTGGAAATGAACAAAAAAGAAAAAAACATCACCTTACACACCAGCATCTCACTGAGTGACTGCCCAAATCAATGACAAAAGATATTAATCTAAATTATTTGCGCTCACTTATTTACATATTTCTTTAATTATCTTACTGATAATATATTTTCTAGTACAAGTTGCTGCTGTAATTTTCTGTCTTAATACAGTGTTTTATATTTATATTTGGTATGTATATTCATATATATATATATATATGTTTTTATATGTTTTCCTGATACTTTTTTTTATTATTATACTTGAATGGAGCAACTGCAACACCCAATCATTTCCCCTTTGATAAAGTATTCTGATCCTGAATTAATGATGTCACGTGACTGTTAACCGGAAACAAGCTAATAGCTAATAAATGGGTTAAGCTAACACCAGCTACACATTAATTGTCAGAAAATCAGAAAATTACTCGTGCTTAAAATTTACATAAATAGGACTGATGGAATAGTGGGGTTCATTACATTTACTTGTAACTCATTTTTTAAATTGTCATTAGCTAACCTTATCTACAAGCACGTGTGCGGTTTCTGTGGTTAGTGACACATCGTACCTTCACACCGACACCAGCAAAGGAACTTATTTAGCCTTTTCTTATTGAGTCCCATCAAGCGAAAGTGAACATCAACACGAAAAATTTAATTTGGGCTCACTTTTTAGCTAAAGAGCTCTATTTTATGGAACCATTATCCTTTTTAAAATACCTTTTGTAGAAAAATAGTTACAACCGATTTTATCCATTGTATTTTTCACACCATAGTCAAGCCTCAGACATAAACATTCGCTCAAATTTGACACAGAAAATTGTACCTAAAAAATTTGAAGATGTATTCAGTCTGTAACATTTAAAAAGACTATCTGTGAACTGTTACTCACAAATGACTCTTAATTCATAATTTATATCAGTATGGACCACTATTTCTAAATAACACTGTGTTAGTATTAAATACATTAAATAAAGCATTGTGATTATATCTGGCTTGTTTTAAAAAATAAGTCAACATTTTGGATGATGCATACAATGTAAAGACTTGTCCATGTGTTACCACATTCTTGTGTCAATAAAACAGACACTTTTCAACATTTTACTCCAAAATTTATTTTCAGCATAGTTGAACATATTATCTAAAAGGTTTTGTCCACCTTCTATCAGTTTCTGTTGAGAACTGCATGTTTTGAATGTTTGCATAAAGCTTTAAAAATTTATGTCCATTTCAAGTCCATGTGTTACAGAGCAGTAATTTGATATTTTTCACCTAAAAATTTTATCCCCCACATTTTGTTATGCATAATGTTGAAGTGCTTATAAATATCTACTCTCTCTGCTTACATGACAGAGACCGTTGAACAAATGTGTCCATGTTACCACTGGATCAGATCCTATTGTCAACGTTCATGAACTTTCATGAAGGTTCAGGAACAGCAGCCGCTTTTCCACTGACCCTCAAATTATGCAAATACAACTTTTACCTAATGGAAACATGACAAAAAGCTATCGTTTTTCTATATAAAGTTTTTGGACTGGCAAGAGGGGTTTTTTCGGGGGTAGTGCAATTGGTATATTACGCAAAACTAAAATGGAAAGACGTTTTTCCACAACTACAGTCAGGTGAATTAAAAAACGGATGTTGACGGACGTTACAACAAGCGAAGAAGAAGAGTTTTAAAAGAAACATGGCGCTGTATACGTGGACACACCAGGAAATCAAATCATTTTTTTAAATTTAGAACGGGAAGGGGGTAATACATGGTAATAATGAATATATCTGTAAATCCACCAGATATTTACATTTGTCGCCATGTTTATGGAATGACTTCTCATGTCACCTTGTGATAATAAATAAACAAATCATCACGCTTGTGATTTAATGGAAAAAACGTCATTACGCAATTGCGTTTTTTGACATTTAGTACATATCGGTAAAGTTTTTTGCGCCTATATCCAATGGAAAAGCCACTCAATAAACATTTACACTGCATTTTAAACCTAATACATACACAGTCATTAGCATTAGCAGCAGTGAGCACCACTTGGTTGAAGGACCAACCCCAGGCTTTCATCAGTACCAGGATCATAGACTTTCATTGGTACCAGGATCATAGACTTTCATCGGTACCAGGATCATAGACTTTCATCGGTACCAGGATCATAGGCTTTCATCAGTACCAGGATCATAGGCTTTCATCGGTACCAGGATCATGGACACCGACAGGAGAATGAACCTCCATGTACCTGAGTTGAATGGCGGGAGAACAGAACAGGTTTACCAACACAGAATGACTCCAGTCCGAACACGAGAGGCAGAAACCAAAAGACATCAAAGCTCGGCATTGGAGTTTCTCCTCAAGTTTGACAAGACCAACTCTCTTGCAACCTTGAGAAAACTAACAAATGTATTTGTCCTTATGGAGTATGTAATAACCTTTAAGTAAAATGAATGTACGTAAATATGCCATAGAGAGAGAGAGAGAGAGAGAGAGAGAGATAAAGCAGCTAAATAGCTAAATTAGCATTTTGTTATAAAGTTCAATGTTTGATTAAACAGCCACACAAATTTGACTGAAAATAATAATAAAAACCTTGTTCCAAAAAATAAGTCATTCTGCTTATCGACTACTCTGTCAATCAACATGAGAAGATGAGGAAGAACAACAGGTTAAATACTGCTCCCTGCAGATCTATATACAGCAATTGCAGTACTCGCTCTAAATTTTCCATAATACTTGACAACTACAACACTCATTCTGCACATTTTTATTATTGCCATTGAACATGTTTTTTTTTAATGTATGTGCTTTTACAGGACCAATTTTTTATTTTTATTCTAAACAGCTTTTATAATGGTTTTCTGTATCATTTTGGGCCCTTTACAGACCACAAAAACAAATGGTACAGTTGCATTTTTGCAATGACAATAAAGCTTATTTGTGTTCCTATTCCTCTGAACTGGGTCCATCTAGACCACATCTCAACATTTTGTCGTTGTAGTGGTACATGTTGGTGTTGAAAAAACCGAACAGACATAGATCACAGGAGGCGTCTTTAAGTGCTGATAATCACGCTTTATTAAATCAGTAATTGGAGAAAAACTCAAGGAGGCTGCGAAAATAATGCTACATCTAAGTTCAGTCAAACCAAAGTGCGGGGCAGCTTACAACACATGACTTCCTTCAGTTGGACGCGGCCCGATGGCGTTGGGCCATGGTACATGTGCTTGGCTCCTCCCAGCTCGACTGACAGGTGAACTTCTAAAACTAACACACAAACACACTGCAGACCTCCGAGAGACAGCTCTGCCTCTGCGAACAAGCGCACAACGGACTCTGAGATTTGATTGGCCAGGTTGATGGTACTACGTAGAGCCTGGGTTGAGCGGTCTTTCGCCAGAAGCAGAGCACAAAAAACAAAAACACTGGTGCTCAGGAAGTGCAGGCCGCTCGCACTCTGAGCGCGTCATGGAAACGATCAGCAGTATGACATCATCAGTCGGAGCGTGAGGTCCAGTCGTCCTGCGTACATGAGGGTTGATGCAAACAGCACTCAGGATCTCACGCTCTGGTTACATTAATGCATCAGCTCCGCCCACTGCGGCGGTGCATTCATGTTCTGTCTCTGATTGAGGTTAACTTCAACAGGGAGCCTCTCTACCTGTTGAGGCAATCTTAGACTTCAACTTATCGTTGAGGCGCAGAGTTTAGTTTCTCAGTTTAACAGGGTATTCGTTCCACGTGAAACTTTCTCCTGCTAAACCACATTTAGTTTCATTTTGTTTCAGTTAATATTATTGTCATAAATAACAATGCATACATTTCCCATAACCGGTAAATTCGGCTATATACATTATGTACATGTCACAGAAAAATGGATCAAAAATCCTAAGTCATAGTTATCCAATATGGCACATTTTATAACAACTTTAGACTTTAGTCTAGTTTGGCATAAATTAATGTCAAGTTTGGTACAAAAATAGTTCATATTTACAAGAAGAGAAATCCAGATCTTTATCAGTTTTGCTTAATTAATAAATAAAAAGGCATGGAAGTAGGGAAAAGGGGAAGATTGACATTTGGATTAGTTTTACGCCGATCGAATGCTAATGTGAACAGTCGCTGTGTCAGAGCCGAGGTCGTTGGACAGTTTGAGGGTGTAGCTTCCAGCGTCCTCCTCCTTCACCCCGGTGATGATGAGGGTGGTCAGGTCATCTGTGGTCTCGATGTGGAAGCGGCCTCCAGCTGTCACTTCAATGCTCCTCCCACCGCGGGACCACTCGATGTGTTTGGCGTCGCCGGAGAAGGCGCAGGCCACTGTCAGGACTTTACCAGGTTCAATGCTGATGTCCTCAGGCAGAGCTTCGATCCTTGGAGCACCACCTGGTGCACAACAGGAACATTAGTCCACTTACGTACGATAAAGAGTATACCAAATGAAACATGTCCAACTATCTTACCGATGGCCCTGAACATGGATCCCTCCAGGTGAGATGTCATCTCTGTCAGGCTGCTGGAGCTCATGGCATAGCTCTCCGATGCCATGGAGGACATGCTGGACATAGACATGGTCTCAAACTTCATCTCAGCTGCCATGCTGCTGAAGGAGCTAGACTCCATCATGGAGGACATCATGGCCTGCTGAGAGGACGAAGAGAAGGACGACGACTCCTCCATCATGTGGACTTCCTTCTTCATCATGACGGCAGATGCTGACTCTTTGTGACTCATTGTCATGGATCCTGAGGACGATACAGACATTAAAATACTCTTGGCCTAGTGCCCAATTCAATATAATAATAATAATAATAATAATAATAATAATAATAATAATAATAATAACAAAATTTATTTGTATAGCACCTTTCATTCAAAAATTGTAGCCCAAAGTGCTTTACATTGATTAGAATTTCATACAAAAATTGTAGCACAAAGTGCTTCACATTGATCTATGTCCATTATAAACTAATGGATTCATTATTTCATCTATTTTTGTGAAGAGTGCTTCATAGATTCATATTAAAATATTATATTTAACTCTTTGACTCTTCAAGTATTGTGTCAAAAATGTAACTTTGTAAATACATAGCTTAAATTTAAATACACACACACACACACACAAACGTTTGTGAAGTAAAAAGATGCAGATTAAATACAAATAACGATCCTGCCATTTCAGTGTCTTTGTCATTTCATCTGGTTGAATATTTAAAGCTTACTAAATAACCACCTTTACTCAGGAGTTATTATTGACTCTTAACTCCTGAAGAGCTTCCATGGAAGACCTGAAGCTTACCTTTCAGAGCCAGTTGCTGTTCTCTGTAGGCTGTAACCTTCATGCGTATGGACTGGAACACCTGTCCAGTGAAGGAGAAGGAGGACTTGGACACTCCTCCGTCTGAAGTCATCTCACAGACGTATTCTCCTTGGTCACTGTCCACCAGGTCGTGAATCATGAGGGTGCAGGAGCCCTCGGAGTAGCGCATCTCTAAGTGGCTGCTCTGGGAAAGTCGCTTTCCATTGACAAACCACACCACCTCTTTGACGCTGCTCTCACAGGCACAGGACATCCTCACCGATCCTTCACAGGCCTCGGCCGTCAACTGACTCAGGACTCTGGGAGGTGCTTTGACGGTGGGAGGAGACATAACCCTCTTCGGGGACATGATTGGAGGAGGGGACTTCATCCTTGGAGGAGATTTGATTCCCTCAGGTTCTGGTGACTTCAGAGCTCTGGGTGATTTGATGCCTGATGGTTCTGGGGACTTCAAAGCCCTTGGTGATTTGATCCCTGATGGTTCTGGAGACTTGATGCCTTTTGGTGATTTAATACCTGCAGGTTCTGGAGACTTGATGCCCTTTGGTGATTTGATTCCAGCAGGTTCAGGCGACTTCACCCTCTCTGGAGACTTGATCCCTTGTGGGGTCTTCACTCCGGGTTCTGGAGATTTTATTCCCAGTGGTGACTTGACTCCCTCAGGTTCAGATGGTTCAGGAGACTTCACACTTGGTGTTGCTGATTTGACACTTGGAGCAGGTGATGTTACGCCAGGTTCTGGAGATTTGATGCTAGGAGCTGGTGATTTCACTGAAGGTTCAGGGGATTTCACACTAGGCTCAGGTGATTTAACAGACTTGATGCTTGGCTCGGGTGATGTTACACTGGGGACAGGTGAGGATACAGGTTCTGGAGACTTAACACTGGGAGTGGGTGACTTTACAGAAGGCTCAGGGGACTTGATGGCCTTGACCTCCTCCTTTGGAGCTGGTCTGAGGATGGATAAGGTGAAGTGGGCCTCCTGGCGGCCTGCTGAGTTTTCAACCACCACAGTGTAGCTGCCCTCATCAGAGGTGGTCACGGAGGAGATCTCCAGACTGGACTTGTACTGAGTGGTTGTAACATGAACACGGTGAGAAGTTGTCATTGTCCTACTCTCATGCATCCATGTCACAGTAGGTGCAGGCTCTCCATCAATATCACAGGAGACTCTGGCTGTCTCACCTTCTGAAAGCGTCAAGGACTGAGGTTTAGTGAGGATTCTTGCAGCAAGAGATGGTTTGTGGACAGAAACCTCCTCAGTAGATTTGGCTTTAGCTTCAGATGTTGTGCGCTTTCCTGTTAGAGAAAACTTATCTGAAGAATATGATGAGCTTGATGACAGGTATTCAGTGGAGGCATACTTGATGGATGCCTCATACCTCTCTGCAGAGGAGTACCTCTCAGAGGAAGCAGCATATCTTTCCCGAGTCTCCGTTAGTTTGGTCTTACTCTCTTCTACCTCAAAGTGGCTCTCGGAGGCATAACCGGCCTTGAAGTGGGTAGTGTGATAGTGATCGATTTTTGAGACCTCAGGAACAAGAGCTCTGGGGACTTCCTCATCCTTACGACGGGAAGCGAAGGTGGTGTAGCCACCGCCTGACACATCCAGGGTGGCATAGTCTGAGGCTTCTCCTTTAGCGTTGGAGCACACACAGCGATATGTTCCACTATCCTCTTCTTGGCAGTTCAAGATGGTGATGGTCAGAACTCCACTCATGTTGGTGAACATGTACTTCTCTGAGCTTTCAGAGATCTCATCACCATTATGGAGCCATTTTACCTCAGCCTCTGGCTTGGCTTGCATGTTCAGGGTGAACTTGGTGTCTTGGCCAATTGGTATGCGGTGTGAGCGCATCCTGACGGTCACTCGAGGAGCATGGTCCAGGCTGAATGGTGTCTGGCTCACCACTTGGTACTTCCTCTCAGATTTTAGTGCTGCCTTTCTGGCCTCATAGCGGGACATGATGTCAAAGCGAGCAGATCGCTCAAATCTGGACGAAGAACGTGATGTCCGTTCAACAGACCTGACAGGGCTGGGAGAGCGTGGACGGGTCCTCTCCGGAGTGGGGGATCTCCTCTCCACAGCCTCTCCTTCTACATCAACAGGTCTTGGTCGTGATGGTCTGATCAGTTCTGACACTGGACGCATCAGCTCGATGTACGTTGGAGACAAAGACCGTCTCCTCCTCATAAACTGAGAGATGGTGCGTTTCTTCTTTGTCTCTGTAACTTCAACAGCCTCGTGTCTCACCTCTTGTCTTCTCTCTTCACGGCGTTCAACACGAACTGGGCTGCCGGCAGGAGATGCAGAAAACCCAAGCTCCAGTTCATCCTCAAGCATCATCTTTTCCTCCTCAGCTCTCCTCATTGAAATGTAATCATCCACAGGCATCAGAAGCTCCTCATCACTCAGGTCTCCAAGAGATCTCCTTCTGGATCTGAGAAGAAACAGAACGAAACAAATAAAAAACAGTCAAGTTCAGTTTTACATGGTTGTATCACATCAGTGTAAGTGATTAAGAAATCAGACCTACAATGGAAGGAAAACATTAGTTAAAAAAAATGTAACTGATTTGTTCTGTTGATGAAAAAAAGCTAAAACGACTTCAATATTCATAAAAGTAATTGAATCTAAACTAAATTCAAATATCAAACAAAAATCAAACTTTATTAAATCACTTTAATACAGACCTGAAGGAGACCTCAGACTCTGGAGAAGGTGAACGGCGTGCCGGTCTGACAGTCTCCAGGTCGTCCAGGGTCAGTTTGGGAATCCTCCACCTTGGTCTGTACTGGTCGGTAATCCTTGGGAGAGGCATCACATAGAATTGCTCCCATCTTGACAGGCGGATGCGTCTCTGCCTCTTCTGCACAATCCTCTCCATCCTCTCTGGGACCTCGCACTGGTCTCTCAGCTTCCTGTACCACTTCATGTCAGACAGAGGAACAAACTGTTTGATACCTTTGTCCTCATCCAGAACCCGAGGATCATGGACCACAGGCTCAGGGATCTCATAAGGCATGAAGATCCTCCTCTCCTCTTCCAGTTTCTTGGTGTCGGACTTCTTCACTGTGATGTCGAACTCTCCCTCAACGTTCTTGGTGCTCACTGCAGGTTTGTACATCTCTGCAGCAAATTTGAGTGCCTCCTGAGCTGTTGGGTTCAGGGGCACAAGTTCTTCAGTGGCAACAATCTGCTGAGCCATCTTGTTAGTCTTTTCAATCTGTTTCTGGATGTGTCTGTACTTCTCTTCCTCACTCTTGTACTCTCTCCTGGTGTAGGAAAGGCGGTCAACCTTCAGTGTAGCCTGGCAGCTTGCAGATCCAGTAGAGTTGGTTGCAGTTACCTTGTACACACCGGAATCCTCCAGCAGTGTCTCTCTGATGTGCAGGACATGGTAGTCCACATCCTCCTGAATTACAACTACCTTAGGACCAAACTGCAGTGGCTTTCCATCTTTCTCCCATTTCAGTGTTGGATTAGGGATTCCGGATACTCTGAGGTCAAAGCGAACACTATTTCCCTCAATACACTCCATATTAGCCAGCAAGCGCTTGAACATCGGCCTCATGGTTTCTTCGGCCACTGGATGAGGTGTCACAGTGAGACGGGCCTCGCAGCTGTCTTCTCCAAACTTGTTGTGGGCCATGACGGTGTACTCTGCATCATCATTCATATCAAGGTTGTGAATCATAAGCTGATACAGACCCTTATCGCTAGTGAAGGTGTACTTGGTGTCATCGTCACCAGGTTTGATTCTTTCGCCGTTCTTCAGCCATGTTACATGAGGCTCAGGATGGACGGTGATGGTCACACCAAAGCGTACATCGTCGCCAATGTAGGCAGCACGGTTGAACAGTGGTAATGTGAACTCTGGTGGTCTCTGCAGGATTTTCGTCTTGTCAACTCTTCTCCTGAGTTTCTTGATGGAGCGGCTGATATAGTGCTCTCTGATGCTCCTCACACTCTCAACAAAGAGCTCTCCATAAGCGCTGTCCTCGCCATCATCACTCACCACCTTACATCTGTACACACCATCGTCACTCTCTTCAATGTCTTTCACATAGATGCTGGCAAATCCATTACTGTATGAAATCTCATACTTGGGGCTAGGGTGCAGCTGACGGTTACCAAAGAACCAAGAAACCTGGGTACTCTTGTCAAAGTTCGTGAAGCTGCAAGTAAATCTGACATGACCTCCTTCTTCAGCTGAGGCATGCATGACTGGACCAGCACGCAGACCGTGATACTCGGTTCCAATCTTCACTTTACCCACAGCCAGTCCTCTTTGGTTCTTGAAGCCACCTCCATAGGCAATACGAGATGCTGATACAATGGTATCCATCTTCTTTACCAGACCCTGGTAGTACCTCCTGTGTCTAAGAGTCCTGATAGTCTTGTTGCTGACCTGCTCAATCTTCATCTTTAGCCATGGGTGCTCCAAGGCCTCATGGGCAGTCATACGGAGCTTCCTGTCCTTGACAAGAAGTCTGTCTATGAAGTCCATAGCTTCCAGGCTGATGTCCTTGAATGCTTCACTGTCAAACACATACTCACAGCTGGAGATGTTCTCAATCATCTTTGTCACTGACTCTGCAGCAAATGGATTGAGGCCACTAAGCAGCACATAGGTCATGACACCGACAGACCACATGTCAGTGGCCGTTGTGATCAAGTCATGGCGGTGGACCTCAGGAGCACAGTATTCTGGAGCTGAGAACAGCATTCTGATGTTCTCTCCTGGTACCAGCAGCCTGGACTGGCCCATCTCAATGATCTTTATGTTGGTACTCTTTCTCGTGGTGTAAACAATGTTGTCTGGGCGGATGTCGAAGTGACCAAAGTTGTTGGTGTGAAGGAATTTGAGTGCAGAACAAACCTGTCTTAAGTAGCGAACAATCTCCTGTTCTGAGAGCTCAAAGTTGCAAGTGCCAAGGCGCTCGAAGATGTCAACTCCAGAGATAAACTCGTATATAAGGATAATCTCCTCCATGCTTTCAAAATATTCATGCAGATAGATGATGTTCTTGTGCCTTGCAACATTAAGAGCCTCAATTTCTCTGAGAACTAACTCACGATCTGTTCCTTTGACTTTGATAAACTTGGCCATGAAGGTCTTCTTGGTGGCAATCTCCACACAGCGGTGTACAGCTCCGAATTGGCATCGAGCAAGTTCCTCAGAGATGATGTACTTGGAGGACAGCTCCTTCACTTTGTAGAACAGAGCCTCCTCTTTGGTAATCTCTCTGGCCTCGTCCACCTCCTCGTCATAGTTTCTGATAACAGACTTGTCCTCCTTAGTGGTGATAGGCTCTGTTGGATCAGAAGTAGGGCTGAGTCCGAACTCGTTCTCAGCAATCACGCGGAACTGGTATTTGGTTTTTCCGAAGATGTTGATAATGGTGATGCTACATTCGGCAGTCTGTCCAGCTCGGATCCACCTGTCAGAAGTCGTGGGACATTTCTCTACGATGTAGTTGATGATGCTGCTTCCACCATCGCTGGCTGGTGGCTCCCAGGTCAGAGTGATCGAATCCCTGGCAATGTCGCTAACAACAAGTCCCTTTGGAGCTTCTGGAATGTCAGCCACGCACACCTCGATGGTCTGCTTGTCCATGCCAAACCTGTTCTTAGCGGTGATGATGTAGAAGCCTGTGTCCTTGCTGCGGACTCCCTTCAGGAACACCAGAGAAGTGAAAGACCTGGTAGTGATGACTTGATGGTAAGGAGAGTTGGAGAGGATCTCCTGACCCTTCTGCCATGTGATTGCAGGTTCAGGCTTTCCAGAGATCGGGATTTTGATGGTGACGTGATCACCACGGACAGCATGGACAGCTCCCATTCCCTGGAGCTCCTTAGGCAGATGGATCTTAGCAGGAACTAGAATAAAAAGATACATAAAATGTTATATTCATTTGATCACATTATGACCTTGTGGGATTTAAAAGTTAAGGTTTTGTGAAAAACAATGTTACCTTCCACATCTAAGTTGGCTGAAGTGGAGATGGATCCAGAAGCATTGGTTGCTCTGACTTGGTAAACAGCGACATCATTCTCATCAGCATTTGTGATAACCAGCTGATAGTAACCTCCCTTGAACTCTTGGGCTTTGATCTTGGTTCCATCGGCCTGGACCTCCTTGCCATTGCGGTACCATTTCACCACAGGCTTTGGATGTCCAATCACCTTATCAGAGGAAAAATAACAAACATTTGGTATTTTCAGATTGGGTCATCTACTGGTACTGAATGTTAAAAAATAAAACATTTCATGATAGCAAACTAAATAGAGGTTCAGAATAGAAATGGCATGGTTTTACAAGCTCAGAATTGGCACAGTTATCAAACTACGACCATTTCTTGATTTACCTTAGTGACTAAGGTGGCATTGCTCTGGTATTTGACAGTCATATCCCTGATCTCCTCTCTGAATGCTGGAGCCTTCGGAGCTTGTTCGGACTTCGGAATGATTGGCGCAGAAATTTCACTCCAATCACTTTCACCTCCCATGTTCTCACACTTCACGCGGAACTCATACTCGAAGCCCTCGAGTAAGCCCTTGACCTCGTAGTTGGTCTCCACAATTTTCTTGGTGGTCACTGACATCCACTTGTTCTGCTTCTTCTCACGTTTCTCCAGGTAGTAGTTAGTGATCTTAGCACCACCATCGCTACTTGGAGGCTTCCAGCAGACGACGCAAGAGTCTTTGGTAGAGCTGATGATGAAGGGTTGCTGTGGGATGCCAGGTTTTTCTAAAGCAAAAAAAAAACAGATAATGTTACTGGATTTATCTCCATCAGTTTTTAAGGATCTGTATCTCCATATGTTAGTCCTGTCTTCACCAACAGTAATAAAAATCAAAACAAGGCTGCACAAAGAATTTGGGGTACTGAAACTGTGATGTCATCAAGAATACATTGACATTTACCGAATGGACTCTTGATGATGAGAACTGATGGGATCTCCAGAGCTTCACTGACTCCATACTGGTTCTGGGCTGAGACTCTGAAGTAGTATCCAGCACTTTCAATGAGGTTTGGTACTCTGCAGGTGGTACCAGAGATGGATGAGGACACCAGGTGCCACTGCTCGCCCTCTTTGGCTTCACGTTTCTCCACAATGTAGTTGGTGATCATGGAGCCTCCATCGTCTTTGGGAGGCTTCCAGCTGATGATGACAGAGCTCTTCAGCAGTGCGTCAACAACCACAGGACCTTCAGGGATGCATGGCTTATCTGGAAATTTACAGAAAGAGGTTATTCCCCACTTCACTTATATAGTTTCACCTCTTAAGAGTCATTTATGGTCTTTCGCTTCCTTTTTGATTTCATTTTTATATTAATTTCACCAGTAATTTTAACTAGTTTTACTTAGTTTTGAGGAAATTATTGTCAAAGTACAATAACCCTGGTGATCTATTGGTTAAAACTGGAGACAAATCCAGTGTGGAATGAAGAACTTAACTATATCAATGACTGAATAAAATGTTTTAAATGTGAAAAATTCAACTTACCACTAGAGATAAAGACAAACTCAAACCATAAAACACCATACATATGGACACCATAAAATTAAAAAAATATTTCCAGAGCTCATTTCTGTTTTATTTTCTGTTTATTGAATGGTCATCTCTACAACTCTGTGCTGATGATGCTTTTGTCTTCATAAACTTAATGAAATAAATAAACCTATACAACTAACGATCATTTCAGAACAGTAATAATTCCAATGGGAATCCTTGTTATTTGTTCCTAAAATGTTTGGGGAAATCAAAACTGAGCATGTGTTTTCTGTTTCACTACCCACTCCAACGATGGGGACGTATAAAAACAATTCGAAACCTCATGAATATTTCCTAACCACAAGAAGGATTTTTTTTGCATTTTTTCAGAGGTGACATTACCTTGGATTTCAACTCGAAGGACAGTGTCAATGGTTCCGAATGTGTTGCTGAGCTGAACCTTGTAGCGGCCAGCATTGGTCTTCCTCTGGACATTCCTCACCACCAAGTGGGTGTAGCTCTCTGTGTTCTCGATGATCACACTGTCAGATGAGTTCAGAGGCTTCTTTCCATAGAACCACATGATCTGAGGAATAGGACGTCCGATGTACACAACATGGAGACGGAGGCTGGTTCCGGCTCCAGCGTAGTACTTTTCCTTTAGAGGGAATCCAGGGTGGAACTGAGGAGCAGCCTGGAGGCGGAGCTTGCCGCTGGTCTCAATTTCGCCGGCCTCATTCATGGCCCTGCATGTGTACATGCCCTCGTCCTCCTGCTCATCCGTCAGAATGCTCAGAGAGTGGTTGCGGCCGTCAGAGCTCATCTTGTACTTGCGGCTCTGGATCAGCTCTTTGCCGTAGCGGTACCATTTGATCTCTGGAAGAGGTCTGCCGATGATGCCACAGGTCAGGGTGCCAGACTCACCAAGCTTCGTCGTCATATCCTGAATCTCCTCCTTCAAAGCTGGAGCCTCGCCAACTGGGGAAAACATCAGCAAATATTAAGTCATTTTACACTTTGGCTTTTGTAAATAGCGCCACATGACTCAAAAGAAAAAAACCCTGGAATACATCAAAGATATGTCAAGAATCATGTCATGTGTATGACATTTCTTAATAAATTTAAGAGCAGAATAAAATTATAATTTTGAGAACGTGATAATACAGATATGCTACAATAAAGAAAATATTTAGAGCAAGAAACTCAAGTTAAAATAATAGAACAAGTTAATTAGATTACATACATAAAGTTTTGATGCAAGTTTTCTAATAAAAAATGTAAAATAATCCATCCAAAACAAACCGCAGCTGCGGTGTTTTGCTCATAATCTTACTCTATGCTTGATAAAATCTTTCTTTCAGGATTACATTCTCTCACCACTCAGTTTGGTCTTGATTCCCATGGGGGTACGTCGAGGTCTGCTGAGTCCAGTTTCATTCTCAGCAAAGATTCTGAACTCGTACTCAGTGGCCTCCATCAGGCCACCCATGGTGAACTGACGGTCTTTGGAACGCTCCTTGTTGCATTTCTTCCAGGCGCTCTCTCCGGCCTCTCTGAACTCGATCCAGTATCCCAGGATCTCCTTACCGCCATCATGGTCAGGTCTGAGCCAGTGGATGGTGATGCTGTCCTTGGTCACAGAGACAATGTCGATCTCCCCTGGTTGAGTAGGTTTGTCTACGAGACGAACAGGAGGAGATTAAAATGAATGAAGACGTAAAAATAATAACATTGGTCTGATATAAAGCAAGGTCATCTAGGGTGTTTGGAAGTCATCTGATCCAAGAGGAGGTTGAAAATGGAATCAGATTGAATCATAGAATCAGCTCTCTCCTTCCTCCTCCTGCCTGGTCTCCTCTCTGCTCCTCCTCTTCTCTGACCTCTATTCACGCCCCAGCAAATACAAGTTACTGACTTGACTTCTACCCTGGAGTCTCTGTGTTTTATGTCCTCACAAGTTTTCCCTGGATCATCTCTGGATCTATGCTGTGGTCCTGCTTCTCTTCTGCCTCCATCATCATTATTCATTTATCCATTTATTTGTGGTAGTATTTATTTTATAGTTACATAGATGGTAGATGTTTCTATTGCAGTTGTAGTTGCAGTAGTAGTATATCCACTGTTAATACTTGTATTTGGAGTAGTAGTATTATTGTTATGGACATTTGTTCTAGTTATTGGTAATTGTACTTACACCAACTGTTTTAGTTTTTAAAAGTTACAGTTCAGTTTGCTGTGCATCCATGTATCCCCCCAATCTCTCTCTTTCTCTCTCTCTCTTTAACCCTTTAACTGGTCATGTCAGTGGTCCATCCTCCAAGAGCCAGGGTTTGCTTGAGGTTTCTGACTGCTAAAAGGAAGTTTTTTCTTCAACCAACAAGTGTTTACTCCTGGAGGATTCTGTTGGGTTTCTGTAAATTGTTTAAGGAGCCTGGTTTAGACCAGCTCGAAATGGAAAGTGTCATGAGACAACTTTTGTGTTTGTTATACTGTACGCTATATAAAAAAATTTGTTTAGATTTGAGTTTCAGTCGAGGTTTTGATTGGATCAAACCTTCAGTAACCTGGCCCACTTTACTGCACTCACCGAAAGGATCTTTGCAGACCACAGGCTCTGATGCAGGTCCAGGTTCACTCTTTCCGATATCATTCTGAGCAATGACTCTGAACATGTATTCGGCGTCAGGGATGAGTCCAGTGACGTTGAACATGGTGGTGGTGATGTGGGTCTTGTTATGGCGAACCCACTTTTCGGTTGACACTTCCCTCCTCTCTACAAAGTATCCTGTGACTCTGGAGCCTCCATCATCCCGAGGCCTGGCCCAGGACAGGGCTACGGTGGACTTGGTCACATCCATGATCTCTGGTGGGTTGCTGGGAGGTTCTGGTGGGCCTGGAAGACATGGAAATCAGTAAAGTTAGTATTTTTATCTCAACTAAGACAGTTTAAGGAACTAAGACAAAAATGACAGGTACTCACACAGTGGTGTCTTTGGTGTAACAGACTCATCAGATTTCAGCGATCTGCTGACACCAAACTGGTTCTCAGCAGAAACCTTGAAGTGGTATTCTACGTTCTCTTTCAAACCCTTCACCACCAGAGAGGTCTCTGTGACCCGGGCATCCACAGTGTACCAGGCGGCTTTGGGAACCTCACGCCTCTCCACGACATAGCCCAAGATATCAGAGCCGCCATCATCTGATGGAGGTCTCCAGCTGACCCGGACTGATCGGGCCTGGATGTCGTCAAATTCAAGAGGACCTTCAGGTACATCAGGACGACCAATTACCTTCACCTGCAGATAAGTTTCACAAAAGTTAAAACTCACACTCTGACCTTTGAGTACCTTTGTTCCTTATTACAATCATGATTATAGTTTAGAAATGTTTTGTATAAAATCCCACGAAATTTTAAATGATAAAGATGAGATTCTGCTGATGGATCACGTTCCAGTACATGAATGGGTCTGGCACAAAACTGGCCGTAAATGAATTGCATAATATCATCAGTGTTATTCTTATTAAAATGTTGAAATATATTTTTATTGAGTGCAGCAGACGTTCCACATACTTTGATGTAGACGGCCTTTCTTCCACACTTGTTCTCCAGAACCAAATCGTAAGTTCCAGTGTCGTCTTTGTGAGCCTCCTTGATAACCAGCTCAGTGACATCATCGTTGGTAGCGATCATTGCACGATGAGAGATGTCACGTCCATCTTTGGTCCATTTACATGTGGGGATGGGTTTACCTTTGATGGGGACAGAGAGGCGGATGACTCCGCCCTGCCGCACCACATAGCCCTCCTCATATACACGTTCCAGCTCATAGTCGGGATAGACTGAGGAGGAAATTTTTATTAGAATCAAACTCAAGCAAACGATACAAAACTGGACACAAAAATGGAAAAGTATGTTCTCCTACTTAGCATCTCTTGGACTTTGATGACTCCAGGAATCTCAGCGGGTTCTCCACATCCACCAGCATTGCAGGCAATGACCCTGAACTTGTATTCAGCGCTCTGGGGCATGTGAGTCAGGGTATACTCGCACATCTTTGTGGGTGTGGTGTTGCACAAAGTCCATTCCACCTGGTCCACCTTTTGCATCTCGATCAGGTAACCAGTGATGATGGAGCCACCCTCCTCTTCAGGCGGCAGCCAGGCCAGAGACACTGAGGTCCTTGTGGTGTCTGTGACTCTGGGCTGAACTGGTGGACCTGGAGGCTCTGTTCAATAACACAGAGTGATGTCAGGTAAATACATTGATGTCTATATACACAATAGCAAACACTATACCAGCTTCATCAAGAAAAATCTCAAGGGTGAAATATTGCAATAATCAATAGTTAGTACTTGTGCAATTACAACAAACTTGAATCCAATCTGATCTTCAATAAACAGCTAAAGTCTTATGATTCTGCCACAGTATACGGCATTTTCCAAACTTGAACCTGGATGTTTTATCGTACCAATGGGATCCATGGCAACTGTGATGGCGGAGGTGTCACTGGGTTTTCCAGCTCCTCTAGAGTTTACGGCAGTGATGCGGTGTTCATACTCCAGTCCTTCAATTAGACCTGAGGATCGGTAGCGCGTCATGGTGACAAGGTTCTTGTTGACCTTCATCCACCTGTCGGACCCAGCCTCTTTACGCTCAATGATGTATCCAGCAATAGTGGATCCACCATTGTCCTCTGGTGGGTGCCAGGTCAACGTCATGCCCTCATGGGTAACATCCACCACCTCAGGCCTGCTAGGAGGTCCAGGGATGGCTGCAAAGAAATCAAAGGTTAAATGAAATGAACAATGAGGATTCATTAAGGATTCACAAATTAAATATGAAACATTACATATCACAACAATAAACTTTTAAACTAACTTTTTAAACTTAAAAGAAAATTCTCTCAAAATCCTGCCTTAATATCTATATTTGGACTTGACAAAGTTCACTCACTCTTGGGGCTCTTGCACTCCACCACCTCAGACTGGAGGAAGCCACCAACACCAAAGCGGTTCATGGCAGCAACGCGGAATACATATTCAGTTCCTTCGCTGAGTCTGGTGAACTTGAAGCAGGGTCTGGTCACGGACTCAGAGACGGTGGACCATCCGGGAATGTGGGCCTGACGCTGCTCCACCACATAACCGCTGACGTTAGCACCTCCATCCTTCTCCGGAGGCTCCCAGCTGACGGTCACTGAGACACCATCAGTCTCCTCGATCTTCACCGGACCAACAGGAATGCCAGGTTTGTCTGCATTAGAAACAAGTGATTAGCAATTTTGATAAAACTTTAAAACATCAATATCTGTATTTGAAACAAGGCTGTATGCATCTAAACCACCTGGGCCTTCCCTTGTCAAACTTCTAGTTATGACTTATTTTTTTCTTACCGAGGATGATGACCTTGATGACCTCTGTGGCGACACCGACAGCATTCTTCACCTCCAGAGTGTAGTTTCCAGTGTCGTTGATAGTAGTGTCACGGACTAGAAGTCGGGTGAACTTTCCATTGCTGTCGACCTTGATGCGGTCCAGACTGTCCTTCAGTTTATTTCCACCAAAGAACCAAGAGCAGACAGGCTGAGGTTTGGCCTTGAAGGGGATGTTCAGGTCAAGGTTTTTACCACGATGCACGTGGACAATCTTCTGAGGAATGTTGGTCAAGTCGATCTTTGGCATCACTGCAATAAACACAGATTTCACTCGTTAATTATTTTTTAAGTCTTGTGAAGCTTTTTTCTCAAAATAAAACTGAAGAAGACAAGAAGACAAGCTGAAAAGTTGTTTAAGGCACATAATGTGTTAACTGGTGTCAGGATGAACACCTTGTCCAAACGTCAAACCCCTGCCCCCTAAGGGTACAAATAAACACTGGAAATGTCCTTTTATTGTCTGACTAAATATTAGTGTTATGTATTATAGTGTCTTAGTGAATTATAAAAGCAAGACCTGATCCTCAAAAAATCAATGCTAGACAATTCAATGTAGATGGAAAAACAAGGTATAAATTGGGAGGGAATCTGAGCGTGAACATGGACCTGAGACTAACCTTTAATGTCCTGGATGACCACAGGGGTGACAGTGTCCATGGGCTCACTGGCTCCTCTAGTGTTTGTGGCTCGGACTCGGAACAAGTATTGGTCATTTTCTGTCAGAGACTGGATGGTGTGATGTGACACAGAGGCTTTTAGGGTGGCGACGGTGCTCCAGCGGTCTGATCCCACCTTAGAGGTCTCAAGGATGTACCCGTTCAACCTGCTGCCACCATCATGCAGTGGTTTCTCCCAGTGCAAGGATACAGATGACTTGGTGACATCGACAACCTGGAGATCCTGAGGCGCTGATGGTGCGTCACACACCAGGACAGCTTCAGTAGTCTCACAGGGCTCGCCCACACCATAGATGTTCTCAGGCAAGACTCTGAAGAAGTAATGCACACCCTCCTCCAGGCCTGTGATCCTTAACAGGGTCTTCCTGCACTCGGTGGTCACTGTCTTGTATGACTTCATGCTTGCTTCTCTTTTCTCTACAATGTAGTTACTGACATGGGCACCGCCATCCATACTCGGGACATCCCAGGTGATGACTACAGACTCTTTGGTGTAGTCCTTCACCTTCACCGAACCTGGAGGTCCAGGAGTGTCTGTACAACAGAAGAAAACCAAAATATTTAAGTTTTAATTACATTTTAATTACTACTAAACACTCTGATCCATGATCCCTGACAGTGTAATGTATATTATTGAAACACTCAAAAATTTCTCCTCTCACATATTTTTCTCAAAACCTGATCAAGGGTTTTCATAGTCTGTAAAGAACAAGCTGATGTACCATAGACTTTGACCAAGATGGTGGCAGTCTTCTTTCCAGATGGGTTCTCAGCCTCCACTACATACTTTCCAGAGTCGTAACGGTTCACCTTCTCCACTATCAGACAGGTGTAGCTGTCGGTGGTTTCGATGTATCCTCGGCTCTGGAGCTCCACGCCAGTTTTCCTCCATGCCACAACAGGAAGTGGTCTGCCAGTGACAAACACGAAGAGACGGAGGGTTCCTCCGGCACGAAGACAGACAGTCTTCTTCAAGTCTTCGGCCAGCTCCAAGTCCGGCATTTCTGAAAACACAATGAGGGTCAGTGAGGTTTCATTTCCTGCTCAATAACAGAACAGTGATAAAACTGAAGTGCTATTTTATCCTGATTGTTCTGAGGCGCTGTGAACTCACCGATTTTCTCGAGTGGCTCCACCTCGGCGCTGGGTTCACTGAACTCTCCAGTGCCGTTGCTGTTGATGGCTGCCACTCTGAAGCGATACTTCTTATTGGCCACCAGTCCAGCAGCCACATACTCATTAGTCTTGAGGGCCTTGGCAGTGGCACGGTACCACTGCTCTGAACCCTCCTCCAGGATCTCCACAACATACCCAGTGACGTCTGAGCCGCCATCGTACATGGGTCTGGTCCAGGTCATACTGATGCTGTGTTTGGTCGTGTCAGTGATACGAGGTGTTGAAGGAGGAGCCGGAGTATCTGAGAGGAAATGAAGAGATGTCTTTGATGTTCTCTGTATCAGTGCAATAAATCAATTAAACCACATTTAACATGAAAAACTATACTATTATTATTTGAGCTTTGATGTTTGTGCTACAGATCAAGTTTTTAAACATGTAATATTTAATTTCTATCACATTTTAGTTCCATCTGTTTTTGTATCTAATGATTGTTGTTGATTTGTATTTCAATAACAGAATTTTCTCTACAGAGTGTTTTATTTTGCCTCTTCAGCTATAGTTGCATTGTGTTTCTTTTACTCTGGTCTCTCTAAATTGTGCAGTATCTCAGTATAGTTTAGATAATGTAATAAAAGTCATCTTGTTGTACATGTGGGGTCTTTGCAGACGATGTATGGTGAAGCGTCGCTCGGCTGACTGTCTCCAGCAGCGTTCACTGCTGTCACCCTGAACTGGTACTCGCTACCCTCCAGGAGGCCAGTGATCTTCAGACGGGTGTCGTAGATGGTGTAGGTCCTGTTCACTCGAGTCCACCTGGTTTAGAAAAGATGCAGAAGAGAAGTCAATAGATTTCAGTTGTTAAATAAATTAACCTGTCTGGTATTATTCTTTGGCTTGTTGTTCCAACCTGGTGCTACTCTTCTCGCGTTTTTCCACAATGTAGTTTTTGATTTCACTGCCTCCATCGCTCTCAGGTTTCAGCCATTCGATGATGATGTGTTCTTTACCCACCGCCGTGGCCTCTGGAGCTCCAGGAGGAGATGTTATGGCTGCAGAAAAGACGGAGGTCAGAGTTGACGGAACACTCACACCTCATCTTCAAACTGATGCCTATTAACCACAATAATCTACATTTTTTAATTAATATAAACTTAAACAAATCACACATTTGTTACATGTTCACCACATTAGTTGCAACATTTATTAAGTTGTAAAGTCAAATGTATTTTTTAAAATTCATATAAAGCTGCTTAGTTGTTTTCACATTTAAACAGTAAGAGGGGATTTTAAATCATCTTCTTTTATGTCAATTAAACATTTATTACTATTACTTGTCACCTTGGGGAAAAAAAAGCAAATCACTGTATATAACCATGCAAGTATTATTATTCTCTTAATTGATAGAGTCCAAAAAATGTTGCATGAAAAGATGAAAATGATTATAATTCAGTTAAATTAATAATTAAAACAGGCAATTTACAAATTGAATTACCTCTAATATAAAAAAATATACGTTTAACAGCTGTATGAGTCATATTTTCTCAATATTTTAACTAAAACCTGTCTGTACTATTTCTTTGAGTCTGATAAACTAAACTGATCTGTGACGTCTTACTGTAAGCATTCCTGGCGATGACGGGTTCGGACTCTAGAGGAACTCCAGCTCCGTACTTATTGACTCCGCGGACTCTGAAGATGTACTCATTGTTCTTGATCAGCTTGGTGCTGACACATGACAGAGACTTGCACTCGGACTCCATGAGGACCCAGTTGAGACGACTGGTTTCACGACGCTCCACGATGTAGTGGGACGCCGTGTCTCCTCCGTCCTCTAGGGGAATCTTCCAGGAAACCGTACACTTCTCCTCTGTCACTCTGCTGATCACGATCTTATCAGCAGGAGGTCCAGGAGTGTCTGAGAGATGGACAACCACAACCCAAATCAGGCTCCAAATATCTCATTACTGTCCTACATTTTAATACAATATTTGGACTTTCTTTTCCTCACATTTTCCAAATAGACTTTAGTTTTATGCATCTGAGGTGAACTATTATTATTATTTCGTATTAAAGTATCTGTACTTAAGGTGGACTTAAACACTCACCCAGAACTTTAACCAACACGGTTGCGGTCTTAATTCCGTTGGCGTTTTTCACAGTCAGGATGTACCGTCCAGTGTCAAATCTGTCACAGTTCTTGATAACGGCCATGGCTCTAGTTGAGGTATATGTCAGGGAGAATTTCTCTCCCAGCTCCAGGATCTTGTCACCCTTTGCCCAGTACACGGTGGGTTCTGGTTTTCCTCCCACAGCACCATCCAAGACCAGGTCTGAGCCGGCCATGACAGTGATAGTCTCTCCCACCAGTTTACTGTCCAGTTCAGCTTTAGGAGGTGCTACAGAAAAAAGAGATGGGTTTAGGATGGAACCATGAACACAGATGATTCATGTACTGTACTGTAAATATACTTAAAGAATCAATTGTGTAGAATCTAAGCTTTCAAACAAGGTATAACATCTATATTGACAAAACTTTTATAGTAAAAATTTTTATGTACTTAACACAAAATGGTGACTGGATCACCGGCAATCTAGTGGAAACTTAGAGGTTAATCTCTACAATCTTCTGACATTATAATGTTAAATTTACTGCATGTTCCAGGTTTTTTCTGGTTTAATGAAAGTCAAGTAAATGAAATCTGTGAATCCTCCTGAGTCTGTGAGTTCTCCTTTCAGATAAATACAGGTTGACATGTCTAACTTACAGTACTCGTCCTTGCAAGTGACTGGTCCGACGGTCTCCGATGGAGCACTGTGAACTCCTGCAGCATTCTTGGCGACAACACGGTACTCGTAGGTGTCTCCTTCTCCAAGGTTCATGACAGTGAAGTAGTTCTCGGTGATGGTGGTGTAATTACATTTCAGCCAACGGTTGTCATCCCATTCGTCGGTACTGTAGACCTTCCTTTCCACAATGTAACCGACGATCTTACTGCCGCCATCATTGAAGGGGATGGTCCAGCACAGAGACACTGAGGACCGGGTGATGTCGGTCACCTCAGGTTTACCAGGAGGATCTGAGCAGCAAGGAAACAACGTTTAACATCATATATGAAAACAGATACTAAGCAGTGTCCTCAGATACTAAGACATGAAGATGTTTCACCCACCGACAGGGTTGAGAGCCACCACTGGTCTAGAAGCCTCACTGGCCTTGCTGAGTCCAGCAATGTTCATGGCATAGACCCTGAACTGGTACTCCAGACCCTCAATCAGGTTGGACACCTTGTAGTGGCACTCGAGGCAGGGAAGTTTGTTCTCCCTCACCCACAGGATGGTGTTCCTCTCCTTCTTCTCAATCCAGTACCCCGTCACCTTACTGCCACCGTCGGCATATGGGACATCCCATTTAATGCAAATGATGTTCGCAGACACAGAGACCACATCTGGACGTGTTGGAGGACTTGGAGGAACTATGTAGGAGAGGCAGAGGAGAGGATAAGAAGCCTTAAAATGAGTTAATTTTAAATGGTTATTGTTTATCGTAAATGTTGGACAGAACTTACCGAATGGATGCTCAATGACAATAGCTGCAGACTCGATGGACTTGCTGACTCCATACTTGTTCTCAGCACACACTCTGAAGGTGTACTCCATGTATTTAGTCAGATGAGTTACTTTGATAGTAGTTCTCTTTACACTGGAGTTCACCACTTGCCAGGAGGCATGGCCAGACTCACGCTTTTCCACAATGTAGTTTGTGATTTCACTACCACCATCATCAACTGGCTCGGACCACGACAGGGTGCAGGACTCTGAGGACACTCCAGAGATCTCCACAGGGCCTGTAGGAGCTGTAGGTCTGCCCACCACCAGCACAGTCACCGTGAAGGTCACAACTCCAGCAGAGTTCTCCAGGACAAGGTAATACTTTCCACTGTCACTCCTCTTGCTGTCCCTCACAATCAGGGTGGTCCTCTCCTTTGTGGTCCTGATGCAGACCCGGTCGGTCTCCTTCAGCTTCATTTCCTCAAGCTTCCAAGTAACTTTGGGGGCAGGTCTGCCACTGATTGGGATGTCGATGGTGAAGGTGTTGGAGGCCTTGCAAGTGATAAGCTGGTTGGTGATACTGCTCAGGTCAGCTGTGGGCTCAATAAGAGGCTCCTTGATAACCACAGACCCAAACATTGCCTGAGGATCGCTGATTCCAGCATCATTCTTTGCCTTCACTCTGAAGTCATATTCCATGTTTTCAGTGAGACCTTCCACCAGCATCTTCTGCAACTTAGATTCTCCTGCTACCATCCAGCGGTCGGTTCCTTTGGTTCTGAACTCAACAATATAGCCTCGAATGCGGCTGCCTCCATCATGCTCAGGCTTCAGCCACACCAGAGAAGCTGTGGAGCTGCTGGTGTCAACGACATCTACTCTCTTGGGTGGAGCTGGTTCCTCTGTGGCAATGACAGGCTCTGTCGTTTCCCGAGCTTCTCCCTGACCGTACTGGTTCACAGCAATTACTCTGAAAAGGTATGGAACTCCAATCTCCAGACCGGTCACACGGATCATCTGGCGGGAACACTTGGTGCTCACCTCCTGCCAGGCCAAACGGCTTGCCTCACGTTTGTCTACAATGTAGTGATGAATTCTTGATCCTCCATCATTTGTGGGGGCATCCCACATCATCGTTAAAGCTCCACGGGTGACGTCTTTGAAGCTGATGGCTGCAGGAGGTCCAGGTGTGTCCAGAACTTTGACTGTGAATGTGATAGACTTGCGTCCGCTGTTGTTCTCCAGCGACAGTGTGTATTTTCCAGCTTCATAACGAGTGCAGCCCTCAATGGTCAGAGTGGAGGAGCAGTCGGACGTGTTGACATCAGCCATGATTGGCAGCTCACCATCCGCCTTCGACCATGTGGCCAGAGGAGCTGGTTTACCTCTGAAAGCAATGTTGAGAGACACGGTTCCACCGTTTTTCACGATGTGGGTCTGTTTGAAGTCAGCATCTATGTCAATCTCAGGCGATGTGAGTCTATCCAAAGCTTGAACAGCGTTGGACAACACTGAGGCTTCACCTTGTCCAGATCCGTTCACAGCACTGACTCTGAACTTGTAGAGTTCTCCAGGAACCAGGCCCTTGGCGGTGTACTTGGTATGGATGCAGATCTGGCTGTTGATCCGGTGCCACTCCTCCAGACTGGCCTTACACATGTCTATGTTGTAGCCGATGATTTCCATTCCACCGTCAAACACTGGTTTGGTCCATTCCAAAGTAATGGAGGACTTGGTGGAGTCAATGACCTGTTTGACATACAGTGCAAAAAGAAAATGGAATGATTTGAAACTGAATTGAAATTTGCTAAAAATTTACAACTAAATCCAAAATATTTTCCAAATGAATGTTAGTTCTGCTCATCACTTCATGAATACAGTAAGAACTTTTAAATATCTCATTGTCCAAATACAAACTCAGTACAAACTCAGGACAGTGTCTGAGGTGATTTTTATCTCAAGAAATGGATGACACTGCAGGATTTAACTTGTCAATATTAACTGCATTGAATGTACGGGATGTTGAATTAAGAGCTCAAATGAAAACCATGTTTTTATCTCAACTTTTTATTGCATTTTTGACCTTTTTTTTTTTTTTTTTTACCATTTTGGAATCAAATCATGTAAAAAATACTAGATGCATCCTACTCCTGTTAACCATTAATGGTTATGGTAAATTTTGTCTGCTGCTGCACCTTGACGACAGTGGGAGCGCTGGGAGTGCTGGTGGGTTCTCTGGTTTTGAAGAGCCTGGAAGTGCTGCTGGTTGGTCCTATACCAGCCCCGTTTTCAGCCATAACACGGAATTCATACTCGTTGCCCTCAGTGAGGTTGGTGACACGGTGCCTCAGCTCAGTGATTGGCCTTTTGGATGAAACCTTTATCCAGCGCAGACTCTTCTTCTCCCGTCTCTCCAGGATGTAGTGCTTGATCTCGTTGCCTCCATCAGACCTGGGTCTGGTCCAGCCCAGGGTGATGCTATCTCCAGTTATATGGGTGGCGTCAGGTGTACCAGGGGCATCGGGCACCGCTGAAGGAGAAGGTTGAACTTTCAGTAAAAACTCTTCAAAACACAAAAACTTTTTCATCTGATCTCAAAAGAAAACAAAAAATGCAAACCCTTTTCAGAACATTAATGACTAATATTTATAATAATAATGTGTATCTGTTCCACTGAATGTAATAATGTAGCTGTTTATCTCTAATGGCTGTAAGTACAATAAATTTGTTAATAGTTTGACTGATTCATGGTAAATACTGATGGTTCCAGTTGGTTATGGACATAAAAGTCCACATAACTGGTCAATATTACCATATCAACATGGCTCTAATGTCATTATATGTTTTCTTTTTCTTTTTTCCCTTTTTCAATCAAAGAAATTGTAACATATTGATGACTGTACTTACTGTACTGCATCTGAGCGATGACAGGGTCAGAGTCCAGAGGTTTGCCGACACCAAATTTGTTGACGGCAGAGATTCTGAACTGATACTCGTTGCCTTTGATGAGGTTGGTGGCATTGAAGGAGCAGGCTTCACATTTGGAGGTGACCATTGCCCAGGAGATTCTCGACGTTTCCCTCTTCTCCACCACATAGTGTGTGATGGCAGCACAGCCGTCGTTCTCTGGAGGATTCCACCACACTGTGCACTTTTCAGCCGTGATACCGGTGAAACGGATTGGACCCTCACAAGGTCCAGGAGTGTCTGAAAGGACATAAGTCAACAGAATTACTGATGAACCTTTTCATGAGGAATGAATGTAGAAATGTTTAGTAAATGAATGTGATGGGGACTGTGTGGAAACAGACTTTGTCATTCCTGTTTTCTGGATAAAAACTCTGAGGTATGTTTTGCTTTAAATGGCCTTGGGAATATGAAATTCACTATGATTAAACTCTGGTATCTTAGTATGAGATGAGAAGATGTGCTGATTAAAAAAGATTGAAATTCTGCTCATTATTTATCACAATCAATCAATCTGAACATAATGTCCAAGCCTAATTTTGTACTGGTAAAGGGGATCCAAAGGAATGATGAGGACCAAATGTACAATCTACATCACAGAGGAAGAAGATGCTACTTTCTCAGCACTTCTCTGGATGATACGTGATCAAATTTTTCACAACTGTTTTGTTTGTGCTACAAATATGTCATATTTCAATGGAATAGAGGGATCTCTGCAAGGGCTTTTTTTATTTAAATGAATTGTAAAACTACACCAAAAAGGCAACAAAATATGCTATTTTAGCTGAATGTTCTGGATGAGTGCTGACGAACCCTGTACTCTGACGTTGACATCTGCCTTCTTGGTTCCAGAGCTGTTCTTGGCCTCCACAGTGTAGATTCCACGGTGGTTCCTGTCAGCATCACGGATGAACAGGCTGCTGGTGCCAATGCCAGTGGTGATCTCAATGTCAATCATGGTCCTCTTGTCGATCTCTTTGCCATCTTTGTACCAAACAACCTGTGGGACAGGGCGTCCAGTGATGCTGCAGGCGAGTCTGACGCTCTCTCCGGCTCTCATTGTGAGAACCTGATCTGGTGACCATTCAACCTCAGGAGAGACTGGAGATGCAAACACAAGGTCAACATAAGGATTCGACAGTTTGAAGAATATTTATGAGGGTCTTTTTTTCTGAAGTCAAAGATACGCACTGCTCTCGTCCTTGGTCATGATGTATCCTGAGGAGTTGGATGGTGGACTGATGGTGCCCACGGCGTTCCTGGCAATCACCCTGAACTCAAACCTGTCTCCAGGTGACAGTCCGGTCACAGAGAACTGGGTGTCGCTGATATCTGTGAAGTTGCAGCGCAGCCATTTGCCTCTGCCTTGGCGTCTCTCCACACTGTAGGCCACAATCTTACTGCCTCCATCTCTCTTAGGGATTTCCCACTGAAGAGTGACTGAGTCTCTGGTCACGTCAATACACACGGGAGTACCAGGTGGATCTGACGGAGAAAAGCATCGACCATTTCATTCATACATACTACAAACTCAGCTGTCTCTGTTGTTCTCTGTTTACATGCTTAGATACTATACATCAAAACTGGGAAATTAATACGAAAAAAGACAATATTTGTCTAGGAAATTGTATATTTTATCAGATTTTTTTTTTTTATAATCACACAATTATTTTTCTGTTATGAATGTGTTTTTTATTTCATAAATGGGGTTGAATTTGCTGCAGTTCCTCAGATCAGACAGCATCTTAAGTGTTAACTTACCAACTGGAGAAACAGCTCTAGCGTGTTTGCTCTGTTCACTGACAAGACTGAGTCCAGCATTGTTCTCAGCGTAGACTCTGAAGGAGTACTCCAGACCCTCCATGAGGCCAATGACCCTGTACTCTCTGTTGGAGATGATTGTGGAGTTCACCTTCTGCCACAATAGACTATTCCGGTCCTTCTTCTCCACATGATAGCCCAGGATAGGGGAACCTCCATCAAAGCCTGGTGCCTCCCACCTGATGCTCATGCCGTCACTGGTAACGTTGTATGCCACTGGTTTTCCAGGAGGACCAGGGGGTTTGTACTGATGCTGAGCAATGATGTCTGGAGAGTTAAGTGCTTCACTGACTCCAAACTTGTTCTCTGCTCGGACTCTGAACTGGTACTCGGTTCCCTTGACCAAGTTGGGGATCTTGAAGGTGGTCCTGACCACACTGGAGCATACCATCTTCCAGTTAGCCTGAGAAGTCTCACGTTTCTCCACACTGTAGCAAGTGATCTCGCTGCCTCCATCATCCTTTGGCTCATTCCAGGAGATGATGATACTCTGAGCTTTGATTTCATCAAAGCGGACGGGACCAACAGGCACAGATGGAGGTCCAAGAATCACCACATTAATGTCAAAGTAGTTCTTGACGGCTCTGTTGTCCAGAACCAGAGTGTACTGACCAGCGTGCTCCTTCTTAGCACTTCTGACAGTGACAGATGTCTTGTTGTCAGTGGTTCTGAAGCGGACCTTCTCACTCTCCTTCAAAGGCTGGTTGTCTTTCAGCCAGCTGATTGCCGGGCGTGGTTTTCCCTTGAAAGGCAATTCGATATGGATGTTCTGTCCAACACGAACTGCCAGCTCTCCATTGGGATAGTCGATCAGACTGGCCTCAGGTGGAATGATGAAGTCCATCACTGTGATTGGACCAATCTGGGAGAAGTCGCTAGTTCCCTTCTCATTCTTAGCAAACACTCTGAAGTCCATGACAGTGTTCTCTTTGAGTCCCGTAACCTCACAGCTGCAGCGCTTGCAGGTTGCACCCAGAGTCCAGGTTGGGTCTTCTTTGGTTCTCTTCTCAATGATGTACTCAGTGATGTGGCTGCCACCGTCATGGTCTGGTCTGGTCCACTGCAGAGAGACGGAGGTCTTGGTGGAGTCCATCATCACTAGGTTTTTAACTCCTCCTGGAGTTTCGGTGGCTCTGACTGGCTCTGTGGTCTCACAAGTGTCACCAACACCGTACTCGTTCTCAGCAGATACACGGAAGAAGTAAGCCACGTCTTCTTCCAAACCTGACACTTTGTAGGTTGTGTTAGCGCATTCAGAAGTGATCACCTGGTAGGCCTTCATGGTGGATGCTTTCCTCTCAACAACATAGTTTGTGACAGGAGAACCACCATCGATGAGCGGAGCCTCCCAACTGAGTGTCAGTTTCCCTCTGGTCACATTCTTGATCAGCAGTTTCTGGCAGGTTGATGGACTATCTAGAACCTTCAGGGAAACTGTGATGATCTTGGGTTCTCCGACTCCATTCTCAATCTCCAGCATATATTTTCCACAGTCATCACGAGTGACTTTGGGGATCAGCAGGGTAGTGGCGCGGTCAGAGCTCTTGATGGTGTAGCGGTTGTCACCAGCAATATTGCGGTCACCACGGCGCCAGGTGATGTTGGGAGCGGGGCGACCCTTCAGAGGGATGAACACCTCTACATCACGGCCAGCTCTTGCTGTGTACTGTGTGGTCATAGGGACGTCCAGGTCCAAATCAGCCTCCTCTGTTAAAGAAAAGACCAACAAAACCAGAGAAAATAGTCATGACATGATTACTAGTTTAGTCACTGTGGCTCGTGTGGGTTTGTATTAAAATATTTCTTGTTTTTGCGGTTTGAAATAAATTAAATGCACAAACCCAGGATATCTTTGGCTTGCACTGGTTGGTACATCTTGATGTATTCTCCTTTACCCTTGCAGTTGACAGCGTACACTCTGAAGAAATAGTAGACTCCAGGTTTCAGGTGGGACACCACATACTCACAGCCCTTGACCTCAGGGTTGACTGTCACCCATTCTTTCTCCTCAGTGTTCATCTGGTCTAGAATAAAATGTGTGATTTTACTGCCACCATCATAGACTGGCCTCTCCCAGCCCAGAGTGATGGAAGTCTTTGTGGAGTCCACCACACGCAGTTTGGATGGTTCGCCAGGCAGATCTGGAGGAGACAAAACAGCATGATTATCATCTGTACAATCTGTAAAAGAGGAACAGTGTGTTCTTCGAGGCTAGTGTGAGGCGTACCAATGGGGTCGAAGGCTTTGTACAAATCAGAGGCTTCCGAGTAGTTTCCAGCTCCGGCTTTGTTCACAGCACAGACTCTGTACTGGTACTCGTTGTTCTCCACCAGGTTTGTCACTTTCTGTCTGGTGTCTCTGATGGTTCCTTTCACCACCTGGACACAAAAAAGACATGAGCAACAAAAACCACTGAAGGAAGAAAAAATGAATATGGAAAAAGCAGCTTTTTGTTAATAGAAATACAGAAGATAATGAGGTTGTCTGAAACAATAATGTGTCTTTTTATGCACTGTCCATCCATTTCATACAAAATCTGTCAATAATGAGTAGAGCTAATGTTTAGATTCTTATTGTACAAAACATTTTGTGATGAAAATTAAATAGAAAGGGAGAAAAAAGTATAAAGGTAAGTACAAAAAATTTGATAATCCATTATTTAAAGAAATGAATGAAAAAAAGAGATGAAACAAACCTTGAACCACTGCAGACTCTTCTTCTCTCTCTTTTCCAGGTAGTACCCATCAATGTCGCTGCCTCCGTCCAATGCTGGTCTCTCCCAGATCACAGTCATGGTGGACTTAGTGATCATGGTCACTTTAGGTTTGGATGGCTCGCTAGGAGGAACTGTAGGAAACAAAACTCGTTAGCTCATCATTGCATCATGTCTTCTCACCTTCTAATGTCTGTCATGTTTCAGATGGTGTGTGTTGCTGTGTTTTCTCACCAAAAGCATTCTTTGCAACAACAGGCTCTGACTCCAGTGGGTCTCCAATGCCATACTTGTTGACTCCACGGACTCTGAAGATGTACTCATTGCCCTGGATGAGTCTAGGAACGTTGACAATGCAGTCCATTAGCTTCTCAGAGACGATGGACCACATGACTCTGCTGCTCTCCCTCTTCTCTACGATATAGTGGGTGACCATGGCTCCGCCCTCGTCAGCAGGTGGAGACCACATGATGGTGATGTTGTCTGCTGTCACCTTCTTGAACTGGATATCTCCAGCAGGAGGTCCTGGTTTATCTAGAAAGGAAGAGAGTAGATCAACCTTAGACCAATATAAATGTCTGTAGGATATAAGAAGAGGAAATATCTAAAAATTTTGATTTGTTGTAATAAGCCACACCCACTTTAATCAGTCAAGTCAATAACAAGACTTTCCATTTGTTAACAATTCAGAATTTTCTCTTGCAATATTAGACCACACTAGCAATTTTACAGTTTGTCAAAGATCAAGGTCTACATTATTTGGACAAAAAAATTACATTGCCCCTGAAGGATTCAGTTGGTGTCTGTCAATTGGTTTAAGAGTCTGGTTTAAACTAGCTCTAAATGTAAAGTGTCATGAGATAACTTTTTTATAATGTGGCGCTATGTAAATAAAATTCGACTGATTGACATTTAAAGATAAATAAACAATATCATTAGCCCACATACATACATACAGACTAGGTGGAATTAGAGAATTCTTTCTACCTTGGATGAGGAGTCTGACGATGCCGCAGGCGGATCCCAGAGAGTTCTTCACCTTCACCTCATAAGTTCCAGAGTTCAGTCGGGTTGCTTCTCTCACGAACAGACTTGTTGACTCATATGTGTGCTTGAAGGTGACCTGAGCAGAGGGTTTGAGTTCCCTGCCATCCTTAAACCACTCAATAGTTGGGGCAGGCTTTGCTGTGATATTAAACTTCAGTTCCACATTGGACTCAGCCTTGTACTTCACCTCCTGGAGGTACTCTTGAGGAACTTCAATCTCTGGAGCGCCTAGAAGACAAACACTGGATGAGTTAGAGCACACTCTGACAAAACATGTGACTTTTGGTGGTTTTAAAGCTGCAGAAAAATCCAAAAACAGATTTGCTGCATCTTACCATAGGTATCCACACATGTGGCCGGTCCAGCGCTCATGGATGGGTTACTGATGGACCCAACGGCATTCCTGGCCATGACTCTGAACTCGTATGACTCATCTTGGTTCAGACCAGTCACAGTGTAGCGGGTGTCGGAGATGTTGGTGAGGTTGGTTTTGGTCCACCTACCACTGACTCCTTCTCTCTTCTCAACAATGTATCCAGTGAGTGGGGATCCACCGTCATAGTTTGGCTTCTCCCAGGCCAGACTGATGGAGTTTTTAGTGATGTCACTGATGCGCAGGTTAACGGGAGGTTCTGAACATAAAGATAATGAAAAGAGGGATCAGAAAACTACCCCTGAAGCTGCTGTAAAGAGTTGTGTTCAGTCTTTTTTGATCATCTACTCACCACAGGCATCGATGGCCAGCACAGCATCAGAAATCTTGCTGAAGGCGCTCATTCCAGCAGCATTTTCTGCTGCAACCTTGAACTCGTAGATGAGTCCGGCGTTGATGTTGGTGACCTTACAGTGTGTAGCACGGATCACCATTTTGTTAACTCTCTGCCACAGAATGCTATTCTTGTCCTTCATTTGCAGATGGTATCCAAACACGTGGCTGCCTCCATCGGACTTGGGCTCCTTCCAGGCGACGGCGATGCACTCCCTTGTTACAGAGGTAATCTCTGGAGTCGATGGAGCATCAGGGATAGCTGGAAGAAGACACATAAATGTAAAAAGGTGATTCTATGAAAGAATACACCATCCTTCAAGATAATACTGACACAATGTGGAATAATAATGAAAATAAAAATGTGTTCAGTTGAACTGAGAGATAAAACGGGGAGGTAGAACAAAGATGGCTTACTGTAAGGAAGGCTGACAGCGACCGTTGGAGAGTCAATGTGCTCACTGATTCCATATCTGTTCTCAGCTCTGATCCTGAACTGGTACTCCAGTCCAGTGGTGAGCTTCATGATTTTCATGGTGCAGCGGGCCACAGCAGATGACACGTCCATCCAGTTGGCAGTGGTGGTTTCCCTCTTCTGGATGATGTAGTTGGTAATGGGGCTTCCACCATCGTATGCTGGTGGGAGCCATTTAAGACTAACGCTGTCCTCGGAGATGTCAAACAGCTCCACAGGTCCAACAGGGGCGCTGGGCCGATCAAGGACCACGATATTCACAAAGGACTTAGTGGTGCCACTGGAGTTGGAGGCGGTGATATCATAGCGTCCAGAGTCTCCGGCTATGCTCTCACGTAGAACAATCTTAATGCTGTCAGGAGTCACTTCAGAGTTGAACCTCATTGTGTTCTTGAGCAGAGTATTGTCCTTGGTTAGAGAGACTTTGGGCAGAGGTCGGCCAGTCAGAGGGATTTCACACTTCAGCGTGGATCCGGCCCTGACGTAGACCGTGTTGTGGGGGAAGTCCTTCATGTTGACCTCAGGAGATTCTGGATGAGAAGGAAAAGTCAAACCAATGTTAAAGTTAAAACTAAAACTAGCAATAAAAAACTAAATAAAAGCTACATTAAACACTTCAGCACAAACTACAAATCCAGGTAAAATCAGGTTTGTCTTAATTTTATGATTTAAACTTGTTGTGGCTTGTTTGAATATGAAAATAATTCATCAATATCTAACTTTATTATCCAACAAACTGATCACTGAGCTAATGATGATAAAAAATGTTTAACTCCTAAATATGACCTGATCAAAACCAAAACAGGATCACATTAAAACTAAATAGACACTAAACACATTTTTTTCTTCTCTCTGTCATTCGAGGAGTGCAGACGTGTCATTCCAACCTATGTCCACCTCCAAACCCTGTTTTTTCTTTTTGTTTCCCCGTACCAGAATCCCCCAAAAAATCCCATCATGTTCCCACATGTACCATGTATATAATGTATGCTGTCCGAGTATGTTTATAGTATGTGTTTGCATTCTGTACTGTATTCCTGGAATCTTGTTTGGCACCTATAAGGGGATCTTAATAAAAAGAAAGTAAAGAAAGAAAGAAAGGGGCAGCCTGTCTGTGAATTTCCAGAGGGCCCTGCCCTATCTAATCTATTCTCTTCTATCTCAACTCCAACAAATAAATCTAAAACTGAAGTGAAACCAAAGGCCAATCTAAACAACTCTGATGGTTCCGGCTTGAATGAGGGTAATGTTAAAAAAAATATCTTGTCTGTCACTCACCATGCTGATCTTTTATAGCCACGGGAGTCAACATTTCCTTGGCGTCACTGAATCCAGCATGGTTCTCAGCCCGGATTCTGAAGAAGTACTCAGCGTTCTCCCTCAGACCTGACACTGTAAAGTGGATGAACTTGGTCACACCACACTTGACCCACTTCTCCTGGCCTTTCTCCATGGCTTCCACCAGGTACCCAGTGACCCTGCTGCCGCCGTCCTGTTCTGGTTTGGCCCAGGCCAGAGACACACTCTCTTTGTTCACATCAGTCACACCCAGTTTGGGAGGTGGGCTTGGTTTTTCTGGAACAACGGAAAATATTGATTTATAGATACAATCCATCTCATTTTGTATGAGTTTTATTATACTTTAACTTTGGCCAAATTATGCTCCAACATTAGTTCAATTGTGCTACAAATCACTTAAAAAAATGTTTTTTTTTCCTTCAAAGTCTGACATTTCTAATTATATAATTTCTAAAATATAACAGGGGTATGGTCTGAATAAAACAATATATTCCTTTTTCACTGCATAGGATCTAAACCACTTCTGCTGTTAAAGAGTATATCTTTAATTATGCTGTTGTCAAAACAGTATGAGTAAGTGGGCTTTACTCAAAACAAAAAAGGATTCAGAATGTAACTAGAAATACCCTCCATATGGTCGAACCACTTAGATCTACAGCAGGTAAGTTAAAATAATGGTCAGTACCTGAAATCTTGGTTCCTTCCTTGGTCTCAGCAGGAACACCAACACCGTACTCGTTTTCGCCTGTCACTCTGAAATAGTAGACTTCTCCTTCCTTCAGGTCTGACACCTTGTGTGTGAGCCTATGGCAGGTGTCTGTTAGCCTGGTCCAGCCTTTTTTACTGGCCTCTCGAATATCAACAAGATAGTTCTTGACTGGTCCACCTCCTTCATTTTCAGGAGTGTCCCAGGACACAGTGGCAGAGGACTTGGTCACTTCCTTGACTTCTACCCGGGCAGGGGGTCCAGGGGAGTCCAGGACTCTGACGCTGAGGGTCAGGGAGGCAGTTCCAGCTACACTGGACAGAGTGATGGTGTATTTTCCAGAGTCATTGCGGGTGGCTTTCTCTAAGGTGATCGAAGAGAAGGTGTCTGTGGTATCAATGACGGCACGAACTCTCAGGTCCACATCAGGCTTAGTCCAGGACACGTTGGGAATGGGTTTGCCTCTGAAGGGCACTGTCAAGGTGAATGAGCTGCCATCCTTCACAATAAGAGTCTTCCTCATCTCGTTGCTAATGTCAAACACTGGCTCCTCCTGTCTGTCTTTGGCCACCTGTTTATCAGTCTCAGGACTAGGCTCGCTGGCTCCAATTTTGTTAATGGACTTGACAACAAACACATATTCAACTCCAGGGGTCAGTCCCACCACTGTGAACTCTGTGTTCTTGGTGTTCTGGACTCCAACCATCCATTCGTCATCCAGACTCTTCCTGTATTCCACTCTATAACCTGTCACAGGTGATCCTCCATCAAACAGTGGTTTATTCCAGGACAAAGTCACTGTTGTCTTTGTAGAGTCAATGATTTTAGGTTTAGCAGGAGGTGAAGGCAAGAACTGGGGGTCTTCAGCTTTGGTGAGTGGGCATGGGGTGCTGGGAGCACTGAGTCCAGCAGAATTCTCTGCAAACACTCTGTACTCGTACTCGCAGCCATCACGAAGATGCGAGGCTTTGACTCTAAGATCATAAACTGGCTTCTTGTTGACACGGCACCAGCGCAGTCCCGTCTTTTCTCGCTTTTCAATGACATAGCCAGAGATACTGCTACCACCATCAGAAACAGGTCTTTCCCAGCAGATTGTCATAGCTTCACTGGTAACAGAAGTAACCTGGACATTGGTAGGAGCAGCAGGGACAGTAAATGGATCCATGGCCTTTGTGGCCTCACTCTCCAACGCTTCTCCATCTCCATATTTGTTAACTCCTCTGACTCTGAAGATGTACTCATTTCCTTTGAGCAGCTTGGTTACTTTGCATGTGGTAGCCTTCATGTCACCATAGACTAGAGTCCATGCAAGACGGCTTGTCTCACGTTTTTCCACAATGTAATGCATGATTTCAGCTCCACCATTCTCTTGCGGTGGTCCCCAGGTTAGGGTACATTTCTCTGCTGTGAGGCCTGACACTGCCAAAGGTCCTGAAGCAGGCCCAGGCCTGTCCAGAACCTTGCAATTAATAGCCACAGCTCTAGTGCCTGCTACATTGTGCAGCGATAGAACATACTGGCCGGAGTCTCTCCTGATGGCATCTCTGACAATTAATGTGGTAGCAAAATTGGTGGAGGTGATTTCACATCTGGCTTTAGCCTCAATTTCCTTTCCATCCTTGGACCAGGAAACAACAGGGAGTGGACGGCCAGTAATTTCAGCATCAATTTTGATGATATCTCCTGCTTTAATAACAACCAGTTGCCTGAGTTTATCATCCAGGATTATTGTAGGTGGGTCAACGTCATCTTTGACAGTAATGGGTCCGGTGTTTTCAGAAGGAGCACTCAACAGTTCAGCTGAATTCTTGGCAATGACATGGAAGTCATACTGGACATCTTCTGTGAGACCTGTGACATCAAAGTAGGTGTCTTGGAGGTTGGTGAAGTTACATTTCAGCCAGCGTCCATTTGGAAGTTCTTTACGTTCAACAATATAGCCAGTAATCTTGGCACTGCCTGCATACTCTGGTCCTTCCCAGAAGAGGGAAACTGAGGTCCTTGTGATATTGGTGACTTTGAGGTTACGTGGAGATGGGCATGGATCCCTAGCTGCCACAGGCTCACTTGGTTTAGAGCATGGACCAATGCCAGCCATATTCTCAGCATAGACTCTGAACTGATAGAGTAGACCCTCCTCTATGCCAGTCATCTTAAACTGATTCTCAGCAACAAGACCTCTGTTAACTTTGGTCCACAGGATGCTACTTTGGTCTTTGCATTCAATGTGATATCCAGTAACAGGGCTACCACCGTCACTGGCAGGTCTGCCCCAGACCACAAGCATGCCAGTCTTGGTGGCCTGTGCAACGTGGAGGTTGGTAGGTGGGCCAGGAAGCTCGAATGGATACTGAGCAACGATAGGAGAAGAGTCAATGGCAGTACTCTTGCCATAACGATTTTCAGCTGCAATACGGAATTGGTACTCTGTTCCCTGGGCGAGACGAGACACCTTAATGGATGTCCTGGCAACTGTGGCTGAGACAATCTGCCATGTAGTTGTTGTTGTATCTCTCTTCTCCACCACATAGTTATTAATCTGGCATCCACCATCATAGGCTGGAGGATCCCAAGACAGACACACAAAGTCAGCACTCACTTCATCAACCACAATGTTGCTTGGTGGACCAGGTTTGTCCAGAACTACAACTGAAATCACAGCTGAGTTGGTACCAACTGAGTTTGTCAGGGTGATCTCGTACTTTCCTACATCCTCTTTGGTTGCATCCTTGATGAGAATTTTGGATGAAGTCTTGGAACTCAGAACATTGACCCTTGTTGTCTGTTTAAGTGAATGACCGTCCTTCTTCCAGGAAACCTCAGGCTGAGGTCTGCCTTTAAATGGAACATCAATCTTCAGATCATCTCCTGCCTTTACACTGTATGTGGAAAACAGCAGGTTAATGGTGGGTATGAGTGTTATATCCTTTACTACAACAGGGGCAGCCAGAGGTTTGGCATCACTCTTTCCTTTGTCATTCACAGCAGTCACCCTGAAGGAGTATTCCTCCCCACTTGTAAGTCCTTCAATGGTAGCTTCCAGCGCTTTGGCTTCACTGCAGACAGTCCATTTGTCATCACCTTTAGGCTGCATCTCCACAATATAACTTGTGATCTTGCTGCCTCCATCATGATCAGGTTTCTCCCATGACAGGGTGACAGTATGTCGAGTCACATCAACCAGGACAACTTTACCAGGTGGTAGAGGAGCTTCAGACACCTTGACTTGATCTGTGGAGGCAGGCAGACCAACTCCTAGCTCATTCACAGCAAGCACACGGAAGTAGTAGCGACCGCCCTCCTGTAGGTCAGAGATGATAAATGAGTTCCTCACACAGTTGGTGGAAACACTAGTGAAAGCCATTCTCTTCTGCTCTCTCTTCTCCACAATGTAGTGTGAAATCTTAGCACCACCATCAATGAGAGGAGGTTCCCAGGACAAAGATACAGAGTTCCTCTTGACATCCTTAACCTCCAGGTTGGTTGGAGCGCTGGGGGAGTCCAGAACCCTGACATTGATGAAGGCTGATTTAGAGCCACTCAGGTTCTCAAGAGTCAACACATATTTTCCAGTGTCAAACCTGTCAACATTCTCAATCACAAGCATTGTGTAAGAGCTTGTAACGTCAATCTGGGCACGCTCATTCAGAGTACCATCAGCCTTTGACCATCTGACCTCAGGTTCAGGCTTTCCTTTGATGGTCACAAACAGACGCAAAGTGGCTGTGGCACGAACATTGACCATTTTTCTCAGATCAGCGTCCAGTTCAATTTCAGGAGCCTCAAGTTTTTCCGCAGCAATTACAGTACCCGGCAGGTCCACATGTTCCCCCACTCCCTCAAT
Organism: Ostorhinchus cyanosoma; assembly: GCA_029814465.1. Classification (NCBI taxonomy): domain Eukaryota; kingdom Metazoa; phylum Chordata; class Actinopteri; order Kurtiformes; family Apogonidae; genus Ostorhinchus; species Ostorhinchus cyanosoma. The sequence continues at coordinate 34,361,371 of JAPTYQ010000015.1, read as the reverse complement.
GTTCATGGCACAGATACGGAAGTTGTATTCTGCATTCTCTTTCAGTTTCTTCACAGTGTAGTGAGTGGCCTGAACACCTGTGTATGGTGTACAAGTGACCCATTCATCGTCTGCTGCTTCCTTCTTCTCAACAACATATCCAGTGACTGCTGCACCACCATCATAGATAGGCCTTGTCCAGGACAGAGACACTGTGGTGCTTGAATGGTCTGTAACTTTGGGGTTGCTTGGTGGTCCTGGTGGGTATGTGGCATCACAGGCCTTAATGTACTCAGTTGCTGCACTAGGTTTTCCAACACCAGCTGCATTTTCAGCAGACACTCTGAATTCATATGAGTGACCTTCTGTGAGGCCAGTACATCTGAATCTCAGATCAGTGAGCCGCTTCTTGTTACACTTTGTCCATCTGACACCATCTTTATCACGTTTTTCAAGGACATATCCTTCAATCTCAGCTCCTCCATTATTCTCTGGCCTCTCCCAAGTAAGCACAATGGAATCTTTGGTGATAGCTCCAGCCTCAGGTGTAGAGGGAGCACTGGGAGTTGTGAATGGATTGCGAGCAATGACAGGCTCAGATTCAAGAGACTCACCAACACCATACTTATTCACTGCAGTGACTCTGAAAATGTACTCATTGCCAGGCAGCAGTTTGGTGATTTTGTAGCTGATGGCCTGGATTTTGGGTTCAACCATGGTCCATGACAAACGGCTGGTTTCTCTCTTCTCAATGATATAGTGTGAGATGCCAGCTCCACCATCATGTGAAGGATGGCTCCAATGCAGATAACACTTCTCAGCTGTGACACCTTTAACCTCCAATGGGCCATCTGGAGGACCAGGTCTATCCAAAACTTTAACGTTGACAGGAATCATTTTGACCCCTCCAACATTGACAAGTTTGAGGGTAAAGTGGCCTCCATCCACTCTGATGCATTCCTTCACTGTCAGGATGGTACGTGTGAGTGTGGTCTTCACCTCCATTCTTGGTGTACTTTTATCAATCTCCTTTCCATCCTTCAGCCAAATGACCTCAGGAAGAGGCTTACCACTGTAGTCTGCATCAATTTCAAATGATTCACCAGCACTTACAACTGTCAGATCCTTGAATTTAGGATCCATGGTGGCTTCTGGAGCTTCAATTTCATCTTTGGCGGTAATTTCTCCTGTGCTCGGAGAAGGATGGCTAGTTATGCCAGCTGCATTCCTTGCAACAATTCTAAACTCATAAATGCAATCCTCAGTCAGTCCAGCAAGAGTGAACTGGGTATCGATGATGTTGGTGAAGCTAGCTTTCATCCAACGGGTATCTGGGTGCTTCCTTCTCTCAATCACATAACCGGTGATTGCACTGCCTCCGTCATACTGGGGCCTGGTCCACTTAAGTGTCACATGGTTTCTAGTGATTTCAATGGCCTCAGGGGTGCCTGGAGGATCACATGGGTCCCTGGCTACAGTACTCTCAGAGACCTTACTAGGTGGGCTGAGCCCAGCAATGTTCTCAGCATAAACTCTGAATTCATACTCAATGCCTTCCTCCAGTTCTGTGGTTTTGAAACGTGGCTCTGGGATTAGAAGTTTGTTAAGTTTAGTCCACAGCAAGCTGTTCTTCTCCTTTCTCTCCAGGTGATAGCCTATTATGGGACTACCTCCATTGTTAGTAGGAGGTTTCCATTCAACCACCATATTGTCCTTAGTTGCAGCAGAAATAACTGGTGTTCCTGGAGCAGCAGGTTCACTGAATGGATACTGAGCAATAACAGAGGGAGAGACAATAGCAGAACTCTTTCCATATCTATTCTCAGCAGACACTCTGAACTGATATTCAATTCCAGTCCTCAGCTTAGTGACTTTGATAGTTGTCCTGGCAATAGTAGCGGACACAATCTGCCATGCTGTTGTAGTTGTGTCTCTCTTTTCTACAATGTAGTTGTTGATCTGGCAGCCTCCTGTATACTCTGGTGGTTCCCAGGCAAGACAGACATAATCAGAGCTCACTTCTTCAATCTTCACAGGGCCAGTGGGTGGACCAGGCTTATCAAGAATAACCACAGTGATCTCCTCTGTAGCTGTTCCAACACTGCTGGTGGCTGTGACAGTGTATTTACCAGAATCATCCCTATTTGCCTCCTTGATGCAGAGCTTAGTTGAAGATGCTGTGCTGGACACATTTAATCTAGTTGTTTCCTTAAGGGCCTGCCCATCCTTTTTCCATTCAACCTTTGGAACAGGGCGTCCAATCACTGGAATCTCAATTTTCAGATCCTCACCATTTTGCAAGCTGTAAGTGTTGAATGTCATTTTGAATCTGGGTTCAATAGTTACATCTTTAGCAGTGACTGATGCTGCCAGAGGCCTGGGATCACTTTTGCCCTTCTCATTGAATGCTGAAACTCTAAACAGGTACTCATGTCCAGCACTCAGGCCGGTGACAGTGCCATCACATGCTTTGGTTGTGGCAGCCACCACCCATTCTTCTGAGCCCACTGGCTGCATCTCAATATAGTAGCCCGTGATCCTGCTGCCTCCATCGTGGTCTGGCTTTTCCCAGGAAAATGAGGCAGTGGTCTTAGTCACTTCAGTCAAAACCACCTTACCAACAGACAGAGGAGGTTCAGAGGTCTTAACTGCATCTTCTGTCTCTACTGCCTGTCCCACACCAAACTCATTTTCAGCCAAAATTCTGAAGTAGTAGATCATTCCTTCAGTGAGGCCAGTGATACGGTAGCTTGTCTTTGTGCACTTATTGTCCACATTAGAGTAAACCTTTCTATTGGATTCACGCTTTTCTACAAGGTAGTTCTTAATTCTTGCACCTCCATCAATAACAGGGGGTTCCCATGTCAGAGTGACACTTTGTCTTTTAATATCCTTTACTATCAGATTAATAGGAGGACCTGGAGTATCCAGAACTTTAACAGAGACAAAGGCTGATTTGACACCAGCACTATTTTCTAATTTAAGGATATATTTTCCAGCATCATACTTATCACAGATATCAATAGAAAGTTGAGTGTAGTCTTCACCAGACTCTATCTGTGCTTTACTTGGTAATTCTCCATCCTCCTTAGCCCAGTTGATCTCAGGGGCTGGACGACCCTTAAATGGAATGCAGATTCTCATTGAGCCTCCTGCACGGACCACTATTCCCTTCCTGAGCTCTGAGTCCAAGATCATCTCTGGAGGATCAATCTTCTCCTGAGGGATGACAGTTCCTTGGATTTCAGTTGGCTCACCAACACCTTGCTTGTTAATGGCACAGATGCGGACTTTGTATTCCTGGTGCTCAATCAACTTGGTAATAGTGAACTTGGTAGCATTTACTCCAGATGGTAAAGTGCATATGGTCCACTCCTCCTCATCAGCCTTAGTAATTTCCACAGCATAGCCTTGAATCTCACAACCACCATCATAGATGGGTCTATGCCAGGCCACAGTGATGGAGTCTTTACCAGTGTCAACCACATGGGTATTGGTGGGGCAGCCTGGTTCAAAGGTTGGGTCACATGCTTTGAGGTAGGGAGTAGCTGGGCTTGGCTGACCAACTCCAGCTGCATTCTCAGCAGATACTCTGAATTCATATTCATGGTCTTCAGTTAGTCCTGTTACTCTGAAACGCAAGTCTGTCACTCTGCGTTTGTTGCACTTGGTCCATCTCACTCCTGCTCTGTCTCGCTTTTCAACAATATAACCACTAATATCACTGCCTCCAGTTGTTTCAGGGCGGTTCCAGCAAACAGTCATTGAGTCCCTTGTAATGTTGGTGATCTCAAGCTCTTGGGGTGCGCCAGGAGGAACAAATGGATTCCTCATGATAACTGGTGCTGATTCAAGAGGCTCACCTACACCATACTTGTTGACAGCCATGACTCTGAAGATGTATTCATTACCCTTCAGCAATTTGGTAACCTTAAACATTGTAGCTCCACAATCACCAGAGACCACAGTCCATGCCAGGCGGCTGGTTTCCCTCTTTTGGATGATGTAGTGGGAGATGCTAGCACCTCCATCATGCCTGGGTGGCAGCCATGATAATGAGCACTTCTCCTCTGTGACATTGCTGACTGTAAGAGGTCCTTCTGATGGACCTGGTCTGTCCAAAACCTTCACACTGAACGGGACAGTCTTGCTTCCCGCAACATTAGTGAGAACCAGTGTGTACTGTCCACCATCCACTCTGATGGCATCCTTCACAACAAGCAAAGCCTTGAAATCAGTATTTTTGATCTCAGCTCTGGCTGAGTTTTCGACCTCAACATCTCCCTTGAACCACTGAGCTGTTGGTATGGGCTTTCCTTCCACACTGGCCTCAAGAGTGAATGTTTCTCCAGCATTGATAACAAGTGTCTGGTTGTACATAGCATCTGTTTCACATTTTGGTGGCTCAACTTCATCCTTAGCTGTGATGGATCCTGTGCTCTCAGATGGTTTGCTGACAGCTCCAGCTGCATTCCTTGCAATAACTCTGAAGTCATATTTATGGTCTTCTTTTAGACCAGAAACTGTGAATTCATGTTCAATGACATTGGCAAAGCTAGCTTTCATCCACTTTCCTTCGGGAAGATTACGTTTCTCCACAACATATCCAGTAATCAAGCTTCCACCATCATAGACTGGAGCAGTCCACCTTAGCTTCACTGAGTGTCTGGTCACAATTAAAGCCTCAGGACAGCCAGGAGGATCACATGGATCACGGGCTACATAAACCTCAGAAACTTTGCTGCATTTTCCAATGCCAACAATATTCTCAGCAGAGACTCTGTACTCATATTCAATGCCTTCCTCAAGAGGAGTAGACTTGAATCTGCAATCTTGGATGAGAGTTTTATTGATTTTCGTCCAGAGGATGCTGTTCTTCTCTTTCCTCTCCAGATGGTAACCTAAGATGGCACTACCACCATCAGATGGGGGCTTGTGCCACTCAACTACCATATAATCCTTGGAGTATGAAGACACAAATGGTGTTCCAGGTGGACCAGGCTCCTGGAATGGATACTGGGCAACAACAGGTTCTGAATCAATTGCATAACTCTTTCCATATCTATTCTCAGCAGAGATTCTGAACTGGTATTCAGCACCTGTCTTCAGATTGGCAACCTTCAATGTGGTTCTGGCCACAGTGGCAGATACAACCACCCAATTAGTTGTAGTTGTGTCTCTTTTCTCCACCACATAGTTGGAGATTGGACATCCACCGGTATATGTAGGAGGTTCCCAGGTAAGAGTGATACTTTCAGCACTGATGTCCTCCAACTTGACAGGGCCTGTTGGTGGGCCTGGCTTATCAAGAGTGATCACCTCAATAGAAGCATCTTTGGATCCCAGTGCATTGGCAATGTTGATGCTGTACATGCCGCCATCCTCTTTTGTGGCATCCTTAATTGTGAGGGTAGTATGATGAGCTGAGTCTGTGACATTGACTCTTGTTGTCTGCTTGAGGGCAGTTCCATCCTTAGTCCATGTAATGGTTGGCTTTGGATGACCAGCAATTGGTACTTCAATCTTGAGGTCATATCCTACCTGGACACTGTATGTGCTTACTTTGGGTCTAACAGCAGGCTCAATCACAAGGTCTTTTGCCACAACAGATTGAACCAGTTGTCTGGGATCACTCTTGCCCTTGTCATTAACAGCAGAAACTCTGAACTGATACTCCTCTCCCTTCATTAGGTTTGTCACCACTGTCTCCAGTGCCTTTATAGTAGCACAAACAGACCAAGCTTCACTGTCCTTAGGTGCCAGTTCAATTTCATAATGACTAATCCTACTGCCTCCATCATGTTGAGGCTTCTCCCAGGATAGGGTAACAGTGCTGTTTGTAACATCAAGAACACTGACTTTACCCGGTGGTTGAGGCTTCTCCGATATCTTAATAGGATCTAATGTTTTGGCAGGAAGACCTACACCATATTCATTCTCTGCAAGGACTCTGAAGAAGAAGATTCCACCCTCTGGAAGGGGCTCAATCTTCCATGACATTCTGTTGCAGGTGGTGACAGGGGAATAAACCTTTCTGGTGCTCTCACGCTTCTCAACAATATAATGTTTAATCTTTGCACCACCATCCAGAACTGGAGGCTCCCATGTGAGGGTGACAGAATTCTTGGTAATCTCTTTCACTATGAAGTTTGTTGGTGGACTGGGTGAGTCAAGAACTCTAACACTGATAAAGACTGACTTCACACCACTGGCATTCTCTGCAGTCAAGGTGTACTTGCCACTGTCGAACCGGTTAACATTCTCAATGACAAGTGAGGCATAGGTACTTGTGTTGTCAATCTGAGCATTCTCATTTATCTCACCATCGGCCTTTCCCCATTTGACCTCGGGAGCTGGACGACCTCTCACAGGAACAAAGAGTCTCAGAGTGCTGGCAGATCTAATGTTGATCATTTTCCTCATGTCAGCATCCAGGTCAAGATCAGGGGCTTCAAGTTTCTCCTCCAGAAGGATTTTTCCTGGAACATCAGCATGCTCACCTACACCGACTTTGTTGATGGCACACACTCTGAACTGATACTCGTGCTTCTCCAGAAGTTTCTTCACTATAAACTTAGTTACTGGGATTCCAGTAGGAGGAGTGCACATGAACCACTCATCAGATGCTCCATCACAGGCCTCAACAATATAGGCCTGAATCTCACAGCCACCATCATAGATGGGTTTACCCCATGTGAGGGAAACAGTAGACCTAGAGGTGTCTATCACTTTGGGATTGTTTGGTGGGCCTGGTTTGAAGATGGGGTCCAGTGCTTTGTAGTAGATTGTTGGTGGACTAGGTGTGCCAACACCTGCACCATTCTCTGCAGAAACTCTGAATTCATAGCTGTGGTTTTCTAGAAGCCCTGTTACTCTGAAGCGCAGTTCACTTACTGTACGCTTGTTACATCTAGTCCATCTCACACCATCTTTGTCACGTTTCTCAACCACATATCCTTGGATGGGGCTGCCACCATCATTAGTTGGCCTCTCCCAGGTAACCACCATAGAGTCTTTGGTGATTGTAGAAACTTCAACCTCTGTTGGTGGGCTGGCGGCAACAAATGGATTTCTGGCAATCATTGGCTCAGATTCCAGGGGCTCACCAACTCCATATTTGTTGACTGGAATCACTCTGAAGATGTACTCATTACCAGGCAGAAGTTTAGTGATCTTAAGGTTGAGGGTCTGAACTTTAGGTTCAACTACGGTCCAAACAAGTCTGCTTGTTTCCCTCCTCTCAACAATGTAATGAGAACATTCACTGCCTCCATCTTGCAAAGGTGGCTTCCAAGAAATGGAGCATTTCTCACTGGTGACACCATAAATAGAGATTGGACCCTCAGGGGGACCTGGTCTGTCCAGAACCTTGACATTAATGTTAACAGACTTTTCTCCTCCTACATTCTTGACTAGTAGAGTGTACTGGCCTCCATCAACACGAATGGCTTCTTTAACAACGATGCTGGCTGTGAAATCTGTGTTCTTGACCTCAATGCGAGCAGCCTCAGTAATGGCTTGTCCTTCCTTCAGCCAGTACACTGTGGGCACAGGCTTACCATAAATAGATGCCTCAATTCTAAATGTTTCTCCAGCATTTACCACTACAGCCTGGGAGTACTTGGATTCCAAGTCAATCTTGGGTGGATCCACCTCATCCTTGGCAGTGATGGCTCCAGTAGAGTCTGACGGCTGGCTGAAGACACCTGCTGAATTTCTGGCAATGACACGGAACTCATAAACCTGATCTTCTGTGAGACTAGTGACAACAAATGTAGTATCAATGATGTTGGCGAAGCTAGCTTTCATCCAGCGGCCAGATCCCTCCTTCTTCTCAACCACATAGCCTGTGATCTTAATACCACCATCATACTCAGGTTTGGTCCATCTGAGCGTCACCTGGTTTCTGGTAACAATGACAGCCTCTGGTTTCCCTGGTCTGTCACAAGGATCTCTTGCAACTTGCATGTCACTTAGTTTGCTGGCTTTGCTGAGGCCAACAATATTCTCTGCATAGATTCTGAATTCATATTCAATACCTTCCTCAAGGCCAACAACCTTAAATCTGGTCTCTGGAATGATTAATTTGTTCTGTTTGACCCATAGTATGCTATTTCGTTCTTTACCCTCCAGGTGGTAGCCAAGGATTTTGCTTCCACCATCATTGCTGGGTTTCTCCCATACAACCACCATGCTCTCTTTGGTTGCTGACTGAACAACTACAGAACGGGGCTGGCTTGGCACTTCAAATGGATACTGTGCAATGATGGTTTCAGAGAGCAGGGCAGAGGACTTGCCATATCTATTTTCTGCAGAAATCCTAAACTGATACTCCTGTCCTGTCTTCAGACGAGCAGCTTTAATAGTGGTTCTGGCCACTGTAGCTGACACAATCTGCCAGTTGGTGGTGGATGTGTCTCTTTTCTCAACAATGTAATTGTTAATAGCACAACAACCATCATACTCTGGTGGATTCCAGTTCAGGATCACACTGTCAGCAGTGATTTCATCCATCTTAATGGGGCCAGTTGGGGGACCAGGCTTATCTAGAACAATGACACTGATGTCTGTCGATGCTTCTCCAACTGTGTTGTTTAGTTTGACAGTGTATGTTCCCACATCATCTCTGCAAGCCTCCTTAATGACCAGAAGAAGGTTTTTGTCTGTGGCTTCAGCATTAACTCTTGTTGTTTCCTTGAGAGCAACTCCATCTTTGAGCCAAGTCACATTAGCTCTGGGACAGGCAGCGTATGGTACGTCTATCTTAAGATCATCACCTGCTATCCCACTGAAGGTACTGAAAATCAGTTTGAAAGTTGGTGAGATAACCAAGTCCTTAGCAATCACAGGCATACTGAGAGGACGTGGGTCACTAACTCCCTTTTCATTGGCAGCAGAGATGCGGAACATATACTCCTCTCCCTGTGTAAGGCCGGTTACAACAGCCTCATTTGTCTTCACCACCATTACCTGGGTCCACTTCTCACTTCCTTTACCTTGCATCTCAACAATATAGCCTGTGATTCTGCTACCACCATCATGGTCAGGCTTTTCCCAAAACAGTGTGACACTGGTGCCAGTCACTTCACGAAGGGACACCTTTCCTGGAGGAAGGGGTTTCTCTGAGACTTTGATTGGTTCAGGGGTTTCTACTGGGAGGCCAATGCCAAATTCATTTTCAGCCAGGACTCTGAAGGAATACAGCTTTCCTTCCTCCAGATCTCCAATCTTCCAGCTGGACTTGTGGCAGCTAGTGGAAACAGTTGAGTAAGCTTTTCTGACTGACTCACGCTTCTCCACAATGTAGTTGCGAACTCTGGAGCCACCGTCAATAAGAGGTGCATCCCAAACAATGGAGACTGAATCTCTAGTGACTTCCTTGATGATCAGATTTTGAGGTGCTCCAGGAGTATCTAGTACTCTGACATTGACAAAGGCAGTCCTGCTTCCTGAGGCATTCTCTACAGTTACCATGTATTTACCTCCATCAAATCTGTCAACATTTTCAACTTGAAGTGTGGTGAAAGATGGAGTAATTTCAATGTTGGCTTTATCCAAGGATTCTCCATGTTCTCTTGACCATTTTACCTCCGGTGCTGGTCTGCCTTTGATAGGTACGAAGAGTCTGAGTGTGCTGCAAGCCCTGATGCAAACAACTTTACGCAACTCTGCTCCAAGTTCAATTTCAGGAGCAAGCAGTCTGTCTTCAGCCTTGGGGGTTCCTGGTACAGCAGCTGGTTCGCCAACACCTTCACAATTAGTGGCACAGATGTTGATTTTGTACTCTTGATTTTCTTTAAGGTTGGTAATAGTGAAGGAGGTTGCGGTCCATCCTTTCTTGGGAGTGTGGATTGTCCATTCATCTTCCTCAGGCAGGCAAGTCTCCACAATGTAACCAGTGATTTCAGAACCGCCATCATAGACAGGCTTGTTCCAAGCCAAGGTGATGGAGGACTTGGTTGTGTCCAGAACTCTAGGGTTTCCTGGAGGCCCTGGCTGGAAGATGGTGTCAATAGCTTTGTAGAATGGACTGGAAGGACTAGGCTGGCTTAGACCAGCATTGTTCTCGGCAAGGACTCTGAATTCATACTCATGTCCTGGAGTGAGGCCAGAAACCTTAAATCGCAAGTCTGTTACAGTTCTCTTGTTGCACTTAACCCAGCGCAGCCCAGTCTTATCCCTTCTCTCAATTACGTAGGTGTTGATTCTGCTACCACCATCATGTTCAGGACGCTCCCAGCAGACAACCATGGAGTCCTTTGTAATTGTGGTGACTTCAGGCTGAGTTGGTGCATCGCTGACTACATATGGGTTGACACAAATGACGGGTTCAGACTCCACGGGTTCACCCACACCATACTTGTTAACTGCCATCACTCTGAAGATGTACTCATTGCCTTTCAGTAGCTTGGTTACTTTGAACCTGTTTGCTTGAAGGTCTGTAGCCACATTTGTCCATGCAAGCCTACTGGTCTCACGTCTCTGAATGATAAAGTATTCAATCTTTGCACCACCATCGTGAGTTGGATGCAGCCAGTTGAGAACACATTTTTCTGCAGCTATGTCTGTAATAGTGAGAGAATCTGGTGGTCCAGGTCTGTCCAGTACCTTGACATTGAACGTGAACTTAGCAAAGCCACCAGGGTTACTGGCAGTGAGAGTAAAAGCACCACCATCCCTTCTCAGAGAATCTTTGCCGATAAGAGTTGTGTGGAAGTCAGATGTCTTTATCTCTAACTTAGCTGTATCCTCAAGCTCCTTTCCTTCCTTGGTCCACACAAGAGATGGAATTGGTCTGCCAGTCACATTGGCCTCCAGCTTGAAAATCTCTCCTGCCATGACAACAACATTGCTGCTATAAGATGCATCAATGTCAAGCCTGGGTTCTTCAATGTCATCTCTGCAAGTGATAGCTTCTGAAGGCTGAGATGGAGCACTAACCGAACCTGCTGAGTTTCTAGCAAACACACGGAACTCATAAGTGGCATCTTCGATCAAACCGCTGACAGTGTAGATGGTCTCAAGGATGTTGTTGAAGTTGGCTTTAAGCCAACGTCCATTGGGCAGCTCTCTCCTCTCTACTGTATATCCAGTGATGGAGAATCCACCATCTCCCTCTGGTTTGGTCCATGAAACAGTCACCTCATGCCTGGTGATATTCAGAGCCACAGGTTTGCCTGGTGCATCAACTGGATCCAAAGCATACATTGTCTCGGAGGGTTTGCTCGGTTTGCTGAGGCCAGCCATGTTTTCAGCAATAACACGGTGCTCATATGCAATTCCATCAACAAGACCAGTGGATTTAAAGATGTTTCCAACAACAAGATTTTTGCTGACTCTCTGCCAAAGAATGCTGTTTTTCTCTTTTCTGTCAACATAGTAACCAAGAATGGCACTGCCTCCATCAGAGGACGGTTCATTCCAGCTTAAGGTCATTGAGTCTTTGTTGAAAGAGGTAACTGTAGGAATGCCTGGTTGTCCTGGCACGTCAAATGGATAAGCAGCCACCACGGCCTCAGAGACAATGCATGGTCCAATGCCATATCTGTTCTGGGCCCTGACACGGAACTGATAAGAAGTTCCAGTGTTGAGTCGGGCTGCCTTGAATGTGGTGCGAATAACTGTAGCTGCCAACTCCACCCATGATGTACCAGTGGTTTCCCTCATCTCCACAATGTAGTTGTTGATGGGAACGCCTCCATCATTTTCTGGTGCTTCCCAGGACATAAGGACATAATCGCATGAGACTTCATCCAGCTTAATTGGACCTGTGGGAGGGCCGGGAATGTCGTGGACCAGAACTGTGATGGTCTCTGTTAATGTGCCAAGTATGTTCTTTCCAGTCATGGAATACTGGCCTCCATCAGTTCTCTTGATCTCACCAATGTTGAGAATGGTGGATGTTGGTGTGGTTTCAATGTTGATTCTCTGGGTTTCCTTCAGTACAATGTCTCCCTTTTTCCAGGTAACAACAGGTCTGGGCTTTCCAAGAACAGGAATCTCCACCTTGACACGATCACCGGACTTGGCAATGACAGTCTTCTGGTAGACTCCACGCAAGTCGAAGGACGGCGCAGAAGTCTGCTCTCTAATTACAGCTGGTCTGCTCTCACGTGGATCACTCCTGCCTGATGCATTCACAGCCATGATGCGGAAAGTATACTCTGCACCCTCAATCAGATCGGTGACAGTATAGTCCAGAGCCTTTATTGTGGTCATATGTACCCACTGCTCTGTGTCCTTCTTCTGGGCCTCAATGACATATCCAGTGATCAAGCTGCCACCATCATGCAGGGGCTTGGTCCATGTCAGGCTAGCACTATCAGCTGTTACGTCTGTGACATACAAGTTCTCAGGTGCAGAAGGAGCCTGGGAAACTCTGATTGGTTCAGGGGTTTCAGCTGGCTCGCCAACACCCAGGTCATTCTCAGCAGAGACACGGAAGTAGTAGTACGCTCCTTCCTCCAGGTCAGGGATCTTGAAGGAACATTTCTGCCATGTGGTGCTCAGCACGGTGTAGGCCTTCTTAGTGGCCTCTCTCTTCTCAACAATGTAGTTGTGAATCTTAGAGCCACCATCAATAATGGGGATCTCCCACTGGAGGGTGATGCTGTTCTTAGTGATCTCTCTAGGTTTGAGGTTCACTGGTGGCCCTGGTGTGTCCAGAACTTTAACATTAACAAAACCGGTCTTCTTTCCAGCAACATTCTCCAGACAGAGGTTGTACTTTCCAGCATCGTATCTGGTGCAGTCAGGAATGACAATTAGAGTGTAGGACTCTGTGGTGTCAATGTGGGCACGGGTCTTCAGGTTGGTATTATCTTTACTCCAGGTAACTTCAGGAACTGGACGGCCTTTAATGGGAACAAACATACGGATTGAAGCACGGCACCTGACTACCAGGGTTCTCCTGAGCTCAGCGTCCAGCTCAAAGTCTGGCAGCGACTCCTGGTCCACCAGTTCAGTCACCTTCTCAACCTCTGCTGGTTCACCAACTCCCTCAGAGTTTATAGCTTTGACTCTGAAGTGATATTTGCCTCCCTTTTGAAGTTTACCAATAACATATTCAGTAGCTTTCATTGGGTACTGGTTCTCGGTCTCCCAGTCATCATGTCCTTCTTTTTTGTACTCTACGAAGTATCCCTCTACTTCAAGACCACCATCGTAATGAGGTCGGCCCCAGGCGAAGGTGGCAGTGGTTTTTGTGGTCTCCGTAATTCTGGGGTTGGATGGAGGACCAGGTGGATCTATGAAACAGGAAAAAGGAAAACCACTCAAGCAGAAACTGACATTGTAGTTTTGACTTACTAAAAGACATGAATTGAAATAAATGTTTTATAGATGTGTTTCTGACAGATTATCAATGTGCAAATAATCTCAGAGAGAAACTTGAAGAAATCTTTCACACTGGATGAATACTTCATTTGTTTCTAATATGTATTTCCACAAATCATATCATTTTACATGTAGAGAGTTTTAATGTAGTATAGGGCTAGTATAGGGTAGTATAGTATGCAATGTAGGGCTGGATCACTTTTTCAGTGCAATTTCCAGTTTACTTACACACAATGTCCTTCGTCATGGCTGGGTGTGACGGCTCACTGGGCTCCCCAAATCCAGCCTTGTTCTCAGCAGTGACTCTGAACTCGTACTCCACACCCTCGCTCAGGCCTTGCACCTTGAAGCGCAGGTCAGGGATTGTCCTCTTACATGCCCTCACCCATCTCAAGCCTCTCTTCTCTTTCCTCTCTACACAATATCCTCTGATGTCACTTCCTCCGTCCTGCACTGGTCTCTTCCACGAAATGGTGACAGCGTTCCTGCTCACATTGTCAATCTCTGGTATTGATGGTGGGCCTGGTTTACCTGTAGATCCAATGAACACAATAATATATGGGTTAGTTTAAATTCACTTCCATTTGGGGCACTTTAAAAATGGTGCTATCAAATGAGGTTGTAGAAACTATCATGAGGCTTTGGGTGCTTTCTGACACAACAATTAACACAGAGATACCATGTAAGATGGATATGTATGTTCAGTTGTACATATGACCCCTTCAAGATAGAACATATTGCTCATTTAGACCCTGAAATCCCTGGTGGAGAACAGAAAGAAACTTCTTTTTGAATTACACAACATAAAATCATACATAAAGTATAAACGTACGGAAGCTGTCGACCATTTTGACTGGACCAGACTGGCTCGAGTCTCCAGTGCCGTACTGGTTCACAGCAGACACTTTGAAGATGTACTCGTTGCCTTTGATCAGTTTGCTGGCTACATATCTGCAGTCCACAATGTTGTCAGCGAGCTTGGTCCACTGTAGCCGACTGGTCTCTCTCTTCTCCAGAATGTATGACTTGATGGAACATCCTCCATCCTCCTCAGGTGGAAGCCAGGTTAGAGTGCACTTTTCTGCAGAAATGTTGCTGGCTTCAATGGGTCCTGGAGATCCAGGGACATCCAGGACCTTCACCTTCACATGTTCTTCCTTGATGCCGAAGGGGTTGCTGGCAGTGATGACATAGTCTCCAGTGTTCTTCCGGCTTGCATACTTGATAGAGAGAGTGGATGAGGTGGGGGTGCTGGTGATGGTGACCACTTCGGAGCTCTTCAACTCACGACCTCCCTTGGACCACACAGAGGTGGGTGGTGGTTTACCAACAATCTTGGAGGCGGTGACCACAATGGTGTCTCCAGCTCTGACCATCACTCCGTCCTTCATGTCTGGATCAATAGTAATAGTCGGAGGCTCTGTGGAAGAAAAACCGTATCAGAATTAAAACAGAGAAACTCATGAAAACATAAACTAGTTAAAATGGGCATTTCTAGTATTTACATTAATTTGAAAGTCTTTCTTTGCAGTGATGTTTACTCACCATACTCGTCCTTGCAGGTCAGCAGTTCAGTTTCCTCTGAAGCTGCACTGATTGCTCCAGCAGAGTTCTTAGCCCTGATCCTGAACTGATACTGAGATCCTTCAGTCAGGTCAGTGACAGTGAAGGCGCAGCCCTGGATGTTGACATGATTGGCCTTCATCCAGGCTTTACCGCCAGCCTCCAGCTTCTCCACCATATAGCCAGTCACCTTGTAGCCGCCGTCATATTTAGGAGCCGTCCAGATCAGTGTGACGGTGCCCCTGGTGATGTTTATCACCTCAGGTTTACCAGGAGGATCTGACAGAAATCACACAAAGAATGTAGTAAATGAGTTTTATTTCACCTTTCAAACTCATAGATCATTGAAAACGAACCGCTACTTACAATATTTTCCATTAACTGTTTAAATGGATATAAACTCACCGATTGGATCCAAGGCGACCACAGCCTCAGTGACTTTGCTCGCCTTTCCGAGGCCGGCCATGTTCATGGCCATGACCCTGAACTCGTACTCTAGTCCTTCAATCAGACCAGTGACTCTGCACTCCTTCACCCTCAGAGGAGTCTTACTGGCCCGTTTCCACATCAGACTGTTCCTCTCCTTAAACTCCACGTGATATCCTTCACAGTAGAAAAAAATAGGCTTCATCAACTTATTTTCCATCTTAAATGTTTGTTGTTTTTTGTCAAATTGACGTTTAATATCTATGTCTTACCAGTTATAGGGGAGCCACCAGTGTCCTTTGGATCAGACCAGGTCAAGATGGCGGACTCATGGCGGATGCTCACAATCTCTGGTGGAGCAGGTGCCTCAGGCGCATCTGGGGGGAAAAAACAGTTATTATAATGCCATTAATCACTTCAGGTGTGAAACAACCTAACAATTAACAAATGATAAAATATAGTTTTAAAAATAATTTTTGTCTTTTTTAAATCTTCAGTTTAATATCTTCAGTTAGTAATCCTTAATACAAGGAAATAGAAACAGCAAACTAAGCATTTCGTGTGTATTGATAAGGTTCTAATGATAGGAGATCTTTATGGTGTGATCACTGTCAGAAACAATCATAGTTTGCAGAAAGATACATTTTTTTAAAGGTTTTAAAAGCTTTAAAAAGGTTTTAAATGAGTTATATCTCATCCAAACTGACTTTGGATCAACATAAATGGGTAACAATGAGTATTTATATAAATAATCAGATTCTTCCTAAGTGCATGTTTTAAATAAAGAATATAAGCAAGTGTTCACAGAATGATGATTTAAACCACAAAGCATCACTACAACCCCACCTGAGAAATGATTCAATACTGCAGTGATAGTAAGCTTTCAGGTAAATCAGGGATGTTTCAGAAGGTGTTACTCACTGAATGGATGCTGAGCAATGACTGGGTCTGATCTCAGATGTTCTCCAACCCCATACTTGTTCTCAGCAAAGACTCTGAAGATGTACTCGATTCCATCATGCAGTCGGATCACCCTCATGGTGGTCTTCTGGATGGCCGATGCCACAGTCACCCACTTGTTGTCGGTTGTCCTCCTCTTCTCCACGATATAGTTCGACACCTCAGCGCCACCATCATCTGTGGGTGGTCCCCACTCCAGAGTGATCCCATCAGCAGTGATCTCGTCAAACTTAATGGGTCCGGTGCAAATGCCAGGTTTGCCCACCACCTTTAGCTGGAACTTGCAGTCTTTGGATCCAGCGCTGTTCCTGACGTTGATGGTGTAGGTGTCAGCGTCACCTCTCTGGCAGTCCCTGATTAGCAGTGTGGTGACACCCTGTGACGCTTCCACACACATCCGGCCAGTGTCTCCCAGACCCATATCGCCCTTCTTCCAGGTGGCGGTTGGGTAGGGAATACCGATGACAGGGATGTTGATCCTAGTGGTGCTGCCCTCCTTCACCACACAGCACCCCTCATGCAGACTGCTTAGGTTACAGTCAGGAAGCACTGAAACATGACACCGTTTATGATTAGAATTGTTTCTCGTTATTTAAAGCCATCCAATATTAAGTTTCAGAAACACACACTTGTGTAACTGTAGACATGTTATAGAGGTGCATGTACCAGAGGTGAGATTTTCTTACCGAACTGGTCCTTGGCGACCACAGTGAGCTCAGTGGGTGGTCCCTCTCCAGACTCGTTGAGAGCTTTGACCCTGAAGTGGTACTCTTTGCCATCAGTCAGCTCTCCAATGGTATGTGAGGTGTTCTTGCCCTTCAAGATTTGCATCCACTTCTCAGTGCCATCGCCTTGTTCCAGGATGTAAGCTGAGACAAAGCTACCACCATCACTGATTGGCTTCTTCCACCCCAGAGTGACCGAGTTCTTTGTGGTCTTCAGGGCTTTGAAGTCTGTCACTGGACCAGGTTGTTCTGAAAAGGGAGAGGAGGTTGGTTAGCATGTGATCCATTTAATCTTACCTAATGTAACCTAATCTTTTGTATCTACCTGATGCCCGGATGCTGCCGGGTGTCTCGCAGCCCTCCCCGATGCCGTATGCATTCTCAGCCAACACTCTGAAGCAGTAGGCCTGACCTGGTTCCAGGTTCATGATCCTGAATGAAGGCTTGGCACAATCAGCAGACACACAGGTCCAAGCCTTCCTCTCAGCCAAACGCTTCTCCACAATGTAGCCCTTCACTGGACTGCCGCCATCAATCAGAGGGGCATCCCAGGTGATCCAGGCATGGGTTCTGGAGGTCTCCTTCACGGTGAGGTTCACAGGAGGTCCAGGAGAATCTGAGCAAGACAAGAAGAAATGTAATCATGTTAGGGTTTGTTTAATAAAAACTGAGAGACTCATTGGTTCAGATTTAAATTGCAGGAGAAACATTTTCCACAGACGATCTTCTAGAGGTGTTATCAGTTAATTGATAACACCTGCGTGCACTCTGTTTTTTTTTTTTTAATCTTCATTCTGTTTCTTTTAGTTTGGTGTAATCTCTGATGTCTTACCATTGACTTTGACCACAATAGTGTAGCTCTTGGTTCCGCTACTGTTCTCCAGAGACAGCATGTATTTTCCAGCATCATATCTGTTAACATCCTCAGCCAACAGCAGGGTGTCCCACTCAGTCGTCTTGATCAGAAGACCACTTCTCTCCTTCAGGTTGCCATCCACCTTGGTCCAGGTCACTTTCGGGGCTGGACGTCCTCTCAGTGGAACGTAGAGTCTCATAGTGACTCCGGCTCGAAGAACCAAAGCCTTTCTGAGGTCGGCATCAAGTTCAGCTTCAGGAGCGACTGAGGAAAGATGCAAAGTTTAATAAAACACTGAACCGACAGAGTTAAGTGTCTTCTACATCCTTCATCTATTTATTTCAGCCTTGTATAATTTAACGTTACGTTCAGTGTCATGTGTAATTTTTACACTAATTGTTGAAGTAACATATCTCTTTTGGGAGAGTTCGATCATATTTTATTCTATTGTACTGTCCATATTAAACCTGTCAAATGTTTTTAAAATACTAAATAAAACACTTGTCGACGTACTAAGGATGTCCTTGGGCATGTGGTTTCCTGGGACCTCGCTGGGTTCACTGTATCCAATCTTGTTGACAGCAGTGACTCTGAACTGATATTCTGTGTTGTCTAATAGTGCGGTCACTAAGAACTTGGTGGCCTGGAGATTTTTGGGCACGTTGCACTTCATCCATTCCTCAGAGTCTGCTCTCTTACACTCCACCAGATAACCAATGATCTCACAACCACCGTCGTAGGCGGGTTTGGTCCAGCTGAGGCTGATGGAGCTCTTAGTGGAGTCTACCACCTTGGGGAAGGCAGGTGGGCCAGGAGGATCTGGATTACACAGGTGCAGAGTTATTATTTTTGCAGAAATCATAAATCCTTAGTACCAGTCCTGTTTCTTTGAATCGTTTGGATTCAAATGGATACTCACAGACAGGGTCAATGGCAAGAGCGGCGTTAGAGGCATCACTGGGTTTACCGAGACCGGCCTTGTTAATGGCGATAACTCTGAACTCGTACTCAGAGCCCTCAGTCAGCTGAGCGGCCTTGATGGTCCTGTCGATTACTGGACGGCGGTTCACTTTGGCCCAGGTCAGCTCTGTTGCCTCACGTTTCTCCACCATGTAGCCGAGGATGGTGGCCTTGCCATCATTGGCAGGAGCCTTCCAGCTGACAGTCATGGAGTCCTTGGTGATATTGGTGATGACGGGAGGATCGCAGGGACCAGGAACATCTGAGGGGGAAGACAAGCAGACGATCATCTGACTATTGTCCATTAATTACTAGGACCACATGTGCAAATCATGTGATTTTATATGTTTTAAGCTACACTTCACCTAAACTCCAGTATCAGATCACCCACTGACAAAAGAGTAATATTTTACTTATTAATGATATTATTGTAATTTTCTGAAAAAATACTTTTTTTTTTACTGATCTAGTGGTGTGTATTAATTTTAATCTAAAATGTATTTGATGTAAAACTTCCAGCATGGTTTAGTTTGGGTCAATTTGTATTGTTCAATCAATCAATCAAAAGCAAATTGCAGATTATTATGGGTTGTTTAGATTTGATAAAGTTAATTTTGGGTCATCACTGTGACCACATTACTAAAACGTTATTGTTAAAATGAAACTCCAAGTGTCAAAGTCCAGAAGTGTCTAAGTTTATTCACCAGGTGTTTCTGTTTTTTTGACAGACTTCGTCTCCTCAACATAAGTACGATGTATGATGGTTTTCACTGCATCATATAGTGGATCCATTGAAGTCATATGATGTAAACTTTATAGTGAGAACAATCTCATAATTATCTAACATATTAAACTATATCCAAGTGTTTCTTTGTCTAGAAGTTGGAGTTAAATCAGTAGCTGATAGAACTATGTCAGTCTTAACTCACCATAGGGATTCTTCACCATAACGCCATCGGTCATGATGGCATCTCCCACTCCATACTGGTTCTCAGCACTAACTCTGAACTGGTACTCATGTCCCTCAATGAGTTTCTCTACTGAGCAGTCGGTGATGTGTCCATGGATGTTGGATGTGACCAGTGCCCAGTTGGCCCTGCTAGTCTCGCGCTTCTCGATGATGTAGTTGGTGATTTCGGAACCACCGTCAGCATGTGGGGGCTCCCAACGCAGCTTCACACGGTCCGCAAATACCTTGGTGATTTTCACTGAAGCTGGAGGACCAGGTTTGTCTGTTGACCAAAGACAGGAGGAGTTGATTTGATTCTGTGTGTTGGATTTTACTTCAAATGAACCAGTTGAGTGATATCACTGCTAACTTACCAAGCACCTTGACCTTTATGGTTGCGTACTTGATGCCGCTGGTGTTTTCAGCATTGATGGCATAGTCTCCAGACTCCTTCCTAGTGACGGAATACAGTTCCAGCATGTGGACATGTTTCTTCTGGACCATCTTCATTCCCTCTGCGAGCACCAGTGGAACTCCATCTCTCTTCCAGCTCACCTTGGGTAGTGGTTTACCAAACACCTCAGCATCCAGGAAGACGTTGTCTCCAGCTTTGACAATAATTATGTTCTTCATGTTAACGCCAAGGTCAATGCGAGGAGCAACTGCACAGAAGGAGGGAAAATAAAGAGTTAGTTATCCTCAATAAACAGATAAGTGTATCCTGTGGAGTCCACAGTCTGCTGCGTGAGGCCATACCATTCTCAGCGATGATGGGAATGGGGTCAGACAGCTCAGACGGCAGGCTGACATTGATGGCAGTCTTGGCAATGACCCTGAACTGGTACTGAGCTCCCTCCTCAAGGCCTGAAACGATGTAGTTCTCCGTCTGGATGTTCATGGCGTTGGCATTGCAGCGAATCCAGTTTTCCCCTGGAAGCTTTGTGTACTCCATAAAGTAGCCAATCAGCTTGCTGCCTCCGTCATGTTGTGGTCGGCTCCAGACCAGTGACACAGAGCTCTTGGTTACATCCATGGGCTCAGGTTTACCTGGTTGATCTGAAAAGATGAGCAAAGCAAATGACACTGAGGCTTAAAAGTACATCTGAAGGTGTTCTATTATTTTGGTCTTGAACCTGAAGTAAATCTGACTTCTTATCAGCTGGTTGGTGTTTTCTTACCAACAGCTGTCCTGGCAGTGATGAAGTCGGTCTGTTTGCAGGGTTTGCCCTGTCCGGCTATGTTGAGTGCAGACACTCTGAAGGTGTACTCCAGACCTTCGATCAGACCGGTGCAGGTGTACTGAGTGGCCTTCACCATAGACTCGTTGGCTTTGACCCACAGAAGGCTGTTCCTCTCCTTCTTCTCAATGCAGTATCCGGTGATGGGGCTGCCACCATCGCTGCTTGGACGCTCCCATGAAAGGATCACAAAGTCCTTGTTCACCTTGTTGATCTGTAGGTTCCTAGGCTCACTGGGAGGATCTAAAGACAAACAACCTCCATCAATCCATTGTGAACCCAGACTACAGGTACAAATCATGGTTTGCGAAGGACAATTTGACAAAGGACTGGGAGCATTCACAACAAGTTAAGATTATAGAGATAAAATTAATAAAAATAATATTTCGAATTAATATTTCTAATTAATACAATTATTATAAAAAGCAATTTAAGACCCATTTCTAACAAATTAATGTAAACCTCATGTGAACAGAACAGTGTCAGGTTATAGTCGGTATTTACTAATGGATTTTTTTTTTGTCAGCAGCATTTATCAGGAGTTCATCATGTGATTTCCTTGGCACATAAAACAACAAATTCCAGCCAGTTATGAATTCTGAAGACAAACTGTATTTAAGACAGTTTAAGGCCTATAGTTCAAGATACAGGACTTTAGACATTTTACAAACTATGAGAATTCACATATTTAGCTCTGATAGATGCTTTTTCCCGTCCCATATGCTTCTGTATCAGCCTTTGAATATCCATTATGAGTCAGACTTTAATAATGTCAAACAACAAACAAAACTTTAGATTTAGGACATAGGATGTTCGGAGACATTTGTAAAATCTAAAGTGTCATTTTCACATGTGTCCAAGGCATTTTTAAAGGCTGGAGCATTTGCTGCCGGCTGTTAACAGGCCGTTTCACTGACTGAGTTTCTTATTTTGGATGAGACTCACCAAATGGATAGCGTGCGATCATCCTCTCAGAGTAAATGGGCTCAGAGATGCCGAACCTGTTTTCAGCTCGGACTCTGAAGCTGTACTCTTTGCCTGGTGTCAGCTTGGTCATCCTGAAGCTGGTCTTGGTGCAGGATGTGGACACGGTGATCCAGTCTCCCTGGCTCACGTCACATTTCTCCACGATGTAGTTGGTGATGTTGCTGCCTCCATCCTCCTGTGGGGAGTTCCACAGCAGAGTGCAGGCATCGATGTCCTGCTCTGTGATTTCCAGAGGAGCCTCAGGAGGTCCAGGGATGTCTGCACAGAGGACAACACATCAATAAAGACCAATAAACTTCCAGCCGGGAGGTGAATTCACAGAGAACTTTTATGAATGGACTGGATACTCATGTAATTAGTGATAGATTTGAGTGACAAACTGACCCATGATAGTGACTCGGAGGATCTGGTTGACCTGGCCGGTGCTGTTTTCAGCTGAGAGACTGTAGTATCCGCTGTCCTGTCTAGTCACATTCTTGATGATGAGCGTGCAAGAAGTGAGGGTCTTGATGACCTGCAGGCGGTCTGACGTCAGGACGTCCTCGCTGCCCTGCTTGAACTTACAGAATGGAGGTGGTTTACCTGCCACAATGGCTTCAACCACCATCTTAGATCCAGCTCTGACTGTTACCACATCTGGCATGATGATCTTTGGAGCCACTGAGGAGGAAGAACCGCAAGAATTTAATGTCATAGCAAGAAAGGAACAGGCAACAAAACAAAACATCAGGTTTATTTATCTATTTAACCAGAGATAAAATCTCTTTTTCAAGAGAGACCTGAAGCTAAGGAATTGACACCCCATTTTGTAAAAACTAAATAAAATGTAGCTAATTTTGACCGTTTTTTGTAATGACTCCTCAACATGTAACATATTGACATGTATGTCACAGTTTATTACATAATGAAGCGAACATATTTTCTGAATTATGATGTAAGTGTTCTCTTCTATTCCTTTTGTCATTTCAGGGGGTCTGAGGTTTGTTTACTTACTTAGTTGCTCTTTGACCTCAAACACTCCTTCAGCTTCTCTTGCAAGGCTGGATCCCACTGCGTTTCTTGCTGCAACTCTGAACTTGTACTTGGTTCCTTCTTTCAGGCCAACCACCACAATAGTCAGGTCTTTGACTACAGAGTACGGTGTCCACTTGTCCTCGGGCGCCCCCGCTTCCTGGTAGTCCACCACATAGCCATTGATCTTGGATCCACCGTCTCTGAGTGGCTTCAGCCAGCCCAGTGTGGCACTGTTCTTAGTGATCTCCAACACATCCATCTTCTTTGGAGGGTCTGGTTCACCTGGATACATCACAATACGTGTTAGGAAGAACAACAAGAGAAAACAAGACAGAGACACAGGACGTGGAATTGAAGTGCTAGATCTTGAGACTTACTCATGGCATCTACAGCCAGGTAGGACTTGGGTGAGTCCTGAGGAACTCCAATGCCGTACTTGTTGCAGGCCATGACTCTGAAGTAGTACTCAATACCAGGTGTCATGTTGGTGACCTTAAAGCTGGGTTTCTTGTGATCCTCTGTGCACTTGGTCCAGGTCTTGCGGTCCACCTCACGTTTCTCTACGATGTAGTTGGTGATGGGGCTACCACCATCATTCTCTGGAGGTAACCAAGACAGCTGAGCCGTGGTCTTTGTGATGTCGGTTGCCTCAAAGCCACCAACAGGTCCAGGAGTGTCTGAAGAGAAAATAAAAGTCAGAATCACAACAATCAGATGTTACAAAGTTATTTAGACCTCATTCACACCTTAGTAAAACTAGGGAAACATGAGGGTTTTAAGGAAAACTTCATTACAATCTTAAAGGCAAAAACATGTAAATGTGACTTGATATCGCTTCTAGTCTGTGAATATTTCGTTTTTCTTTATTCTCTAGTGTCTCACCCAGGACTTTGACTCGGACGAACACAGCCTTCTCTCCGGCTGAGTTGGACAGAGTCAGCGAGTATTTCCCAGAATCCTCTCTTGTACTTTCAGGGATCACCAGGAATGACATAGTGTCCACCTGGTCCACATGGCCTCTGCGGATCACGTTGTCCACTCCGAGGCGTTTCCAGGTCACCTTAGGGGCAGGTCTGCCTCTGATAATGGCAAAGAGTCTGATTGGACAGCCAGCTCTGACCGCCAGGCCTTTCCTCAGACTGGCATCCAGGTCAATCTCTGGGGCCTCTGTTATAATTGAAACACAGCAATCAATAATGCCAATTAGAATTATTTGACATAACAAATAAGACAGCAGAAGTTAGGAAATATAAAATTTTTATGTGAGGTTTAGACACACTATATCATTAAATACTGTCTCTGCTTGTGAAACTGTTTCATGTGGGGTTTTGGGAATCACTCCTTACCCACGATCTCCTTGGGGGCAACAGCCTCCTTCAGGTAAGCATGGCGTCCCCAGCCCACTTGGTTCTGGGCAGAAACCTTGAAGTCATACTCCTGCTTCTCATCCAGCTGGGTGATGGTGAACTCAGTGAGAACCAGTGGGCCATGGGTGTCGATCCTCTTCCAGCCCTCAGTGGGTTTCTCTGGGTCAGCCTCACTCTTGAGCCTCAGGTCCAAACTGTAGCCAATGATGGGGGCACCACCATCATACACCGGTTTAGACCAGGACAGAGTGATGGAAGTTTTGGTGCTATCAGCCACCTTGAGTAAAGCAGGAGGACCAGGAGGCTCTGAGGGTGGAGTCAATATGAAAGATTAAAATACTGACATTCTCAAGTCTAATGCTGACATTTGTTGAAATGTAAATGCTGTAAAGAAAACTGAGCTATGACATTATCAATAGACTCACCGATGGGGTCTTTGGCTGCCACAGGTCTGCAGGCTTTGCTGGGCTCTCCCAAGCCCACTTCATTCTCAGCCTTCACCCTGAACTGGTACTCGTGGTTGGGGATCAGGTTGGCGACCTTCATGCGTCTCTCAGAGATGGGACTCTTGGTGCAGGGAACCCAGCGCACTGCCCTCTTCTCCTTCCTCTCTAGGATGTAGCCGGTGATGGACTTTCCTCCATCGTTCTCAGGAGGAGCCCAGACCACAGTCATCTCATCTTTATTCACCTGCAACAGGAAAGGATATGCCAACACATTAATTAGAACAATGCACGAACAAAATGCATTTACATGAACTAAACATCATAAAAGACAAGTCTTTGAGTTACCTTAGTGACCTCAGGGGCCTCAGGTGGTCCAGGTTTGTTGAACTGAGTCTTAACAGTGACTGGTCTGCTTTCCATGGCAGGTCCAGTTCCCATCTTGTTCTCGGCTCTGACTCTAAAGATGTACTCATTGCCCTCCACCAGACGGGTGACGTTGCAGTATGGCGTGACCACAGAGGCAGAGTATGTGGACCAGACCATCCTCCTGGTCTCACATTTCTCCAGAATGTAGCTGTCCACCTCACAGCCTCCGTCGTCCTCTGGAGCATCCCACACCACTCTGCACTTATCGGCTCCAATGCCAGTGACTCGGAGGTTCCTGACTGGACCAGGGATGTCTAAGACATTCACATTGGCATATGCTGTGAAGGTCCCGGCGGAGTTAGTGGCAGTGATGATGTACTTTCCAGTATCAGAACGTCTGGATTTGGTCAAGAGGAACTTGGTGTAGTCAGATCCAGTCTCATAGCTCATTCTGGGGTTGTCTCCCACAGCTTTGTCCTTTGTCCATTTGACTTCAGGTTGTGGTTTTCCTCTCAGGCCAGCCTCCATCCTGACAGACTCTCCAGCCATCACTGTCACAGTTCCAGCCACCTTCAGGTCAAGGACAGGTTTCTGAATCTCCTCTTTCACCAAAATATCGGCAAGTTTAACCCAGGCGCTCTCACCTCCTTCATTAACGGTCTGAACCCTAGAGAATCATAATGAAGAATACAGAATTTTTACTTTGACACATTGAATGAAGTCAATTCAAACTGCAAAAATCTAAATATACAAAATAAATATTTGATTTTAGAAGATAGTAATACCAGAAACAACAAACTCACAAATAAAAATTAATTTGTTTTTTTCCCTCTCAACACAGTAATAATTACATAAACCAGTTTGTCAAAAACACATTTATACAATTAGTTAAACACATAAATGAAAATCAATGAACTGGAGGTTTTAGGAGTTTTGTGACATTCACTGTGCAAATCTGTTATTGTTTGATGATCACTTGTCATGAAATAACTTCCAACAACAACACAAAGCAGCCTCAAAAGTTAGATGTTACACTGATGTACATTTACAATAAGTATACTTATTTATTTTCTTATTCTTTTATTTGCACATCCTAAACAGCAAGAGGTAAATAAAAAAAAAAAAAAAACAGTTTTCAAACAAGTAACATCATTGTGCAGGAGAGGATGGAAGCCAGAAAAGGCTTATGTGAATACCTCCCTGGAAATACACAGGAAGAGAAAAAGAAGGAATTAAAACTACGATATAACTGAAATAATAAACTAACTGTAAGTAACTGTAAGAAAAGAGACAAATAGTCTTCAAATGATCTTTTAAAACACTTTAGAAACACAAAAACAAGTCAGTTTTCTTTAAATAAGATTAAGATATTACAGATAAAGTTAGGATTGTGAGTCCTTGTTGGCTCTGGAATATTTCATTGTAAATACCAGCAGGTCAATGTGAAAGACTGAATGTGACCCACCTGAAGGTATAGGTCTGGTTTTCAGTGAGCTTGTCGGCCAAGAAGAAGGTATCGGTCAGGTTCTGGGCCAGTTTCTCCCACTCCTCTGCAGTGTTGGCTTTACCCTCCAGGTTGTATGAGATGTTGGGACTGCCGCCATCGTAGTCAGGCTTCCTCCACCTCAGGTAAACGTGGTTTTTACCGATGTCAGTGGCTCTGAAGTTCTCAGGCTCGCCGGGGTTCTCAATCGGGTCAATGGCCATCACTGGTGTTTTGATCTCTACACAAGGTCCGGGTCCAAGCTTGTTCACAGCAGAAACTCTGAACAAGTACTCATGACCTTCCATTAACTTGGTCTTAATCTTGCGGTTGGTGCAGCAGGAAGAGATCATGGACCACATGCTGATGCTGGGCTCACGGCACTCCGCAATGTAGTGGGTGATTTCGGAGCCTCCATTATCCTTTGGCGCCTCCCAGTTGACCATGCAGGAGTCCCGGGTCACATAGGTTGTGTGGAGGTTCTGGCAGTGGCTTGGACGGTCCAGAACATTGACAGTGATGGTGCAGGATGCCTCACCACCTTCATTCGAAGCCTTTAGCGTGTATTTGCCATGGTCACTTCTGGTGGCCTCCTTGATCTTCAGGTGGGCCACAGGGAGGTTCTGAGTGATGGTGACTCGTTTGCTGTTCTCCAGAACTGTGTCCTCCTTGGACCAGATCACCTCCGGGTCGGGACGGGCCTTGATGAAGCCTGTGATGTTGATGTTGTGTCCAACGCGCACTGTGAGACGCTCCCGGCAGGTGGCATCCATCTCAATCTCTGGAGGAATGAGGATGTCCTGAGCAGTGATGGATTCTGGGACTTCTCTGGTCTCGCCATCTCCGATCATGTTAGACGCTGACACTCTGAACCTGTATGTCATACCCTCCTCCAGACCCTTTACCCTGAAGGCACACTGCTTGATGAAGTCATCCAGATTGACCTTCTTCCACTCCTCTGTGTCAGCCTTCTTCATTTCAATAGTGTACCCCAAGATCGGACTACCACCGTCTCTGCTGGGTTTCAGCCAGACCAGATCTGCAGTGGTCTTGCTGTAGTCTTTAACTCTGGGATTCACAGGTGGACCTGGGACTGTGATAGGTCTGCAGGGTATGCAGGGGTCAGAGATGGGAGATGGGCCACTGTAGCCGGCAATATTCTCTGCAAATACCCTGAACTCATACTCGTTACCCTCGAACAGACCCAGAACTCTGTAACGCAAATCTTTGTGGGGGGTTTTGTTGACCCGGATCCACTTTCCACCCTTGTGTCTGCGCTCAATGATGTAACCATTAATTGGGCTGCCTCCATCAGCCAGAGGCATGGTCCATCCAACAGTCACAGCGTCCTCTGCGACATCGGAAGTGTTGGGTTTACCTGGTGGACTTGGTGGCATGAATGAGTGGTCAGCCACAGTGGGCTTGCTCTCCAGCGCAGCGCCAATTCCCATCTTATTCTCTGCCCGGATGCGGACCACATACTCTGCACCCTTTTGCAGGCGAGTGATCCTAAGCTGTGTGGCAAGGCTTCCAGAGCTCACGCCTCCCCAGGTCTCTTTGTTGGACTCTCTCTTCTCTACAATGTAGTTGGTGACAGGGCTCCCGCCGTCATCTTTGGGAGGACGCCACTCAATCATCATAGCATCAGGGGTCACTTCCAAGATGTTCACAGGACCAATGGGAGCAGCAGGAACATCCAGGACAGTAACATTCAGGGCTGCAGTCTTGGTTCCGGCAGGGTTGGACACGGTAAGCAGGTATGAGCCAGTGTGGTTCCTAGTGCACTCATTAATGCTCAGCACTGTGGAGTAGTTGTCAGTGTCGATCTTGATGTTGCCCTCACTCTTGATTTCCTCTCCTTCAATTGTCCACTTGGCGGTGGGGACTGGGATTCCTCTCATGATGGCTGGCAGCCTGATGGTGGTGCCGGCCTTCACGATGATGCCCTCAGTCAGTTTCACATCCACCTCAATGATGGGAGGAACTGTGGACATGAAGACAGAGGGTGTTCGCTCATGTTATTTCACAAATGATTGAAGAAAGTATGTTTAATTTATATTTACTTAGTTTTAACACTAAAAACACAACATGTCAAATTCCAGATGCTTGGTTGTGACAACTCTTTCTAGATGAAAGAGACTCTTTCATCTAGTTGTCTTGTCATGTCACAGCTCAGTGTTTCTCACCCAGTTTCTCCTGGCAGAGGATGGGTACGGTGGTATCAGGTCTGCTCAATCCAATGGCATTCTCGGTCTTGACTCTGAAGCGGTAGGTCTTTCCTTCTTCCAGGCCAGTCACATGACTCTCAGGAATGCTGACAGTCTTCCACTCATCCCATTCCTTCGCTCCCTCTTCCTGATACTCCACCAGGAAGCCAGTGATCTCACTGCCTCCGTCACGGTCCGGCCAGTTCCAGACCAACCACACCTCAGTCTTATCCACATCGACATGATGCAGATCTTTGGGAGGACCAGGTGGGACTGGAGGGGTAGAGGGAAGAAGCTGGTTAGCTGGTCATTGATATGCATTTTTAGAATGTGAGGGTATGAGGATGTAGCTTGTCCTGATTACACATGAACTAAATGCTATCTGTACATTTATTTTAATAATTTTGTATGCTGTTACTTACACAGTGGGTTCATGGCCTTGATGGCCTTGGGCGTCTCCACATATTCACTGCGTCCAAACTGGTTTTCAGCAGCGACTCTGAAGGTGTAGCTCGTTCCCTCCATCAGGTGCTTGATCATCATGCTGCGCTTCTTGGATGTGGAGCAGACAGGGACCCACTGAGTGGATGCCGTGTCTTTCTTCTCCACTACAAAGTTAGTGATACGAGTTCCTCCATTGTCCTCTGGATCCTTCCAGGACAAGTAGGCCGAGTCACTCCTCACATCAGATACTCTGAGGTGCTGAATGGGACCCGGTTTGTCTGGAGGAAAAACGCAAATGTTCAGATACTGGCTGATGTTTCATTAACATGATAAACTAAAAAGAACTACAAAGAATATCGATCATGAAACACATGAGTAAAGTGATTGATTAAGCTGTTACCCAGAACCAGCACGGTGCAGGTGACGGTCTTGCTTCCGGCTGGGTTCTCCACAGTCAGGGTGTAGTCACCACAGTCGCCACGGTTACAGAACCTCATTTCCAGTTTGGTTCCAGCCTGGTTGGTTTCAATGTCAGCTCTAGTAGGAACTTCAGCCTCGTTCTTCTTCCAGGTCACGGTGGGGAACGGGACACCTTTAATCTCTGCTATCAGAGTGATGTGCGTTCCAGCCATGGCCTTCACCTCCCTGGTCATACCTGCATCCAGGATCAGCTCTGGAGGCTCTGAGGGGACAAAAAAACTGTGTTTAATGAAGTTGCAATAAAATATAATCCCTCACTAATTGTAAACAAAGTGAAACAATGACTCACCAAGTCTGTCCTGAACTCTTACGGGCTCCTTGATGTTAGCAGGATCAGACTCTCCAGCTGCATTAACGGCCATAACTCTGAAGCGATACAGAGCTCCATCCTCCAGGTCGATCACCTTGAACTTAGTCTCCTGACATGAGTCTGGAGTCTGGTTCACCTGAGGAGGGACCAGAACAATTTTACAGATATGCTTTACTTTATGGAACTTAACCTACAGACATGATGTGGTTTGGACATCAGCTCACCTTGTGCCACTCCTCTTCTCCAGCTTTTTGGAATTCCAGCAGGTATCCGAAGATCTTTCCTCTTCCGGTGTCAGCTGGTGGCTGCCAGGATAATGTCACTGATTCTTTGGTGAAGTCAATAGCCTGAAGTTTTTCTGGAGGACTGGGTTTCACTGTTGGACAGAAGGAGGAGGTTTATGACCAGGTTCTAATAGTGTGATGAGCAGGGTCTGATACAGTCTCAAAGGTGGACTCACCGATAGGGTCTTTGGCAAAGACTGGTTTGGATGGTGGACTTGGGTCTCCGGCTCCCACTTCATTCTCAGCACTGACTCTGAACTCGTACTCACAACCTTGGAGGAGCTCTGTCACCCAGTACTCCACCTTAGGATGGATTCTCTCTGTGTTACAGCGAACCCACCTGTAGACCATAAAACAGCTCATGGATCAGCGGACATGAACACATCATCTGTTATTTTGATATGAGTAATACAAGACATTAAGTTTGTTATATTCAAGAACATCTGGTTTCTCAGTGTTTTTGCAGTTTAGGGTTTTCCTGTTCATGGACCTTTCAGACATTCATGCCTTCTCTGTTCATGTTTTTGAATTCACCTACCTGTTGGCCATTGTCTCCTTCCTCTCCACAATGTATCCTGTGATTGGTTTTCCTCCATCAGCAGGTGGTTCCCAGCTGATCAGGGCTGAGTCATGGTAAACCTCCTTCACTGTGGGCTGTTTGGGAGCATCAGGTACCTCTGTGATTGAACAATAATGACACAGATTAGACAGTGATGGAACCCCCTATTTGAACTCCCTGCAGGTCCACTAGTGTAGTTTGATTAGATCTTACTGAAGATGTCTCTGGCTTTGGTTTCTGCAGACAGCAGTGGGTCACTGATGCCGTAGATGTTTTGAGCCATGATCCTGATGATGTATTCACGACCCTCAATCAGCTTCGGAACCTGGAATGACAGACGACAAACTAGAGATTGAAGAACTGAACTAAATCTAAATGAACATATTTTGTGTTTTATTTTAGATAAAAGTTTGTGTCTGTTTCTAAACTGTCAGGACTCGGGTTGTACTGACCCTGCAGGTGGTTCTGGTGCAGGATGAGGTGACGGGCATCCACAGGTCTCTGTTGGTGTCTCTCTTCTCAATAATGTAGTTGGAAACAGCACAGCCTCCATCATCCAGGGGAGGGTTCCATGAGATCACCATGTAGTTTCTGTAGACCTCGTTGAAGACCACAGGGCCCTCTGGTGGCTGGGGACGGTCTGACAAGAGGAAGAAGAATTTAATATTTCACATAAAAGTTTGTTTACTTTAAAATCAGTGGAGTTTTTTTTAATGAATAAAGTTGATTTTCATTTGATGATGGTGACGGTTTTTAAAGTTTCTTCTCTTTGAGGCCCTTACCTACGACAGTGATGGTGCAGATTCCTGTTCGTGTTCCAGCAGCGTTGTCCACACTGACGCAGTAAACCCCACTGTGGTCTCTCTTGGTTTTGTTGATGGTGAGGCTGAGGTGGCGAGCAGTACTATGGAGGCTGACCTCCTCATCTGTCTTCAGCTCCTCCTCATTCTTCTTCCAGGTGATAGTTGGTGCTGGTTTGCCGCTGTAGCGACCAGACAGACTGCAGGTGTCACCCACCTTCACCATCATCTTATCCCTGCAGTCCAGGTCCAGAGTGGGAGGTTCTATGGAGAAAAAGATTCATATTGTATCACAATAATGGACTGATAGAAAGAAGACCAGTGTGGCATTGTGTCACTGATTTAATCCCATTTTAATGATCAAAAACACATGAGGAATTACAACAAGACCAGACCAAGTGTAGAACCTTGTGGGTAATGCGTAACTAGTTTTGACAGAAAATGACTTGATTTGAAATATAAATCTCAAACAACAGCTGATTATTGAAACACAGAGAGAAAGGTTTTTATAAAAGTTATAAACATCGTCAATTGCTTCCGTTGTTTGTTTCAGCTGTTTCGTTTTTTATGTACCATATTTCAACTCAAAGTAGTTTTACAACATAAGCAATAAACCAATTCAAAACATTTTGAAGTATGAATGAGGCACAATATAAATTTCTAAAAGCTACATTTCTTGCACTGACACTGGTGAGATTTATTCCCATCCTTGTTTTTTGTCTAAAATTACACAACATTGTTCAAACCCATTCAATACAACTTTGATGCAAAGCTATTCATTTGGTGACACTAAAGGACTGGATTTCAGTCCTGGGTCCATTTGTAAAGAATTAAAAATGGAGGTAGTTAGAATTAAATTGAGTTAGTAGAGAAACACTGGATAAAAATTATTTCAGTTGTTTTGTAACAATAATACTGACTCACCCAGCTCGTCTTTGCACTGGACTGGTTTGGTGGCGAATGAGGCCTTGCCCTGTCCCACCTGGTTCACAGCAGACACTCTGAACTCATGGCTTGATCCGTCCTTCAGTCCGGTCAGAGTGAATTTCCTGTCCATCAACTTTGTGTCTCCGCCCACACGTGTGAAGCTGTCCCGTCCAATCATACGTGACTCCAGGACGTACTCAGTGATCTCGGCACCACCATCGTACTTGGGAGGCCTCCAGGCGACCGAGATGGAGTCCTTGGTGATGGCAGTGATGATCAGATCCTCTGGACGCTCTGGGACAGCTAGAAAATGAACAACAGAAGTGTCAGTAGATTTGTACCATATAATCCGAAGCAGATATGGCCAGATCCTTCTTCACAAATGTGTGAAAGTGGACTGCGCTGGAATCTCGGTTTGACTCACAGATGGGGTCTTTGACCATGACCATCTTCTCAATCTCAATGAATGGTCCCATTCCAATGATGTTTTCAGCAGCAATCCTGAAGAAGTATCCCTTTCCATCGATGAGTCCCTGCACCACGGCATTGTTCCTGGTCACTGTGTAGGACACCGATGTCCAACCCATGCGGTCCGACTCCCTCTTCTCAATAATGTAGTTGGTGATGGCCGAACCACCGTCGTCCTCCGGGGAGTACCAGGTCAACTTACAGGAGTCGTTAGTCAGGTTCTCTCCGGTGAATGGAAGACCAACAGGTCCAGGAACATCTGCAGGGAGAAGATGACTGTTAAGCCTGTGACATCTGATCTGATGAGTTGACACTGACCTCAGAGATCTCAAACTCAAACATCCAGATCAACACCTACACTTGACAGTTGTTACCTTCAGGTTATTCTGCCTTTGAGTAATTTTGCAATAAAGTCACCAATTGTCATTCTGTTGCTGTTTTTATTTTCTACTGGTTATTGTGATATTGGTCTATTCTGTTCTTGCCTTTTGTTTGTTTCTGTTTCAGGGTTTGTTTGTGTATGACCTTGTCATGTTCTTCCGTCAGGTAACATCTGTAAAGTAGTAAAATAATTAAATCCTACCAATAGGGGGAATTGATCTCAGGTTCAAAACCCTCTTAGATCAACACTGTCAAGAAACTGGTGGCCCCAGCACAGTGATACTGGAGGACAAATACCTGAACAGGACAGTTTACAAAAATAAAAGTATTGCAAAACAATTAATTCAGCCCTTTATCACAGGCTCTACATGTTTGGGATTGTTTTCAAATAAAATATGTAAAACAGTATTACGTCTGAGCTTGTATAATGTTCTCTTCATACCAGAGGTGGATCTTCACAAGTTCAGTTTCCATATACTGCCTGTCATTAAATCTACTTCAGATTTCCTCTCATCCTGACTCAATAAGGAACTGATTCTTTGATGTGACTCACCCAAGACCTCCACGATGACGGCCTTCTTCCTCTCTCCGCCTTCGTTCTTGGCACTAAGAGTGTAGATGCCCTGGTGTTGGCGTCTGCAGTTCTTGATGACCAGTGAGTTGGAGATGCCAGTCGTCTCCACCACGGCCTCTTTGGGCACCTCTGCATCATCTCTACACCATGTGATCTGAGGGGCAGGTTTACCTGACACGTAGGCGATAATGCGGATTGTAGCACCGGCATGGACCACGATCTTCTCTTTGACAGAGGCATCCAGGTCCATCTCAGGAGGAACTGGACCAGACAAAACACAGGAGGGTTAAACAAAAAGTTCGTTCTTTTATATCCTTAAAGTTCTTTGTGAAATGTAGAATAATCAGTGTAAATAAATCCCTGTCCATGGGAAACTCAAATCTAGTTGTATTTTACTTTTACATTAATGTAAAATGTTAGAGCAGACTGTTAAATATGTTAATACTGTCTAAAGAATATTTATTGATTTCTTTGTTAATAACTCTTTTAGTAATATTTTTGTTATCAGAAAGTGTTTGACTTGTGTCTGATTTTAAACAGGAAAAGTGCTTCTAACATTTAGGAATTAGTCATTTTATTTACATACAAATAGGATTAAAATAAATGATATTTTTCTTTATCTTTTCACGTGTGTAATAATTTTACTCATTCCTAGAAAAACAACCGTTTTCCCAGATCTGTAGTTTCATTCCTCTACTTCAGTATTTAAATTTGAGTATAAATGTGTAAGACCAGTTGGACCAGAACCACAGTCTTGGATCAGAGTCTTACTTGTCCTGTCTTTGACCTCAATCAGCTCAGAAACAAGTCCTGGTTCACCAACTCCGGCAGCGTTCACAGCTCGAACTCTGAATCGGTATAGACCACCTTCCTTCAGACCATCGACCACATACTTGGTGCCTCTGACCTCAGAATCCTTAGCCTGAAGACAAGAGAATCCAGACCAGAGTTAATAGAGTAAAAGACAAACCACAACCAACTGAAACCAGACTGAGATCTGAACATGGACCTTCTCCCAGCCCTCCTCGGTCTCTGGTTCTTTCTCGTCTTCGTCACTCAGCATGAGTTTTTTCCTCTGAGCTTTCTTCTCCTCCTCCTCTCTGTCCACCTCCTTAAACTCCACAATGTATCCTGTGACCTTTGACCCTCCGTCCAAAGTAGGAGGGAGCCATTCGAGCTCAACCGTAGACTTGGTCCAGTCTGTCACTTTTGGTGTTGGAGGACCAGGAGGTTCTGAAGTAAAACAGACAGAAGCATGGGAAGAACATATGGATGTTATCAATGAACACTAGACAAACTCAGATCTACAGATAGAACAGAACAGAAAAGAATAAGATAAGATAGAATAAAACAGAATAGAATAAGATAGAATAGAACAGGATAGAATAGAATAGAACAGAACAGAATAAGATAGAATAGAACAGGATAGAATAGAATAGAATAGAATAGAACAGAATAAGATAGAATAGAACAGAAGTGGATAAAATAGAATAGAACACAAC
The DNA here is from genome assembly GCA_029814465.1 of Ostorhinchus cyanosoma. Classification (NCBI taxonomy): domain Eukaryota; kingdom Metazoa; phylum Chordata; class Actinopteri; order Kurtiformes; family Apogonidae; genus Ostorhinchus; species Ostorhinchus cyanosoma. The sequence continues at coordinate 34,325,781 of JAPTYQ010000015.1, read as the reverse complement.
ACAACAGAATAGAACAAGATAGAATAGAACAGAATAGGATAGAATATCCTTTACTATCATTGTGCTACTTCAGCTGGTGCAACAATATTAAGAAAACCCCAGTACTACAGAAATAAGAATAGAACAAACTTAAAATTACAAAAACTAGATATAAGATAAGAAATTAGAATATAAAATTTACAGTTTTACAAAGTAACATAGGAATAGAACTAAGAATGAAAAATAAAAACTGACAAAATATGAAGAGATGCAAATTTACAGTATTAACAGTATGTGACAGGACGTATATCTATGTAAACAGTAAGCATAAGTATGAACCAAGTCTATATCAAAATAGCGCAATTCTATTTTCTGCAAAGAATTGGGTTTGACTGTAGACCATTTATCAAAGCCTGAGAAACTTGTAGTGGTTTTCGCGGTAGTCTTACGAATGGGGTCTCTGCAGAGGACAGGGTCTGAGGGTAGACTGGGGAGTCCACAACCAGCTGCGTTGACAGCAATGATCCTGAACTGGTACAAGGCGTTGGCCAAAAGACCGGTGACATCCCAGTTGTTGCCCAGAGGCAGAGCCCGGATCGGTTCTCGGGAGATGCGGGTCCAGCGCTTAGACGTGGTTTCCTTCTTCTCAATGAAGTACCCGGTGACAGAGGAGCCACCGTCACTTTTAGGCTCATCCCATTTCACGTTCATGAACTCCAGAGAGACTTCCCCGACTGTGGGTTTCTCACACTGACCAGGGACGGCTGGAGAAATCAAGGACAACAACAATCAATATTCTATCAATAATGAGCCTATGAGCTGTCAGTAAAGTATCAATACAAAGAACTAATATCACACTTTATGCTGATGTGGTTTGGATCTTTTATCTAAGGTAGCTGACAGACATTGAACACTAATCTGGACTCACTGAACAGGTTTCTGGCCTTCTCTGGTTCACTGATAATCGGAGGTCCGACTCCAAACTTGTTCTGGGCCATGACCCTGAACTCATACTCGTGGTTCTCTGTCAGACGAGTCACCAAGTAAGCGCACTCCTTCGGATCATTGGAGACGTGGACCCAGGACTTCCTGTTGTCCTCGCGTTTCTCTACCACATAGTTGGTGATCTTGGACCCACCGTCATCGGTGGGTGGATTCCAGGCCAAACCAATCCTATCGGCAAACACCTCGGTTAACTTGATGGGTCCGACACATGGGCCGGGAGGTCCTGTAGGAAGAGGTGCAGACAGTGAGTGACATGTATGTAGTAAGTACACTGACTGATGAAGTCATAAACTTATTCCAATCGTCTCACCCAGAACAAACACTTTGATGTCCTTGGTGACGGTTCCCAGGCTGTTGGAAGCCGTCAGACAGTAGAGAGCAGTGTCGAGCCTGTTGGCCTGTGTGATCAGCAGCGTACATTTGTCCTGGGTGACCAGTTTGTTGATATGCTGGTCGTACTGGACGGCAGCCTTCTCTTCGGGTTTGGCCATGCTGGCCTTCTGCCACGTGAGTGTCGGGAAAGGACATCCGCTCACCTTCGCCACCACGCTGACGTCACAGTCCTCCTCACCCTCCAGAACCTCACGCATCTCGATGGTCGGAGCACCTGAACAAAACCATGGCAACTTTAATGAAAACTGTCCAACAACTATGAGAAAATACAGGACTTTTTTAAAGAAATAATTGGTTGTTACAATATACTAAGGTAAGTGGTGTACATGATCAAATCACAGATCCAGTGGAAGTGAGTAATATTCCACCAATATGTAATTTTGGAGTTCCTCTGGGATCTTTCTTGGAATGTTTTTATTTTTTGCTTTTAATTTAAGCAGTTGTATCCATTTACAAACAACATTTTTCTTTTGTAAAAATCCATAATCTCACAGGAAAACCTTATTTGTAGGGTTTGGCTCTTACCTTCTGGTTTTATTGTTCTATGCGGAAAAGCATTGACACCTAATTTCTGTGAGCAGTAAGTTCAAATCAGGCTGTGATTGGTTAAACTGCTTGTGACTCACATGTCTGGTCTTTGATGACCATTGGTCCAACTGTGGCTGAGGGTCGGCTCGGTCCAGCAGCGTTCACAGCTTTCACTCTGAACTCATACTCTCCACCCTGAAAATACATTAAATCACACAGGATGTTATGTTAGATATTTAAGGTTTAAATGTACTCAATAACACCAGTGGAATGATTTTGGCATCTGTCCTTATCATTAGATTAATTGAATTATCATTTTTTATTTCTGGACTTCCTTGAGGTTCTGCTCCGGAGCTGCTCTGCTTTTAATTTGTGTGACAAAAATTTTAATTTATTCATCTGTTGTGAAAAATATATGTTTCACGTTGAAATTATAATTTCACAGGAAAATACAATCTAATGGTTAGGATATAATTAATAGTGTATTAGGGCTATTTTCAAATTTACAAAAAAAACAAATCTGATATTTACTTATAAATTTGAATAAATCTTCTAGCAGATTCGATCAGATTAGTAAAGTCCAAGCACTATATATTCACAAGAAAAAAATAACAGAACAAAAACAAAAAATAGCTAATTATTTCATAGAATAAAATTATGGATGTGTGAGGAAATAGAATTAGTCTGAAATTTATGGAAAAAAACTGCAATATTTTCTGACCTTAAAGTCACTGATTAACAAGACAAAACTGAGGCTAAACTTGCAATTGTATGGGGAATAAAAATAACTATAACATTTTGTGAGATAAAACTCTCTAACTATGAAGAAAAATTTATTAAAGTTTAATTATTTAAAAAAATTGTATTTTATTTTATTAAAGTCATTTTCTGCAATTTTTGAGAAAAAGCTTATCTTTAAGAAGCCAGAAAACCTCTGATATACTCTGAGATAAAATTTCTCTTTCCAAAAAAGGACCAGTTTAAAATTATTAAACTCAATTATTAGACTCATAAAATACTTTTATCAAGCACATATTAATCATCTGATAAATTATATGTAAATATGATGGTTATTTCTCTGCACGTTATTTCTCTGCACGATGGTCTTTATGTATATGAAACACTTAAAATGAAGAAAACAACCACTAACTGTGCAGGTCATTTATATCATGAAGTTGACATTCTGTATTATATAATAAAGTGAAAATGTGATGGTTTGAGTGATTTCAAAGCTGGAAACCAACCTCCTTTAGATCCTCCACTATGAAGGTCAGCTCCTCCACATCTCTCTTGTTGCACTGTTTCCATGTTTCCTTCTCTTTTCCACTGGTGTCCCAGCTCAGACGCTCAATGATATAATGCTTCACTGGAGAGCCACCATTGTTTTTGGGGGCTTCCCAGCTCAGGGTGACGGTGGTCTTCGTGACCAGGTCCACCTTCAGTTTGGTAGGGGGGTCCGGTGGGTCTGAGGAGGAGGAAGAGAAATGTTCAAGTAGGGTTGAGGTGGTCTGTGTTGTGGGTCTGGATTAGGAAGTGGATTCTTACAGATGGGGTCTCTGGCCCGGGCCGGTTCACTGGTGACGGTGAATGGACCGAATCCCAGTCTGTTCTCAGCACGGACCCTGAACAGGTAGTCCTGACCTTCCAGCAAACCTGGGACCACGAATGCCTGACTGGCACAGGCTGCATTCACCTGGAAACCACATCCAACCATTAGAGCATCAGTTAAAAGAGCAAAGCCAAACAAGTGATTCAAGATAAAGAAAATTCTAACAAAAAAAAATCAACAATTGTAGCAACTGAAAATCCAAAACAACTTTCAGGAAAAAATAAAAGTCAGTACCTTTGTCCAGGCCTTGTCTATCAGAGATTTCTTCTCAATGAAGTAACTCTTGATTCTCTCTCCTCCGTCGTTATCTGGCAGTTTCCAGATCAGCCTCATGGTCGACCGGGTGATGTCTGTAACCTTCAGCTCCTTCGGGGGTCCAGGAACATCTGAGGATGAACATCATACATTTAGAGGTCGATGTCCAACATCATGAAAACACAGATAGTTGAGGAAAGCTGGCGGAGGTCACAACAGTAGACTCACCGAGGACATTGACTCTGACATTGACATGTTTCTGTCCAGACTTGTTCTTGGCAGTGATAGTGTAACGCCCAGAGTGACTCCTCAGGCTGACAGGGATGGTCACAACAGATGTGGAATCGGTTGACTCCACCTGAACATCAACAAAACCCAGAAACACAAGCTTAAAACTGATTCAGGATAAAAACTCATTAACTTTTTTAAATGATAAGACTTTTCAATGTCAGAGTAAAACCAATAACAACAACACATGAATAAAACTTCACCTCAGAGTCGACGGGAAGGGTGTGCAGTTTGTTCTTCTTGTGTGACTTGGCTTTGCCGTAGAAGTCCCATGTCACCTTGGGAGCAGGTCTTCCTTTGATGGTGGCGGGGATGCGGATCGGATCTCCAGCTCGGATATAGAGTAAGTCATCCATGATGATATCAATGGAAATGGCAGGTGGGACTATGGACACAATGTGGAAATAATCAGGGTCAAACCTTCAGTTGGGTGCATTTTAAGACATTTGAAGAAGTGGGACTCACGCTGGACATCCTCGATCAGAACCTCGCTGGTTCGTGGGCTAGGGTCAGACTCCCCAATATCATTGACAGCGATGATCCTGAAGCGGTAGCGTTTGAGCTCGCGGAGGCTTGGCATTGTGAACTCAGTAGTTGGGTGCAGAGATTCAGGGTCGCTGACTCTCACCCACTCTGAAGAGCCTTCATCCTGGATCTGGACGATGTAGCCCTTAACGGGGCTGCCACCATCTTTCTCTGGAGGTTTCCAGGTCAGAGTGACGCTATGCTTGGTCTTATCAGCCACTTCAGGAGCAGCGGGCATGCTGGGAGGAGCTGAAACAACACATCCATCAGGCAGCATCAGCAAAATGCAGGTTTCCTCAATGACTTACTGGAATCAGTGTAGGAAAATAAACCGAAACAATATGAAATAAGATGAATATTCTCTGAGATTTAAGAAGACACTGTCAAAAAAAACCCCAAAATTTTCAAAAGTCTTGAATTTATAAGAAATATTTCAACCATTTAAGAGAGAACAACTTCAATATATTTTTAAACTGCTAAATTAGATGTGATTAGACTCAGATTATAGAGTGAGTGTTTTGTGAGAAACATTAAACGTTTATTGCCCAAAAGGAACTGTTGCTTCTGTATAAAACCAAATAACAGTTCTATATATACTGTGTGGAAATAAGGTTGTTTTTGTTAAAATGGTCATTTTTTACTCACTCAATGGGTCGACGGCAAAGGCGGAGTCAGAAGGAGAACTGAATGGACCTGTTCCTGCACTGTTGAAAGCAGCAACTCTGAACTCATACTCTGTGCCCTCGAACAAACGAGTCACCTGAAGAACACAAGACAGGAAAACATAAAAAATAGAAGAGACAACCAGCGTATTCAGGTGCTGATAGTCCTGAGAAGGTGGTCACCAATTTGCAGTGAACCTAAAGCTGAGGTGTTCTGTCTTGGATGGAGGTGTTGGTTGTGGTCTTATCTGCTCACCTGGTACTCCCATCCCTTCATGCCCCTCTTGGTGATTGGCAGCTTGTTGACTTTGGCCCAGTAGGCCGTTCCCTTCTCCCTCTTCTCCAGCCAGTATCCAATGATCATGGAGCCACCTGTCTCTCTGGGAGGCTCCCAGGTCAGGGTCATGGAGGTCTTAGAGTACTCACTGATGGTCGGCTTCTCGGGCGGTCCAGGAAGGCCGAAGGGGTCAATGATCTGCATTTCTTCTGTTCCACAGGGGTCAGATTTACCGTAGCGGTTCTCGGCCGTGACCCTGAACAGGTAGGTCTTTTTAGTCTCGAGGTTCCACACCTGAAATGCAAGAAGGTGTTTAAGGATTTTAAGGAACACAAGATGTACTTCTTTTTTAAAGCAGGTAACAGTGGTCATGAATATGAACAAGTCACTCAGTGAAAAGGGAATGTATCCAGTCGTATCATTGTCTTCTGTATCAATATACCCCGTATTTCCTCTCAATGATGCTGTTGGTGACCTCCTCCCACTGGGGCTCAGCTGGAGCCTCCTGTCCCTCCTCCACTTCAGGTATTTCACTCCACACCTCCTTCTTCTCCACGATGTAGTTTGTCAGCTCACTGCCACCATTATCAAGTGGAGCATCCCAGGTCAAGTAGCATGACTCCGCCTTAATGCTGGACACGGTCACATTCCTGGGTGGAAGTGGACGGTCTGAGGGAAAGCAGGAGAACAGTCAGTAAGAGCATCACAAACAATGAAACAAATGGCAAAATGTGTAATCTGTGGACTCACCGAGCACCATGACGTAGATGGTGTGTTTGGCCGATCCCATGTTGTTGGAGGCGGCTACGGTGTAGCTGCCGCGGTCCCTCCTGTTGGCTGCTGGGATGGACAGCGTGGTCTTTGCATTCAGTCTGCCGGTCACCACTGTCTCAATCTGCATCGTCTCAGGTGGCGTCTCAATCACTACGTCGTCCTTTGACCACTCGATCTTGGGGATTGGAAGACCCAGAACATCAGCGGGGATCTCGATGGGCTCGCCCTTCCTCACTGTGATGTTATCTCCCTTGAAGACCTTCAGCATATGGACCTCAGGAGACACTGGGAAGGACAAAATAAAACGGTTATAAAATTAAATACACAAGCAGTTGGCAGATTCCGTTCCAGGTTCTGATCTTTCACATTAGTTTCAAACCATTTTACCTTCATCGTCCTGAATGACCACAGTCATCGGAATGGATGGCTCACTCTCTCCAATCATGTTGGTGCACTTGATCCTGAACTCATACATCCAGGCTTCCTCCAGACCAGTCACAGTCATGGTCATGTTAGGGCAGATCTCTGTGTTACAGGGCTCAAAGGCCTGCTGATCAGCCCTCTTCTTCTCCACAAAGTATCCTAGGATGGGGCTGCCACCGTCATTACGAGGAGGCCTCCAGGTCAGAGTGATGGAATCTTTGGTTCTCTCAGTGTAGTGGAACTTCTCTGGGTATGAAGGTGGGCCTGCAGGACCGACATGACCCATAATTAGTAAATGATGACAAACAAATACACAGCACTGCTGTCCATCAAGGTTTCTACAGGTTACGAGAAGTGAAATTTAACAGGTTTCAAGAAGTGGAAGTGGTTTTGTCACAGACTGATCAATAGTAATTCTCCCCTAAAACACACAAAAACAGATTGAAATAAACTAATTAACAGTTCGAAACACATGCTGGTTGCTGTGGCGGTTTTCAGACTCCTGCTCCTCACCTTGTGGGTCCACAGCCTTGATGGGTCCCAGCTCCACAGGTGGACCCATGCCATACTTGTTCTTGGCAATAACTCTAAAGAAGTACTCCTGAGCTTCCACAATGCCCACACATTCACATTTAGATGAGGCGGTTTCCACTGGCTGCCTCCAGGTGTGCATCTTGGCATCCCTGCGCTCCACGATGAACCCGATCACGTCACTACCTCCATCGTCCTCTGGGTCATCCCAGTTCAGGAAGATCATCTTACGGGTGATGACCACAGGCTTCAGGTCTGTGACAGGTCCAGGAACATCTGTGGAGGAAGCAGTTTTCCCTGAGTTTGATTTTCTGTTACAAAATATATTTAATCAGGTGTATTTTTATATCGACATGTTTGTCTGGGCCACCACTCACCCATGACTTCCACTCTGGTTGCAGCATTCTTGATGCCACTGGGGTTGCAGGCAGAGATCTGGTACTTGCCACAGTCCGGCCTCTGGACATTCTTGATACAAACAACACTGTCGTTGCCCTCGGTGAGGACCTCGATGCGATCTTTGTCCAGTTTTCCGTCATCTTTGGTCCAGGAGATAGATGGGTAGGGTTTACCTGTGACTGTAGCTGGAACACGAAGCGTCTCTCCAGCTCTGATGATGATGCCGTTCTTGATGGCCAAGTCCATATCAATCACTGGTACCTCTGTAGAACAAAAGATAGTTATCAGTTTTATATCAACACTGAATGAGCTTAACCAGTTTAATTGGGTTATTATGGTTAACTATTATGGCTAACTAATATATATNNNNATTTTTTGTTTTTTTGTTTTGAATGTGAACACTAACACTATAATGTAAAACTAAAATAACTCTAATCAGTGTTGATGACTTGCCTGCAGGATTTCTGACGAACACTGATTCTGTGAATCCTGGTGTTCCTTCTCCACCAGCGTTGCAGGCGATAACTCTGACCTGGTACTTGGCTCCTTCACGGACTCCGTAGACAGTGAATGTCCTGTTCCTCCAGAGTCGTTCCGTAGCTCTGGACCAGTCCTTGGTGCCAGCCATGGCCTGAGAAACACCAGAGAAAATGAATCTGTATTAAACTACACATACTTACATCTAAAGTCATCCACACTCCTGAATTAAATCATAAAACATCAGTCCCCATTATGTTCACCTGTATGCCGATGACACCATCATATACACAACTAAATCAGGTCAACTACATGTTCAGCCTGCATTCGCTTCTCCAACTACTGTTCAGACACTTGAAGACATCAGAACATTTAGACATTGTGTGTTTGGTAGAAGTCAAACTCTACAGACCTTATCCACATGGTATCCCATGACCTCTCCACCTCCGTTGTCAACGGGTGGATCCCACTCAACGTCGATGGAGTGATCAGTGGTCGCCACCACTCGAGGAACAGGAGGTCCAGGAGGCACTGTGAAATCACAAACCACCAATGGTAAATTCAATCCTTCTGAATACAACTGCTGTCTTTTCTGACATTTTAAAAAAAAAATAAGTTTACGTACAGATCGGGGCCTGAGCTGTCTTTGGTTCGGAGGGAAGACTGAACTTTCCGGGTCCGGCCTGGTTTTCAGCCGCCACCCTGAAGATGTAGGTGAGTCCCTCCAACAGACCCTCAGCGTTCAGCTCCAGATTTGGACAGAGGTCCCTGAAGACAAAAACAGATGGTGTTTAGGAAGAATGATCGTGAAACCCAACAGAGGTCCACACATTCACATCATTTTATCAGTGTTATTTGCTGTGATTTTTTTTATTCTTGTGGTTTTGTGTTTACTGGATGAATATATCTCACCTGTTGACTCTGGCCCAGTGTGAGCTGTTGATCTCACGGCGTTCAACCCAGTAACCCAGGATGGGGCTGCCGTTATCATTGGGCGGCTGCCATGTGACCAGCATGCTATTGGCTGTGATGTCATCAATCTCTGGTTTCTCAGGAATCTCGGGCGGCTCTGATGACAATGAAGGGAGGAGACGTGATAATCATTAACATTTGGAAACCCTAGAAATTTGCAATAATGAATATTTCATCTATGTACATACCGAAGGGATTCTTGGCGACAAGTGGTTTGGAAACGCAGGGTGGCCCAGGACCAAACTTATTCTCAGCCACGACTCTGAAGATGTACTCCTTCTTCTCAATGAGTTTGGGCACTAGGTAGCGGCAGCCTCGGAGCGTGGAGGTGACAGAGCTCCACCCGAACTCGATCTTGGAGTTGTCCTTCTTCTCCAGAGTGTAGTTGAGGATTTCACTGCCACCATCGTCCAGAGGAGGATCCCACTTACAGATCACTGAGTTCTTCCTCACCTCCTCGAATCTGAAGTTCACTGGAGGTCCAGGAGTATCTGTGGACAAACAATTGACAAATGAAACACCAAAAATCACCTTAAGTCACACGTGAACCATTAACAAATCATTATTCAACTGTTTTACCTTCCTGCTGTAATAATGAAAACAGTTACTGCCTGTAAAAATTATTTCTTAACATTAATTTAAATTCAGAATGCAGCTCATAAAAACTCAGATTTCTGCTGTGTGTAATTACATTTTGAATGAAGTTCAATTCTAAATAAAATACAAATGAAAAAACATGAAGTTCAGACGGGTATAAAGACCACAACAGGGTGGTGTTCTCACCGAGGATGTTGACCTCGCAGGTTGCTGAAGCGATGCCATGGTCGTTCTCCACCTTCACCATGAAGACGCCATGGTCGGGTCTGACTGAGTCTCTGATGACAATGGAGGACGTGCCTCTCTGGCTGTTGTTGATGCTCAGCCGTTCATTCAGTGTCGGGTAGTCAGTCTCCTCCTCTTCAGGCTCCTCCTCCTTCTTCTCCTCGCCTTCCTTCTTCTCCTCGCCTTCCTTCTTCTCCTCACCTTCCTTCTTCTCTTCTCCTTCCTTCACCTCTCCCTCCTTCACCTCTCCCTCCTTCTTCTCCTCCTTCTTCTCCTCCTTCTTCTCGGCCTCTCCCTCCTCCTTCTTCACCTCCTCCTTCTTCTCCTCCTTCTTCTTCTTCAGGGGTCTCTCAGGCCTCTTGCGGAGCTGCTCAGGTTGGATCTTCTGGTTGTTCAGGTACCAGGTGATCTCAGGATATGGTGAGCCGGAGATGTTGGCGTCAAGACAGATCTCACATCCTCGCTTCACACAGAGTCCTGATTGGAGGCTGCCACTCAGGAAGACCTTTGGAGGATCTGAGGAAGATGTAAAGTTTTAACATTAAAGATGATGCCATAATGAAACGTAGAAGAAATATTAAAGATAGGACCAAATGAAAACAAAAACTTCATCAGGAGTTACAAGGTCCTCACCGATAGCGTCTGAGATTTTGACGAATGGCGTGTTGCGGGATGGTTCACTGACTCCAGCAGCATTTTCTGTTTTGACTCTGAAGGTGTAGTTCTTGCCCTCAGTGAGGTTTCTGACGGTGTAGGACAGGACGGGGACCAGGAAGTCGTTACAACGCTCCCACTTTTCGTCACCCTTCATCTGCTTCTCCAGGATGTAGCCCATGATCTTGGCACCACCGTCATACATGGGAGGCTTCCAGGTCAAAGTGATGGTGCTGGATGTGGGGTTGTGGGTCTCCACATCCACAGGAGGATCAGGGGCATCTGGGAGGAGACGCAGGACAGACTTCAATTCATGACAATCACTGTCTTACATCATAAGGAACATCTGCAAAACTCCATTATGAACTTTTTGTGCTTTTTATTTCTGTTTCTTACGTTTCTGGTCCTCTGCGATGACTGGATTCCTCAGCTCAATGAACTCTCCTCCTCCGATCTTGTTGACAGCCTGGACTCTGAAGTAGTACTCTCCGTTCGGGATCAGGTCTTTCACAGACCAGCTCACCTTGTTCTCTCCAGACATCATGTTGACGTATGTTCTCCTGCCGGCCTCACGACGCTGCAGGACGTAGTGCAGAATGGGAGTACCGCCATCATAGTCCGGAGGATCCCATGTCACTTTACAGGAGCTCTTAGTGATCTCCGAGGCCACAATCTCCTTGCAAGGACCGGGCAGACCTAGAAACATATGGACAGATGTTAAAGGACTCTGTTGCTTGTCAGTGTGTAAAAACTGTGTGTAGCATTTGAGTACCGATGACTTTGACGTTGATAGTGGCGCTGGCAGCTCCCAGTCTGTTTTCCAGGGTGATTTTGTACTGTCCAGCATCAGCGTGAACACTGCTATCCACCTCTAGGTGACAGGACGTGTATTCCTTCCTGTTGGATCAGTCATACAACCAAAAGTCAACGAGGAAACACACAAGCAGAAGTTCAATGTCCCGAAACAACAAACAGGAAAACCATCACGGGTGATGGATGAAATCATTAACAGCTAATCCCAAAAATAACATTACCTTGAGATTATGAAACAACTCAGATATTTAATCATTCTAAATGAGGTTTGTTTTCTCAGGATAACAGAATAATTAACTTCAGAAAAAAAACTGAGTGAAATCTGGACAAGGTGAAAAGCTAATGTTTTATCAAAAGTGTTATTATAAGATAATTAACTCAAGTAATGTGAGCATGTCTGTTCTGGAGGGTTGAATTTTTTCTACACGTTTCTTCATAATCAGTGAAAGTTGGTTCATTATTTAAAGGGTTGAGTTGAATTAATCACAGTCCTGAGGTTAAACTGGGTTAAATTCTGTTTGTAGAATATTATTATTGAACCCTGACTGAAGAAGTCAGACCTGAACCCGATGCGTTCATCGGCCTTCAACTCCTTGCCGTCCTTGTGCCAGGTGACTTTGGGTGAAGGCACAGCTTTGAAGGGAATGGGGATGTGCAGCTTCTCTGTTTCCACAACGACCATGTCCAGGGTCTGGAACTCCAGAGTCGGGTTACCTGGAAACAGAATCCACGTGTTCAGACTCTGTATCTGACCAAGGTTGTTTGACGTTGAAGTTTAGAATCAGCATCCTTACAGTCAGAATCTTTGGCGAAGACGTTTTCGGAAATGTCGGATGGTTCGCTCACTCCGGCCGAGTTGATAGCCCGGACCCTCAGGATGTACTCCTTCTCAGGGACCACGCCCTCCTCAACGCGATACTTCAGCTCCTTCACAGGACGAGAGTTGACCCTCATCCACTTCTCGGTGCCAGCCTCGCACATCTCGATGTGATACCCGGTGATGGGACAGCCGCCGTCCTGCTGCGGAGGCTTCCAGGCGATGGACAGGAAGTCACGACTGGCTCCAGTGACATGGAGCTCAATGGGTGGAGATGGGACCCCTGAAGAGGAGCAGACACCGGGTTTAGAACTCCTGCCACTGCTGGTGTTTATGTATGTTATTGCCATTTGTGTGGTCAGACTCACCGGTGGGGTCTTCGATGGTCAGGATCTCGGTGGGTTCACTCGGGTGTCCGGTACCAGCCTCGTTCTCAGCTCTGACCTGGAACTGGACTTCAGTGCCCTCGATGACATCCGTCACTCTGTACTTACAGTCGCGACCAGAGGTTTTTCCACATTTGGTCCAGCGGGTTCCCAGCTTCTCCTTCTTCTCAATGACGTACCTGAAAACAGGAGATTATCTTTATTGGTATTCTATTGGTCACTGAAGCACTAATGAAGTTGGAGGTTTGATCACTTTGTTTTTATTGATTTCCGTTTCTGTTTAATTTCAACACCTCTGATCTTTAAATAAAAAACTGTCCCTACCTCTGGATCGGTCGTCCTCCGTCGTTTTTAGGCTCCTCCCACTGCAGGTCCACATATCTTTTGGTCACAGCATTCACAGTGAGTGCATATGGCGGTCCGGGAGTGGCTGTAGAAAACACAAATCTTATGGCTCTGGATCCACACAAGGGATGGGTGATATGAACCAAAAATTACATCTCGATATTTTTTTGCAGAATGGCAATACACGATATATACCTCGATATATTATTTTTCTAGACTGTTGCCCCTGCGACCCGGCCCCGGATAAGCGGAAGATGATGGATGGATTATTTTTCTACAAACTAATACCAAACAGACTGTTCAAGGTCAAATTCACAGGTACCAGCTGCCATACAGGCCCTTTTTTATTGATGGAAAGCAGCACAAAATCAACATGTACATAAAAAAAACCCATAAAATAAATAAGTATAAATGTAATTGTCCCACAGCAAATATGTGGAAAATAATGTTCTTTTACAACATAACTAAATGTACATGGCTGCGCACACGTGATCATTTTTGGAAAATTCTACGTTTATATTGTGCAGTATATCTATACTGTCAATAGTATGCCATGCCTGTAGATGGCAGTGTAGTGGGACGATCGAGTACCATTAACCAATCAGAATCCTGTACGAAATGTTACTTCCGCTATGAACCTATGGAGATGTAGTTTTCCTGGTTCCGCGTCCGAGACGTGTAACCAATGTAAATGGATGAGCCGGTGACTTTATGTACAATCACAAACTGCTTTTCTAATGTGACAGTAGGCATGAAAAGGGGTTTGAACTTTGAACCAAAGTATGACAATGTGGAAACACCTCATGAAAACCTTATTTATATCAAGTAAATATACGGAGATCCTGTTAAACAGATGTAGTGAATGTGAATTAGCTAAGATGTTAAGATCCGTTAGCACCAAACTTCCTTATTTTCTCCTTAAATCCTTGTAACTTCACTTATCAATTCCATCCTTTTTCTACGCAGCTTGAGCCCCGACTTCGGCCTTGGCTGGCCCACGGCTCAGCCCCGGTTCGGGCTCGGCCCACCGCTGCCGCTGGAGCAACGGTTCAGCCCCGGGGCCGAAGACCAAACAGACTGGTCAGAGTTGTGAGAGGAAGGGGGCGGGGTGGATTGTGCTCTGAGAGGCGGGGTCCAATAAAGCCGAGTGAGAGGCAGACAAGTAATATGGGGGGTTTGGAGGGAGCGGCGCAAGGAGTACAATTTAAACCCAAAATAATTTATCTCAATATAAACGATACAGTCTCTTATTATATCGCATATGAAAAAATCTCAATATATTACAAAATATCGCGATATCACCCAGCCCTAATCCACACACATATTATTTCTCAGTTGTGATGGTAAAATAATTTGCAGTCTTACTGAAAGTGTCTTTGGCAAGCACAGAGTCCTCCAGTTCGCAGAACGGTCCAACGCCAACTGAATTCTCAGCAGCAACTCGGAACACGTACAGTGATCCCTCGTTCAGCGGTGTCACAGTGTATTTCAGCTCCTTCACCGTAGTATCGACTGCCTGCCAGCCTTTACGCCTGACGTCACGCTTCTCCACCACATAGTTTGTGATTTTGGCACCTCCATCGCGTTCAGGAACTGTCCACTTCAGGTCGGCACTGTTTCTGCTGATGTTCACAACCTCCAACCAGCGAGGAGCTGAGGGCGGGTCTGAGGGGGGGAGTTAAATAGAACCAGGTCATCACATGGCCTCATCCACACATTGTTGGACATTCAGACTTTTGTATCCATGTGTTTGTCGGTCATACTTAGTCTCTCTTTGCAGAGGATGGGGTCACTGGGCTCACTCGGTTCACTCTCTCCGGCGATGTTGACTGCCCTCACCCTGAACGAGTACTCCTGCTTCTCCATCAGCCCCTTCAGGAAGTACTCCACCATGCCGATGTCCTCGGCCACGCGGATCCAGTCCGTGGTGCCGCTCTTCAGCATCTCAATGACATAACTGTCGATTTTGGCTCCACCGTCATGTTCTGGTTTGGTCCACATCAGGAAGCATGAGGTTTTGGCCACGTCCTTCACCGTAGGTTTACCAGGAGCCCACGGAGGATCTACCAGATGAGAAGGATAGTTTTGTCATATTATGTCATTTCCTTTGTTTTATGTTGTTTTGTTCTGTCTTTTATTTTTTTGTCTTGTTCTCTTCACCTCATCATAAAATTATAAAACACAGATGCTTGTACTCTATGACAATACTCTGTCACTGATAATCAATCAGATCGGGTTGAGTTCTTACCAATTGGGTCTTTGATAAGTATCGGGTCGGTCTCCTTGCTGGGTTTTCCAGTTCCTGCCAGGTTCTCAGCCAGGACTCTGAACTTGTACTTCTTCCTGGTGGGAAGACCTTTGACTCTGTAGTTGGTGTCTTTGATCGGCAGCTTGTTGCACCTCATCCACCTGTCATGGTCGGGTTCATATCGCTCCACCCAGTACCCAGTGATAGGACTTCCTCCGTCCTCATCAGGCTCATACCAGTTCAGGGTCACAGAGTCTTTGGCAATATCTGACGCCTCCAGTTTATAAGGAGCTCCAGGAGTGTCTGAGGATAAAACGGAGATGTTTGATCATCTTTAATCTGACAGTGTCATGTAATACTTGGAGGCTTAAGTACTTTAAGGAAGCAGTAGATATGGAAATCTTTTTGAAAAAGATGAAAATCTAAACTGAATTTGCAGAAAATATTTAACAACTTTTCAGTCGGTGGTTGGTAGATAATATTGAACATAATCTTGACCATGTTACCGAATGGATATCTGGCGATGATGGATGGATGTTCGGCTGGAGCACCGATTCCAAACTGGTTCTCAGCAAACACTCTGAAGATGTACTCCTTGAACTTGACGAGGCCGACGGCCTTGTATGTAGTCAGCTTAACGGTGGAAGAGAGGCGGTGCCAGATCTCGCTGTCTGCTGCTCGTCTCTCTACAATGTAGTTTGTGACTTTGGAGCCACCGTCATCGCGTGGCGGGTTCCAGGCCAGGAAGCAGGACTCGTTAGTGATCTCAGAGATGTCAAAGCCGGCGGGAGGGCCAGGCTTATCTGTGGTCAAGATGAGTGGTTAAGTCACTCAGGGAACTGGGGTTATCACAGACACCTAAAACTAAAAAACATTAAATTCATCTATTCATCTAAATAAACTGAGAATTAAACTAATTATGCATACTAAACAAAAAAAATAAATAAAACTGAAAGTCTAAAACTGTTCAACACTTTGAGCGTTCTCTGGACTGACCAAGGATGTTGACATCAACTGTGGCCGTGGCTCGACCACTGCTGTTTGTAGCTTCGATGATGTAGGTGGAGGTGTCATCTCTCTTGGTTTTGGCGATGGTGACGATGGAGGATCCTGGTTTGGTTTCAATGGAGACCCTGTCATCAGGTTTCAGGACCAGGTCGGCCTTGGTCCACTTCACTTTAGGCTCTGGCTTTCCTGTGACCTCAGCTGGGAGCTCAATCTTGCTTCCAGCTTTGGCAGTCAGACCGGCCAACAGTTTGGCATCCAGCTGGATCTCTGGAGGCACTGCAAGAACAAAAAGGATGACAGAGGATCAGAGGAAAATCAACAGGAAGCAGAGGATTCTGGAATATGAAAAAAAAAAAAAAAAACATATCTAAAAATAATGTAGGACTTGTCTCATTTCCAATGTATTATTTATTCTATTAATCTGTAAATAAAACATACACTTAAATTAAAAAAGGATAAACATAAAATACTGTGAACACCGATATTCTCCACGTAAAACAAGCTGCAAATTCAATTAGGAATAAAAGTTCAAAGGCGTGCCTCAGGGTTCCAAAAGCCGGACGACTGCTGTTTACCATAAATGTGAATGCGCTTTATGACAATGTATCAAACTGTAATTTCTTTTTATGCATATGATACAGTTATCTGTGGCTAATCTTCAGTACCACAAAACCTTGAATTTCTGCAGTCTATTCAATGACTGCTCTCAAATTTCCATTTGCATAGTTTTCACAATTTTGACAACATTTTTGTCTTTTATTGCAAATTAACAGATCAAAAAACTATTTTCTACTGTAAAATAATCAAAATAATACAGGGGCAGAATTTTTCCATCTATTAAAACCAACAGAATTCAATAGGTATGACCCCAGACTTCACATTTAGGATCATTTCTGTTATTCATAAAATAATAACATCACATACTGTTTTACTTTTAGCCAAATGATGCACTTTTTTATAACCCATCTTCAATAATTGCTCCTAAATGTGCACTTGTACCTGGTTTGTCCTCATTGTAAACTACTTCTAGAAGCTGTTTGTACTTTAATTTGCTAGATTATAGGACATAATGATAAGAATATCCAAGTAACAGTGTGTCATCATCCTACCTTTAGGATCAACGGCCTGGATCTCGTCGGTGGCCTTGCAGGGTTGGCTGGCGCCCAGTCTGTTCAGGGCTCGGACTCTGTAGGCGTACCACTGGCCCTCAATCAGACCAGTCACCTGGCATTTCAGTTCAGGGACCATGTCGCCACATGGTTCCCACTTATCAGTTCCTCTCTGGCAACGCTCCACATTGTAACCACGTATACCAGTGCCACCGTCGTATTTTGGAGGTTCCCAGGTCAGGAAGATGCCGCTGGCTGACTTGTCCCTCCACCTCAGGTTCTCGGGAGGGTCAGGGACAGCTGGAGGGGGTGGAGATAAGAAGAGGAGGGGTGGGGCTTAGTGTTTTGTATTCATAAAACTGTTAAGCATCCTTGGTTTTTGATCGATTTTGAATGATTGTGTGATTTGTTTATGCTGTGTAGACTCACTGGCAGGAGATGATACATTGACGGGTTCGTCGATGTACGCTGGTTCTCCTGGTCCACATTTGTTGCAGGCAGTGACTCTGAACAGATATTCTTTACCTTCAACCACATCTGTGACAGTGAACTCCTGATCCTGGATTCCTGTGATCACCTGAGAGAGCAGATAAACAAAATGTCACGTATGTTAACGTCATTCCCATATCTTCAGTTGATGGACACTGATCCTCACTGACTCATGACCACGTCCTGATGTAACTGACAGGAGGTATCAATAGAGGCTTTTCCTTCATACCCCAAGTTCATCATTGGAGCATCTTCTTGCTTCAAAATTGTCATTTTCAAGTGATTCCAACTGAACCGTAAATGTTCATTATTGAGTCCATATCTGGTTCAATTTAATGCCCGTTTACTAGACCAAATTATTTTGACTTTGTGTTACAGTGCAATTAGATAAAAGTAACACTGACTTTATAATCTCATACATTTTACAGCCTGGCAAAACCAGATTAAAAACATCATAAAATTCAGTTTACTGGCTTAAACCTATATCAGGAAAATCCCTGGTGTGAGGATGCTAATGTCTTCTTACCTTCACCCAGGTCTTGCGAGACACATCTCGTTTCTCCACCTGGTACCCAGTCAGAGGACTTCCTCCGTCGTGGTCTGGAGCCTCCCAGGTCAGGTGAACATGTTGCCGGGTTACCTCCAAGACCTTGAAGTCCTTTGGAGCGCTGGGTGCAGCTGCAGAGCAGGAAGCAGAGTCAAGTTAAAGTGAGCTTCTCAAAACATTTCTAAAAGCTTTATTTCTGTCTGTGTGTTCGTACCAATGACGCTGACTTCAATGTCTCCAGACACAGATGTGACGTCGTTCTCCAGCTTCAGGGTGTACGTTCCTTTGTCAGGGCGGACGCTGGGCTGGACGATCAGTTCTACAAACGTCGACTTGGTGGTCACTGTGACGCGCTCATCATCAGGGGTCAGCTCCTTCTCTCCGAAGGTCCACTTAGCGACAGGGGTTGGGTATCCAGTGATGGGGACTCTGATGGTGAGCGGCTGAGGGACAATCACCTCCAGGCCATCTTTGAAGGCACTCAGGTCAAAGGTCGGACCAACTGAAGTGGTGACAGAAAGATATTATAGGCCGTGTTCTTATCAGACAATTACACAAACATGTGGATGTTTCTGACTCACAGTGTGGGTCGTCGGCGAGCAGAGGTCCGATGGTGGTAGATGGGTCGGAGACACCAGCAGCGTTTTCAGCAAACACTCTGTAGTTGTATTTCATTCCATATTTGAGACCAGACACCTGGAGGTCAAACAAATTAAATATGTTTTTATATCCAATCACACAGTGCAATTGTTTGAATGGGTGTTTTTCCGAAGTGGACTGAATTCTATCAATCCCTTAAAACTGTTTATGCTCGCATTTATGAACAAGCCCCTCCCCCATACGGATGCTGACGGAGTTTCATGTTGGAGTTTTTATTTGTGAATTACTTTGTAGTAGAGGTCTGGACACAGTCTGGCGTTGCAGCGCAGCCACTTGTCGGTTCCGTCTTCACAACGTTCGATGATATATCCGGTGATCATGCTACCTCCGTTCCTTAGAGGAGTCTCCCAGGTCAGCTGCACTGAGTTCTTGTTTTGGTCTTGATAGGCCACATTCAGAGGAGGACTTGGACGCTCTGCGAAGAAAATGGATGCATATGACTAGAGGATAAAAGGGGTTTTCTGGAGGTCAAACGTTCTGCATTCTTTAAGTCAATGTACCAATGGGGTCCATGATCTTGACAGGCTGTGAGGCGGCACTGGGTTTCCCGACGCCGGCTTTGTTCTCGGCTTTGACTCTAAAGATGTACTCTTTGTTCTCAATGACATCGTTGACGATGGCGCTGAGTTCGTCAGGTTTGGTCAGCTGGACGGGCGACCACTTCACCGCGGTCCTGTCGCGAAGCTCAATGATGTAGGAGGTGATGGGAGAACCTCCGTCAGATACTGGCGGCTCCCAGGAGACGGTGCAGCCGAATTTAGTGACGTTTCCAACAATGACGTTCAGAGGAGCATCAGGAACATCTGGAGGAGACAAGAAACATCAGGGAAAAGCAACGAACACAGCCTGACCTGCTTAGATCTAAACAGGCACAAAATCAGTAACATTCAAACAAAGATATCCTCAAAATAAATACATTTATGAGCAGTATTTTGAGGTTGGAAATTCATGTCAGAGATGACCGTTTAATTATATATTTAATTATTCATGTCTTATTTTATGACAGAATTTGGTCCATTTCATACATTTTAAGGATCTTTGTAAAACTTGACCATGAGTTCTCCTGTTCAAACTGGATGAACAAACACTTCTTACCGAACTTGTTCTTGGCCTGAACTGGTTTGTCGGTCTCCACGTTGGGTCCGCTACCGACCCGGTTCCGGGCACAGACTCTGAACAGGTACATGGCATCCTTGTGGAGTCCGGTCACTGTGTACTCAGGACTTTCTGCATGGTCTGTTGCCAGAGTCCATGTCTTACGTTTCACATCACGTCTCTCCACGACGTAACCAATGACTTTACTGCCTCCGTCGTTCTCGGGCTCTTCCCACGCAAGGCTGACCTCGCCGTCGGCAGTGTCAATCACTTGCAGGTTCTTCACGGGTCCAGGGACATCTAGAGGTGGATGTAAAGAGGGTGTCAACAAAATGGCAACTTTCATTTTACAAATTAAAGCATAACAGAGTTTTTACTAACTCCCAACAAAGTAAGATGACACATTTCAGCAGGAAACATAAAAACAATAAACATAAAAACATAAGAATAATAAATAAATAAACATAAATATGAGTTGCTGAACTTTTTCATGGATCAAATAATCATTTTGTGGCTGATTTGGTTTGATTTTAATGTTTTTGAAGTCTGCTCTCACCAATGACATCCAGGTTGATGAAGGCTTCTCCTTGTCCATGTTTGTTCTTGATAATGATCTTGTAGCGCCCCTCGTCAGCCTTCTTGGGATCCTTCAGGCGGTACTCGGTACGGTCGGCTGATGTGTAGATGGAGTCTTTGGGCAGACTCAGGTTGTTGTAGAGCCAGTCAGCATCAGCCTTGGGGTAGGCGCTGTAAGGAACTGCCATAACGATTGGCTTCCCGGCGTCGGTCACGTAACTCTGGTCTGTGGTTTTTATCTGAGGCACAGCTGGAAAACACCAACGTCAACGTTTAATCAAACTCAGCTCAGGCAATAAAACTGGATGAAAATAACACAGAATAAGATGAATAATCTGAAATAATATCAAGTCTCAATAAACTGACGCATCTCAAAATTGATGCAGCCAGAGCTAAACCTCCATCTGTGTTTGTTTTGTACCTGCAAGCTCCAGCTTGGCCTTGGCGTCTTTGTCCTTGGCGATGATCCTGTACTCCCCCTGGTCTCGGGGTCGGATCTCGCAGACCTGCAGTCGGTGGACTTTACCTTCGCTCATCATCTGGTATTTGTCTCCCTGGATGACAGTCATATTGTTCCGGAGCCACTTCACCTCCACTCTGTCTTTGTTCAGCTCCACCTCGAACACCACGTCTGAGCCTGGAGGTTCAAACACGTCCTGAGGTGGTCTGATGATCTCCACAGGCGTCTCTGCAGGACAAGAATAGGGACAAGGGTTGGTAAAGGACTGAGACACCTGAACAGGTCCATAAAGGACTGAGACACCTGAACAGGTCCACAAGGACAATGTGAGTGTCTTCACACTGAGATGTCAGTGAGTCTCACCTTCAACAAACAATCTGGCTCTGGACCTCTTCTCATCCACACCACAAGCATATTCACACTCATCGTCAGGGCGGCACTCTTTGATTCGCAGAGTGCACATCTTTCCGTCTTTCTCGAATGTGTATCTGTGAATATGAACAGATTCATAGAAATGATGTTTACACAGAAATAAACTCTATCCATTTATGTTTTGTCATAATCATGAGACTGTTGTGGTTTTTGTAGTTACTGCTTCATTCTGTTGGTTGTTTCTTCAGGAGTGGATTTGTTGGATGGATAAAAGGCTGTTGATTTGTGTGAAATATTGATATATATTGTGAGTCATTTCTAATCACCTTTTGTGAACTTTTCCTTGTATTTTCTCTAAACTGAACCTTAGTTCTGATGTGGAAAATCAAAACCCTCTAAAGTTTATTGATTAACATTTTACTAAACCTAAGCCTATCATAATGTGGGTGAAGTATTAATGCAGTTTATTTGGATAAGAAGCTAAGCTAGTTGGATTGTGTTTGCATTTATCAAAACCAGCTAAATAAGCTCAACCACTAAAATAACCTTTTAGATTTTGACCACAGTCCAGTCCTGAATATGGTGTTATGTCATTATGGTTACCTGGGCCCCTCCCTAATCTCACGTCCATTCCTGTACCACTTGACATCAGCCTTCTCTTTGGTCAGTTTGCAAGTGAACTCTGCGTCGTCAAACTCTGTGATGGTCTGGTCCTTCAATTGAATGGAGAAGTCGGTGGGAGCTTCACTGATGATGAGCTCGGCCGTGGACTTGTCGTCTCCGGCCACAGCAGTGTACTCGCCCTCATCGGCCAGCGTGCAGTCTTTGATGGTCAGGGTGTGTTTCTCTTTGTCCACTCTGTAGACAACGCGTTTGTTGAAGCTGATCTCCTGGCCGGCCTTCATCCACTTCAGCGTGGCATTGGATCGGTTGACTTTACAGGAGAAACTGACCGTGTTCTTCTCCTGGGTGTCGATGTCCTCCAGAGGAACCACAATACGAAGACTCTCCTCTGAACCACAGAACAAACACAACGTATTCAACACGTTCTAACATTCTACTGCTGTTCTCTGCCTCAGAAACAACAGACTCCTCTAGGTATTATCTAAGTAAGTAAACATCTGCAACACTGGACGTAAAAAAATACATATTTCAGACGTGGAAAGGGAAAACTATGGAGGAAAAACTTAAGAGTACAGGTAATAAGAAACAACAAAAAAAAAAATCAAATAATTTTTTTTAGAAATTCCAGGAAATTCTCTGAAAGTTATGTGGGGAAAAAAAACAATCTTATAAGAAAAAAAACTACTGTAAAGAAATAAGACGGGAAAGAACAGTAACACTAATTTACAGGAAAAATGTTAATGCTGTTAGTTAAATGTATTAGAAAAAAATGGTCATACAGAGGAACTCATCTGTTGATTAATGAAGGAGAAGAAATAATAAAGGAAAAACAACAAAAAAAAGTTTAAAAGTTTTGAGTCTGAGAGAAAATGCCAGAATATTTACCAAAAAACACAAATTTACAGGAAAAATTTTACATGAGTTACATGAATTAGAAAATAATACTCATCAATGATCTGTTGATTATTTAATGGATTAATCTGTTCAGTTTCTGCTTAGTCCTCATGGGGCGGAGCCTATCCTAGACATCATCAAATGTAGATGAAGGTTACTACTGCACCAACTACCATCAGTGTCACATCCACACCTACAGGTGGTTTACATGGACCAGGTGACTCTTTAAGGCGCAGGTCATTGAATGGTGGGAGGAGCCAGAGACAGGGGGAGACATGTAAACACCACTGTCCAATAGAATCAATTAAAACATACGTACATATTTTTGCTGCTGTTTCTTTTATTCTTTCCTTCTGATTTATTTTCTTGTATCTGATCGGAATGTGCTTATTGGTTAAATGTTATCATGTCTTTATCTGGTGCTTTATCTGGTGGGCGTGGTGTCATGTCTGACCTTTGACAGTGAGCTTGCAGGTGCTCTTGGCCTGTTCTCCTCTCTGATTGGTCAGGTTGATGCTGTAGTTGGCGCCGTCTCCTTTCTGGGCATCTCGGATCCTCAGGGAGAACACGTTGTCTCTCTGGACCATCACATATTTCCCGCTTTCGAACAGTGTCTCTTCGTCCTTCAGCCACTTGGCCTTCGCCCCCTCGGAGTTGACCTCACAGTTCAGGACCACCTCCTGACCCTCCATGGCCTCTGTGTCCTTCAGAGGAGTCACGACCTTCAGCTTCTCTGTAGAAACAGACCCACAGCAGTTAGAAGCAGGACAGAATACTGGACCAGGACCAGGACCAGGATGATAACCAGGACCATGACTAGGACTGGGACCAGGAACAAGAACATGTCTGGAACAAGGAACAGCACCTGGACCTGGCCTAAACACTTGACCTGGCCCAGGAGAAGGACCTGAACCTGGGCCGGGACCATGACTGGGAGCAAGACTAGGACCATAACTGGGACCAGGATTATCATTATGATCATGACCATGATTGTTAGCAGGATCAGGACAAATACCATGATGAAGTCTGGAAACAGGGCCAGGACCATGACTAGGACCAGGATCAGGACCGATCCTTCCGCTATAAGAACATCAATGAGATGCAGCTATTCATCTGTTCACATCAAAACTTCCTGTTTATTCAAGAACCAGGATAAAGACACAAAGACACAAAACTAAACCAAAGCAGTGATGATAAGAGTCAAGTGTAGGATCCAAAAGGACAAATTGAACTCTTAATCAGTTTCTAGTCTTCTTCTGGTAGCGGAGCAAGTGTGTCGGTAGGCAGGGCTTACCGAGCACCGTCAGGTCAGCGCTGGCTCTGGTTGGTCCGATCATCACCACGTATCCGCCCTCGTCCTTCATCTCGCAGCTCTTGATGACCAGTGTCCGTCTCTTCCCGTCGCTGATCAAGTGATACTTGTCTCCTTCCTGCAGCTCCTTGTCGTCCTTCAGCCATTTGACATCATAGGTTTCCTTGGAGACGGAGCAGGTAAACTCCGCCTTCTGACCCTCCACTGCCTCCTGACTCTGAGGTCTGGAGATGAACTCAGCGGCCAATTCTGTAAAACACCAATACTCGGGGTCAGAGGTCAAAGTGGATGTTAGGAGTTTGGCTTTGTTTGTTTGTCTGTGAATAGTGGTTCTACTTAATCTATGACCCTGAGTCTAATCCCTGACAAACGTACCGTTAATCTTCAGGTTTCCGCTGGTCTTGATGCCGGAACTCAGTCTACAGTTGTACTCGCCAGCATCGGCCATCTTCAGGTCCTGGATCAGGAGGATCCTCCTCTTCCCGTCCACGATCTGCTCGTACCGGCCGCCCTCTGGCAGCTCCTGGTCTCCTTTGAACCAGGTCACATCTGCGCTCGGTTTGGACACTTCACAGATCAGTTTGACACTGTCTGTTTCGGTTCCCTCCACGTTTGACAGGTTCTTGGTGAACCGGGTCTCCTCCTCTGCAGAACCACAGAACCAACAGGACTCAGTATAAGAACATGAGATAGATGACCACACCTGGGATGATCACGGTTCAGGGGACAACACTGTCCACATCAAACTGGACTGATTTTGTTCTTGAAAACATGTTGTCCCTCATCCAAGGGACAAAACGTTTTCCAGAATAAAGCCAGCCCAGTTGAACTTGGACCTGACAGCAGATGAGAGTATTCATACCGACGACAGTGAGCATGCCGGAGGACTTGGAGGTCTTGGCGTCACATTCGTACTCGGCCTCATCATCAAACACCGATTTGTGTACGATGAGAATGTGTTGGCGACCTTGTGCAATAATCTCATATTTCTTCCCCTTTCGGATTTCACTTCCATCCTTGAACCATCGAACCTACAACAATGAAAACAGTTGGTCAGAGACCAGGACACTGGACAACAGTGATGGAACGTGTGAGTGAAGGGATGAGGCCTCACTTTGACGTCTTCTCTGGAGACTTCACATTCGAACCTGGCAGATTCCTTCTCTTTGACCTCAACATCATGGAGTGGCTTCGAGAACTGGACATGTGGAGCTGAGAACACAAACAACACCTTATTTTAACGTTTGTTTGAGTGTTAACCTTTAAACTAATTAATGTTGATTAATGATTAATGTTTTTGATTAGGATTAATGTCAATGATTTTTTTTAAGTTGTTGTTTGTGATGGTTTGTTTTGTTTTGCATATGGGTGTTTTAGTAATTGGTGTACTGCTATGTAAAGACAATTGTGTTAGGTGTGGACTCCAGGAAGAATAGCGATGGCTTAAACCAAAGCTAATGGAGATCCAAATAAATGAAAAAAAAAACCAACAACTTTGGGTTACACTCACGCTCTACGTTGAGGAAGCAGGACGTCTTGAATTGCTTGGCGTCGCAGGTGTAGGTCCTGGAGTCGTCCAGGGTGCAGTTGTGTATGAGCAGCGTCCTCTTACGTCCGTCCACCAACATCTCGTACTTCTTAGTTTTGCGGACTTCCTGTTCATCTCTGAACCACTGAACTTCTGCGTTTTCTCTGGACACTTCACACTCCAGCGTGGCAGTGGCTTCTTCCTCCACTGTCTGGTCCTCCAGAGGTTTACTGAACTCCACCGGCGGCTCTGAACATCAAAAACACTGTGTTTACACTGAGAACGTACAGGTGTGTTTAGTTTACATCATGTTTTAGAGTTAATCCAAACTCTCATGACTCATTCATCTACCATGTAAAAATTCCATAAAGCTTCAATAGTAATTCATGTATTTCTGAAGAATTACTATATTCTTTGTCAGCCAATTACCAGGGATCAATGAGTCTGATCAGGTAAATAAACAAAGCATCATCAACACATGTACATTTTGAACACGAGTTTGATTTTCCTCTGAGTGTTTTTTCCTTTTTTTAATATGTTTATTGACCGAAAACAAATCGTATGGATGCAATGATCAGTGTTGAGCATAACACACAAAAACACAGTTTGATGAATTAATTACCAGGGATGATGAAAAGAGTGAAATGTAAGATTCAATGGTCAAATCACATAAAATGTCAAAATTAGAGATAAAAATCAACAGCTGAACTTTTAAATGAACTCAAAAGAGCTTGAAAACACAACACTAAACCAAACAGTTCATAAATATTAAATAATACTCACACTCTTCACTGTTTATGTCACTTGTTTATCTCTTTAAGCTGTTTTTTTTTTCTGGAACTGGAAAACTCCAGAAGGTTTATTGATTGGTTATAACTGTAACATTTTAGGTTTGATGAAGCAGTGATGAAAATGGTCTAATCTGTCGCATCACACAAACATGTCATCAACCACAAATTTATACAAATAAAAACTTCACAAAATTAGACTAGGTGAATTTTGTCTTAGAGTTTGGACAAAGGAGGCAAAATCCATCTTCTGTGTCCAGTATGAGACATTGACCAGCCCGATGGTGTACAGAGGATCCAGTACATCCACTGGATCCAGTGAGTCCAGTAGAGTCTTACCTTTGACAGTGAGGTTGGCCTCGGTCTGGAAGTCTTTGGCGACCAGTTTGACTTGTCCGGCTTCATCCATCTGGACGTTACGCAGAGTCAGGCTGTGGATTTTACCCTCCACCTTCAGCACCACCTGCCAGGTAAAGAAAAGGGCTTAAACTGTCCCTCTTCACTGTCATTGAAAACACAGGACAAGGTTTAATCTTGACTACATCTCAGGTCTGATGTTTACCTGCCCTGAATTGTGTATGTCAGGTGTGAAACAGAAGAGGGTTTTTGAAAACAAAGAAAGTCTTAATATTCTGGCCTTAATAGTGTCTGCAAGGTTAACAATTGTCAATGAACCCTGAACTTTGTCTATCATGTGTAAAACATCATGAATAAAGGGTTATAATTTCCCTTAATTACATCTGTCAGGTTCATCAGTGTCCAAAGGTCCTAAGGCTGGTTTATGTCAGAAAAACTGTGATTTATGAGGGTTTTCTCTGCCCTCGGTGCCCCCTGTCAAGTTCAACAGTCAGTATGAGTATTTAGGTTTATGTACTTGAAGGTAGGGATTCTCCTTTGACCTTTGCATCAAGGCTCCTGCATTAGAGTTATATCTGTCTGAAATACCTGTAAATTCAGCTTTTATCTGCTCTGAGCGCAGACTTTCGGGTTCAACAGTTCACTGCATGTGACAAATCCTGAACCACCAATGGTCTCTACTGTCCCTGAAATCTGTCTGACAGGTTTAGCTTTATTACATGTTTACTAGTCAGCTGTAAATGGATTTTACATCCCTGAGGTTTGTCTGTGAGGTTTTAAGGCTGCGGAGTTGAACAGAGAGTGAATTTTTGGGTTGTGGCGTGCAGTAAATCCAGTGTGGGTCAGCTGATGTGACAGCGCAAAACAGACGCCGGCAGCTGCTTTCCTTCTTCCCCCGATTTAAACCAGCCGACCTTTGACACCTGACGGCTGCTTTTACAACACATTCACCGACTGTACATGATTCAAACCACACCTCCTTATCACCTCATTAACGCTGGATTCACTCCACAAAACACAGCTTTATTTTCATGTTTTTACAGAAGAATCCGAGGAGACGTGACGTTGGTTTCAGAAGATTAGCTGATTCTGACAGTGTGAAAAACAAGCATCTACAGGTTTAAAGTGAGTTACTTCGTACATTCGATTCATTACTGATTCCTTGCAACTATTTTCCATTTATTTAAATCAATGCTCTTTAATATTTAAAGCTTTTATTTCATGACTTGTATTAAAGCTGTTTTTATTCTAACATTTCATAGCAAAATGGCATTTTTTTAGTATCTACATTTTACTTCAGTAAAACTATTTTTCATTTTTTACTCCTAAACATTTTAATTTAAGGATTAACCTCAGATTAACTAAAGCCTGACTTTTTAGTTTTAAACAGTGTTTTTAACACTGAAAGCTGAAAAATAGGATCTTTGTTCAATGACTGTAACTTTGTACTAGTAGTGGGGATTAAACCAGGATTAATCCAGGATTAAACTAGGATTAAAACCTCCCTAAACTGGACCTTTAAACTCTAGTTCAGCCTGATGTTTTCTGGTCTGTACAGTAGCATTTCAGTCCAATTAATCTGTTTTAATAATAACTCTATCTTTAATCAACACTCTATAAAATAACTGATGAAACCACTGAATAATTCCTCATGTTTCTTTGTGTGAATCTCAGGTTTTTACTGGTTTGTTCTTGTTTTTTGATTGTGTAACATGAAGGAAAATGATTTACACAACAACCAGCAGCAGCAGCTCATGTTTCTGTTTGACGTCGTCTGGTTTCAGTCTGTAATGAATCTAGTCCTACAGCATTCAGACTGGACTGGATTCAGAACCAGAACCTGTTTTCACCTCAGTTTGTGGTTAAAGCTGTCAAAGCTGATAAACAGAGGAGGTTTATCAGGATCAACATGTGAAAAACAGACAAACCTTTATTTTAAATCCAGAACTGAACTGTTTTCACTGATAAAACACTTCATACTTCAGTAATATTTGGTTTTAAATGGTCTTTATTTGATCCAAACATGAGGAATCATCCACGATTAAACTTTAAATGCTTGTGTTTTTTTCTCCTTTCCATGAACTTTTTCATCATGTATAACTGTTTTTGTTGTGATCATTTCTGCTTTTGTGTTTGCATCATAAATAACCTCAGATCTAACCATGACCAGACCAGTTCCACCTGGTTCTACAGCAGAACTGCTCAGACCCATTAAACCACCTCTGACTTGTGTTCATCAAGTTCTTTTGCTGTTTTGTGTCTTCACGTGGGTTGTGTAACATGCAGTGAAAATGAGCTGTAAAACCAAACATGTGGCTCATGTTTTGTTGGGAGCTGCTCCGGTTTCAGGCGATAATCAAACTAATCCTGCCTGATGACTGGATCGGTTCCAGCCCTGACTCCAACCTGGTTTCTAGACTCTTTCCTTCACTTTAACTGTGATTTTAAAGCCAAGCTGTCAAATAGCTCCTGTTGCCACCTGCCTCCTGCAGCTGTTAAAAATAACCCAGAGAAAACGCTTGCAGGGCAGAAAAGCCTCCCCTCCAGCGTTATCTCAAAACCAGGATCGAATGCTCTGCTGGAATCCTACCGGGCCCAGGCAGAACCAAGGCCTTATATGAAGACTGAACAGTGTGCTGAGGTGCGGTGAACTTACTCTGTCACTCGGTTCCAGCTTTTTACCCCCCAGGAACCACTCGACGACGATGCCCTCGAATGACAGCTCACACTCGAAGGTGGCGGTTTCCCCAGCGGTGACGGTTACATCCTTCAGGGGACGCTTCAGGCCGATCACCCGGGCTTTGGATTGGGGAGAAGACATGGTTAGCCCCCCTCCCCGAAACGTTCACAATCCAAAAGAAATCCCAGAGAAAGCGACTAATCCTCAGAAGCTAGTCCGCATGGTGTGGTTGACTGAAGGCAGGCCGCTGAAGCCCCCAGGACAACTGAATACAGCCCGGCGGGACTTGGCATTGGGGGGTTTCGCTCATTAGCATACGACCTGCTGTCAGATGTATAAGGCCAGAAGGAACCAGTGAGGGCTGGGGTCATGTCCTGCCCCCTGCCAATCACCCCCGCCACCTCTACATAAGGCATGTGGCTTCTAAAATAACCGAGGGGCCTGATTGGCTGCTGGCCCACCTCAGGGGTCTCAATATGCTCCTGTCAATCAAAAAGCGCCTGCATATTTTCCTGGAAAATCCGAATGTGAAGTGGAGTTACCCAACGTTACCGAACAGCACTGGGGGCTGGCGTCAACCCGGACCGGCCTCGCTGTGACACCACAGTGCCGTGGAAGTTTTGGTGTCAGTTTGGATTAACAAGTATTTACAGCGACCTGCCTCACATGCCTGAATTAACGTCCTTTAACTGCCCGTTGAAGGAGGCCTGGCAGTGCTGACAGCAGATCAGGTCACATGGATGGTCATTTAATCGACTGTCTATCTGCAACACATCGCAGGCACCAAAGCAACAACACCACAAAACCTCCATCAGAAAAGGACGCCAGCAGTCTGAAGAACCCTATCTTCAGTTTGTTTTAGTCTCATGAATTAACTGGCTTTGGTTTTAGTTATAGTTTTATTTTGGATCTGATGAAACTTTTTCAGTTCATTATGTTTTTAACTGAAAGACTCTGAGGATCATAAAGTAGAAGCTCCGTCCATTTGGCTAAACATCACGTTTCACAGCTTTAACGACAATAATTCTTTGCTAAAACTTTTCAAACTAATTTTCATTTTTAGCTGCTGAACAAACTCACTTTCTGCAAATGTGTCTGTATCTATGTGTTGAAACATTTATATAACATTAAATGTGTCTGTATCTATGTGTTGAAACATTTATATAACATTAAATGTGTCTGTATCTATATGTTTTAAACATTTATATAACATTAAACACCTGGTTCTGATGGAGGTAAATCTTTAACATACACATATCCTTCCTGCTGACGTTGGGTAAAACTCCTCACATTCATAAATCTGTTTCAGCTAAATATTAATATTTTCTAAAGCTCAGATTAGATTTATTATATTTGTGTAAAAATAACTAAATTCACATATGTTTTCCATCTAAGAATTTAGACAAACTGAAACTTTAAAAAGTCTCTAAAACGACTTGAACTGAGTTCATGTTTTTACAGACAAAATAATCGGTTTAATAAATGTGATGAAGGCTTGAGTTGAATCACAATTGAATTCATGTCATTGACCTCAGCTGTAACTTATTATTAGTTATCTGTAAAAGATAAAGGATAAAGACACCTGTGAACTAACATCAAAGATGTTTTCTAAGACAATGTAAAACTTACCACTTTCCCCAAATTAAATGCACATCATGTTTTTTTAGTAAATGAGGATCAACTGTTTTACCTGGAAATTAAAACACAACAAAACAAATAAAACAACGAAGCCACGGAAATAATCAAAGACAAAGATTCAGAAGAGCATCAGTCGATCGACCGCGATGAGAAGAAAAGGTTTAACAGATTAAGTTCGATTTGACACATAAATGAACGCGTCATCTGCAAAATGTGACGTTTTCATGTGGAACCCGTGGAATAAATCCGCCCACAGAGTGTGATTTGAGTCACCTTTGACCCTGAGCTGAGCTGATGACTTGGCGTTGGCTGCAGAGAAGTCGACGGTTCCTGCCATGTCTTTACGACAGTTAAAGAGGATCAATGTGTGTCGGGTTCCTTCCTGTTTGATCTCCACGTCCTGGAACAAACACACACCCATCATCTCCACCTGGTTTTTAAGCTTGCTCATTGGATCTTCTAAGTATTTTGGGAGTTCTAACTGTTCAGATTCTTCTGGGATCAGATCAGAGGTGGGTTCTGGGCTTGTTCTTACAGCAGATGGATGCAGAGTCTCTCCCTTCAGTTTCCAGGTGGCATGAAGATCCTCCTCTGAAATGTCTGTCTCAAACTTGGCCGTCTCGGTCTCGATGACCTCCATGCTGTACAGTGGACGCACCACCTTAATGTCACGCTCTGCAGACGCAACACAGATTATTCAGAGACACACGCAGACAACCACCACCAGGCTGACAGAAAAACAAACAAACAAACAAACAAACAAACAAACAAACAAACAAACAAACAAACAAACAAACAAACCAAGAGCATCTGGAGCTGACACTGAAGACAAACAAACAGCAGAGATTCTCCAATGAAAAATCAACATATAAACAGGACGTGCAGACGACAGATGAGCTGTCACTCATTCAGAGTGACTTACAGTATATGCAATAGCAGAAAAAATAACTGTCCAGACAAAAACCGACTCTGAAGACTCTAGTCCTGACACAACCTTCATAAAACTGAAACCAGAACCTCACTGGTTCCTTGCATTCAGATTTAACCATCACAGACTCTGACTTTCCTCACGTATGATTTAACTCTGACTTTCTTCATATACGATTTAACTCTGACTTTCTACAAGTATAATTTAAGTCTGACTTTCGTCACGTATGATTTAACTCTGACTTCTTCATGTATGATTTAAGTCTGACTTTCTTCATGTACAAATTAAGTCTGACTTTCTTCACATATGATTTAACTCTGACTTTTTCACATATGATTTAACTCTGACTTTCTTCAAATATGATTTAACTCTGATTTTCTTCACGTATGATTTAACTCTGACTTCTTCATGTATGATTTAACTCTGACTTTCTTCAATGTTTGACTTAGGTGTAATCAGATAACTTTGGTTATAATGTGATGCTATATAAATACATTTGATTGATTCATGTATGATTTCATACGTTCATCATCCTCCAGTTTCATCTACAGAGTCGGATCCTGATCATGAACAGCATGCCACAATAGACAACACTCAGATTCAGGTGGGTGGGGCTTCTGTTTCCATGGTGGGCAGGCCCTGATTTGCAGTCCTGGTCAAGGTGTGGAAGGGAAGGAGCCTGGTCGTGGATCGAGGTATGTTTACCTTCGATGTTCAGGTCAGCTGTGGTTTTGTCGGTGCCACAGTCACAGGTATATGATCCCATGTCGCCCTTCGCTGTCCTCTTGATGACCAGTGTGCGCTTCCTGCCGTCTGATTGGACATGAACATTCTTGGAGGGATAGATTTCGTTACCGTCTTTGAACCAGCGGACATCGCCAGAGGGTTTGCTCAGTTCACAGGACAGAACCACCTCATCTTTCTCCACGGCAGTATAGTTCTGAAGCTTGGCTGTGAAGTACAGGTCACCCTCTGCAGGAACACACAGGAACAGCACATTCAATAACCTGAATGACCACACAACATGATTTAATACTATGATCAAAATGTGGGATTTCACATGTGGAATGAGAAGTGACTGTTTTTACTGTAAGTGTGAAATTCATGTGTGATGTGAAAACTAATAGATTGATTACATGAAGGAAAAAGTGGAAAAACTGCAATTAAAAAGATGTTTCACTTTTTCTTGCTTATATGGACTAATGGAGTAATGGACTACTGATGGAGTGTTGAACTGTTGGACAAGTGGACTAATGGACTGTTGGACCAATGGACTGTTGAACAGGTGGACTAATGGAGTGTTGTACTGTTTGACAGGTGGACAGATGGACTAAAGTACAAATGAACTAATGGAGTGTTGGACTAATGGAGTGTTGGACAGATGCACAGATTGCTGGTCAGTGGGACCCACCTAACACTGTGAGCATGGCTGCTGACGTCTTCCCCATCGCCTCCACCTTGATCATGGACGTGTCATCCAGCGTCACCTCCTTAAACACCAGCGTGTGGACTCGTCCGTCCTCCAACATGTGGACAACTTTACTGGGATGGAGACGTACGTCGTTCTTGTACCAGACCAATGGAATCTTATCATGAGACAGTTCAACGCTGAACTCGGCCGTCTCACGCTCCTTCACTGTCACATCTTTAATGGGTTTGATAAACTCAAGACGAATACCTGACAGAGACAAGGATGGAACTCTGACGTTAAGGACAAAATCCTCCTGACCCGAGTCCAATTCCACACAAACGCACTCATTCTACATCGACAATTGTGTTTCCTGTGCTTTAATTGTCCACAGATAATTAATAAATATTTCCTAAAGCCTTTATGAAATAATTAACTGACCAATAAAACCAGATTAGTTGGGTTTAATCTAGTCTACAGTTGTACTATCACCCCCTACAGGCTGCACCATCCAAAATTTATATCAGTAAAGATTAAAATACAATGAATTTTATTGATAAGCTAGCTTTCAATCAATTGAAAAAAAAAATCGCATAAGTTGTAATAACTGTAGCAGATGTTCAACAAAGTTATGAAACATAAAAACTCCAATAAAATTCAGTAAAAACTCCAATAAAACACAGTATCCAGTTGTAAATTTATTTCAAACTAAACTGAATCAAAACTCAATTAAAAGCAAAAACTGAATCATTAATACTCATTTGTCCTTTAGTTTATGAAATGGATATCGACACATCTTTGGATTCACTGATCTGCTTTTAATACATTTATCATTTATGTCAAAGGGGAATTTGTCCTGAATCTGAGGAGTTCAACATAACTGAACTGAGACAGTTTTATTAATGAGGTCTGATGAGTCTGGACCACCATCTGGTCCAGTTCATCTTGAACATTGTACTAATAAATCCAACCACATATGGTCGTCAGTTGAAAGGCTTCAGGAACATCATCAGATCTTTACATTACAGCTCAGACTTATCGGAATCTGAAGCTTCGTCTGTCAGTCCGACAGGTTAATATTAGCATTAGCCTATTAGAATCTGCACCAGAATCAGGTCTAAAGTGATGATTCAATCTCATTCATGGTCCTGATTCATTATTACCTCTTCATGGAGCTGTGATGTAAAGTTCTACCAAGAGCTGACCAAACACAGAAAACACAACTCTCGTTCTCCTTCTGGTCTCAGACTGATGTTACCTTTGATGGTCAGTTTTCCAGACGTTCTCTTGTCTTCAGCCTCAAACATGTACTTGGCCTCATCTTCGTATTTGGCCGATTTGATAATGAGACTGTGTCTGTTTCCTTCCACCAGAAGCTCAAACTTGTCATCGTTTGATAACTCCTGAGGACCCTTTAGCCAACGGAAACTTTTAGGCTCTCGAGAAATTTCCAGCTCAAACTTTGCTTCGTCCTTTTCATAAACATGGATATCGCTTAGTGGTGTAATGAACGAAACCGGGATCTCTGTTGGTTCAGACACAAAGGGTTAACGTGGAGCCAGTATCAGACCTGTAACAGACCTGAAACCTACGACATTCTACAGATCTGTAGCTTCTATGGAGGTTTTAAGAAGTGAAGCAGACAGAAAACCAGCTGGACCATGGTTTTGGTAGAAGTAGGTGCTCACCCTTCACTTTCAGGTTGGCAGAACACTTGGCATTGGCGGCAGAAAACGCCACCTCACCTGTCAGAGGCAGTTTGCAGTTGTACAAAACCAAAGTGTGTTTGGCTCCGTCCTCGATGATCTCAACGTCCTAAAGATGGCCGACAAACTTCAGCATTTCAGCAAAAAGAAACATGACAAGATTCACAAAGCCTCTTCAGTTCACTTTCATCCAGATTTGACCCAAAACACTTAGGGATCAAAATGAAAATGAGCTGAAGTAAAAGAAAACCTGAGCTCTGATGGTTTAAGACACGTACAGCAGACGGACTGAGGACTTCGCCATTCAGTTTCCATTGGCCGTGGACGTCGTCCTCGCTGAGCTCGACTTCAAATCGAGCCGTTTCCCCAGTGAAAACCTCAATGCCGTACAGAGGACGAAGAACCTTGATGTGACGAGCTGACGTTTAAGAGAACCAACAGAACTCTTACTGGACATGAACCAACAAACTCACAAAACATGAACACAAACAAGACATGAATACAACTAACATAACAAGGTTAATAGACCATCCTTCATTGAGCTGTGAACTAAAGAAACCACATGGTTCTCAGTGTTGGAAGGGAAACCCAAGGCAAGTCTACCAAGGTAGACGTGACGGGACCTAGACCTGGTCTGTTTGCAGTTTGTTGAGGCTGAATGGACTGAATTGGATCCAGACCTTCAGACTTTACAATTTGGTCTGAATCAAGTGTCCAGGTCTTATACCTCCCCCAGACCCTGATCCAGAGCCAACAACTGGTCTTAGGTCTGTCTGATAAGGTCTCGGCAGTCCTCAAGTACAGAGCCCGGACTTTCTGACCAATCACAGGATATTAAACTACACTATTATCACCAGAAACAAAAGAACTAATAGAAGATAGAAACAGGTAAAAATGAGGGAAATGATCAACATGTTGATCTCAATCGAGTTGACGAAGACAACAGATTCATAGCAGTGACTGAAACATTTAACCCTTCATTTACACTGAGCCACACGTTTTTTCTATTAAATACAATAAAGTTTCTACAACTTTAGTTAATATATTCATTTTGTACCTTGTTTTAAAGATTAGATTCTTCACAGGTGAGTTTCTAAGTTTATTTTACAGTTTTCCCGAACAACAAAACAGAATCAATGACAGAATCACCTGATAAAGATGGATGATGGGATAATGGGACTAGTAGATGTAGTTCAGGTTAGATTTTATTCACATATTAAAAAAAGGAAATGCTCTGAAATTAGAGGTTATTCCTTTTAAATGGGGGTCATTGATTAATTTAGTCCTTGTGGTTCTTTAGTTCTAATCTTTGGAACTTGGCAAATAGGACAACATTAACACTAATTATGTGGAAGGAACAGGTTAATGCATAAAATATTGTTTGTACCAGGTTAAATTAAATATTGGATGAACAATCAGTTTACATTGAATCTGTAAAATCTTCGCATTAGATAAATATAATATCAACACTAATTTGGCCTTTTTATATCAACCAAAGAACAACACAGAAGAACACAACCTAAACTCAAGATAAAACTAGATGAAGGTGTACGAACATGTATGACTGAGGTCGTTGGTTCCATGATCCTGGTTCATGTGATGGTTTTATATCACATAGATGAATTAATTTATTAAATTAAACACTTGTGGAGGGTTTTTAAAGAGAGTTCTGTTGTTTTAATAAATCTGTAATCAGCCTTCAGGTCTGAGACACCATGTGGTTCTTCATGGAGATTTTGGATCCTCCAGGTTTCACAGCAGATGTTCATTAAAAACCAATAAAGGGGCTTGTTTACTCAGAGGGAGGAGCCTCTGAAGTGTTGTTAAGAACAAACAAAGTCACAAACCACAACAGACAAGATGAGTTAGAGTGGAAGAACACTACCAGACCATTAGACCTGGTCTAGGTGTTCCCATCACAAAGACGAACACCACAAACAAACGGCTGAGACAGCGGTTGTCATATGACGAGATGAGGGCGATGCTTCAGGTGTAAACACTACTAAATGGGGGTGGAGTTAGGAGGTGGGGCAGGAGGGAACAGGTGGAAGATGAGGGTTTTACCTTCAATGTGCAGCACGGCTGTTGTCTTGTCCGTGCCACAGTCACATACGTACTGTCCTTTGTCTTTGTCTCCCACTTTCTTAATGACCAGGGTTCTGCGTTTGGCCTCAGCCTTAACGCTCACCGTTTTGGAGGCTTTGACCTCAGTCTCATTGTGATACCAAAGGACTTCGACGTCTTTGTTCAGTTCACAGTCTAAGACCACCTGGTCCTTCTCCACGGCTGTGTAGTCCTGCAGCTTAACGGTGAAGTATGCGTCGCCCTCTGGAAGGGAAATGTAGGGTTGACGACTGGAGATCGACACTTATATGGAACCAGAAAACCAGATGATGGACACACAAATGAACACAAAAACACACCAAAGTCTGACAGACACACACACATGACTACATGGAAAAGGATGGGTGGAGCTGTGGAGGAAAATGGATGGACAGACTGGATGACGGTTTACCTATGACCGTCAGGTTGGCCATGGTCGGGATCCCTTTGGCTTCGGCCTTAATTTGACAAGTATCATCCAGAGTGACTTCCTTTATTTCTAGAACATGTTTCTTTCCATCTACATGCGTGATCACCGTTCTGCTCGGGTGGATTTTGGCATCGTTTTTGTACCAGATGACCGGGATGTTGTCGTGGGAAAGCTCCAGCTCAAAGCGAGCCGTTTTGCCTTCCTTCACTGTCTGGTCCTTTATTGGTGACATAAATTTGAGCCTGATACCTAGAGGTGTATTCATGTGAGTTAGTTCCACTTGAAGGGGGAAACAAACAACTGAATGAGTCATAGACCTGAGGTTCTCACACACTTACCCTCCACCAAAAGTCGCGCCGTCGACCTTTTACCCAAAGCCTCAATCGTATATTCGTCCTCGTCATCGAACTCACAGCAGTTTATGATCAACATGTGTTTCTTTCCGTCATCGATGATGTCATACTTTTGGTCTGGGGTGATAATATCGGCCCCGCGGTACCACATGACCTTTGACACATCCTTGGTGATGATGCACTCGAACTTGGCCTGTTTCTTTTCAGGGACTGAAACATCCTTCAGCGGGACCACAAAGTCCATTTGGATCTCTGAATTATAAGGCAACACAGGTGCAACAATGTCAACTAGAACCACAATGAGAACACAGCAACGAGAACACAACAACGAGAATAATGGAATAACAACGAGAACACAACAACGAGAATAATGGAATAACAACGAGAACACAACAAGAATGATGGAATAACAATGAGAACACAACAACGAGAATAATGAGAATAATGAGAACACAACAATGACGAGAACC
Organism: Ostorhinchus cyanosoma; assembly: GCA_029814465.1. Taxonomy (NCBI): domain Eukaryota; kingdom Metazoa; phylum Chordata; class Actinopteri; order Kurtiformes; family Apogonidae; genus Ostorhinchus; species Ostorhinchus cyanosoma. Next base: position 34,287,064 of record JAPTYQ010000015.1, on the reverse strand, counting down.
ACAATGAGAACAATGAGAACAAGAATAAAAGGACAAGAACTTCAAGGACAATGAGGACACCAACATCATGGACATAACACTCACAGCGTCAGTTTATAAAGATCCAACATATTCACTGATCAAGTCCAGACAAGCTCAAACCTGGTCATGTTCATTTTCACGTGATTAAAACTTTCTACAGACCTTTATTTTATTTTATTTTTTTCTGTTTTTTGTCATCTGCCTTCATTTGTCACTGGGTTTATCTTGATTTCTTGCGTCTCTGTCCTCTCTGTCTCCTGTTCTTTGTCTTTCTTGTTTTATCTTCTGACATCAGTCACATTGAAGGGGTTTTAATTGGTGGAATTGGCTCCGAGGTCTGAGGTGATTTTCACAGGGTTTGTGTCTGGTTTTCTTGTCCCATTGGAAATTGGACAGACCTGCGTCAGTTCAGTCCAGAGCTGGACCGTGTTCCAGATGTGGACGTGGATTTGCTTCAGGTCCAGTATTATCCTCTTGGTGGATGTTCTGGTCTGATCTTCAGGCAGCATGCAACTCCAATTATTGATGTATTTCAATAAATTCTACATTTTATAAACAGAATAGTCTTGAAACAGACGTGAATTTCGTTAAAACCACATTATTTCCCTTATACTACATGAGGAACCCAGAGTTTACAGCAAACAGATCTGGGTTCTGCTGGTTCTACTGGACTCACGAGGATCATCAGGGTCAACCGATTCATATTCATTGTCCATTTCAGACATCTTCAGGACCAGGACCAGGACCAGGACCAGGACCAGTCCCCCATCATGTTCTTTTGTTTTCATCCAGTCATCTGCTTCATCATGAACCTCGTCTTCCGTCATGTTTCTGTTGGAGGACCAGGACCAGGGACAGCACCAGGAACATGGCCAGGACCACAGCCAGGACCAGGGTGAGGACCAGGACCAGGGTCTTCATGGAACTCTTCTGGGTTTTCAGTTTCTGTTTTAAACATCTACTTTAACTTTCCAGAACAGATGAATAAACTGTTTGGATCCGGTTTGGAGTTCAAATCCTTTGGGTTTCTGACCTCTGACCTTTGAATCTCCTATCATGAAGATGATTTGTATGTTATTTTGTCTGGATCAGCAGGTTCATGAATGTGGTGCTTACGTCTCATAAACTGATGCTGTTGTGTAGATTTAACACAAACACACATTTATCACAGACACACAATGACGGTCACAACATCTACACGTAGGTTTCATCTGGACCGAACCGGACGTAAAAATGGACCATGTGGACCTTTGGAAATGTTGATGATCCAACATGTAAATTTCATCTTCAGCTTCAGGATCTTCAGAAAAACCCTGGACGTTCAAGGCCCGATGCTTCATTTCACTGGACCTTAAATCTTTACTTGTACTGTTAACGCCGTGGTTCTGATTGCGGTTGTGGTCCCATGGCGGGCGGGGACAGGGGCGGGGGTGTGGCGTCCTCTTACCTCTGACTGTGAGCATGGCGCTGGTGACGGCGTTCAGGGCCTGGTACGACACCTCACCGGCCTGGTCCACCTGGCAGCTCTTCAGTGTCAGACGGCGAACCGGACCCTCCATCTGGATGTCGCATGTCTGGGGAACACAGGTCGCCATGGTTACACTCACAGGTCAAGACACCGCGAGGAGAGATCAGAGGTCAGGGCTAGGCGATGCATTTATCTCATTAACCATTGTTTATGTGTCCAATATTTTTTTTTGCTTTCATTGTCAATTCATTTTATTATTATTTATTTGTGTATTTATTTATGACTATTAAACTATACTACCATACTTATACTACTCATTACTTATATCGTTATTACGACTGCTATTACTGTTATCACTTGAGATTATACACACACACACATATATATATATATATATATATATATATATAATGATTTGTTCTATGTTCAGCTAAACATAGATTTGATTGAAAAAGTCCCTTTTTCTTTAGTTTCCTCTGTTTTGATATAATAACCTTTGAATTTACTCTGAGCTTAAATGAACGTCTACATGATCAGTGAATTAAATATAGAAATGTACTGATTAAAAGGCATTAATGAACTTTAACAACGTTTATTCCTTCTGATGTTGGGAGTGACCCGACCTGTCGGCTTTAACTTTCCCGACAGCGTCCCCGGTGGTTTTTGTCGTGAAGCAAACCGTACGTTCTTACCGGAGATCGGGTCAGAACCTCCCCTTTCAGCTTCCATTCTCCTGGAACATCGTCCTCAGAGATCTCTGTCTCAAACATGGCGTCCTGTTTCTCCTCCACTTCAACGCTGGCCAGAGGCTTCAGGATCTCAGCCTCACGCTCTGAGGATGACGTTAGTCAAAATGTGATGTTAGATTCAACTTCTATTGGAAATTATGCACATATCGTTATCCTCATAGTATAACTGTCCAATTCATACACAAATGGACAAAAGTATGTGGACACGTTGAGTTCAGGTGTTTCTTATCAGGGATCTGGGATACCAAACAATAAGACAATGGCTACTGCCACAGTACTGTGGCACAAAATATCGGTTTGTCTATTGCCACAGACCAATCAAATGTTAGCATTTGTTCTAGAGCCAATCAGGGATAATGTTACATGAACTCATTCGCCTCATTTTTTTCTGGTTTTTTTCACTCATTAGCCTCATACTGTGGTAATAGATGGTGTATACTTCAGTGCATTCTTTTGTTCATTTTGCAACCACAGTACTGTGGCAATTGCTGTAAGAAGAAAGATGCTGTTTTTCGTTTTCATGTCCAGTCTGTTTGACCACATTCAACTGATGCTGTTAAAAGTTAGCTGTGATCATGTAACTAAACTGTAAATATGAAATATTTACATCTAATCTAATTTACATCAACAACAATTATTTTAATTTTTGCTGCTCCTAACTGTGAAACTTCCCACAGCAGGATCAGTAAAGTGTAATCTTATCTTAAAGCAGGGGTGTCAAACATACAGCCTGTGGGCCAAAACCAGCCACCAAAGGGCCAGATCCAAGCCATGGGGTGAAAAAGTACACTGAAGAAATTAATAATTAATCATTTTAGTTCAGGTTCTATATTCAGACCTATATGATCTAAAGTGGGTTAAAAAGCCTAATTACCTCTAATCCTGTCTGTACTTTTCTTTTTTTTAATTCTACATAGTTGCTCTTGTTCTTATTGTTGCTATAATTTATTTTTTATAATTTTATTTATTTATTTTTTACATTTGTATAAATGCGTAATACCATCAGACTGCTTGCATGTTTCCACCCTGGAGACAATTAAAGTTTATTGAATTGAATCTAAAATTTTAAATTAACAGTATTCTGCCTTTTACTAAACATTTTGTGTATTTGGAATGAACATGTGTAAATAATAGGCTGAGGCATAATATTGTTCAAATGTACTTATTTTTCAGGTTGTTGTGGTTATTCATTGTTTTTGCTTAAGGATAGTTTGTAAATGTAAATATCTTCATTCTTTAATGTGACTTTTTTACACAAAAAGTAAAGTTTGTATTTGTCATTTTTTATAGGTTATTCTGTTATTATTTTACTGGTTTAACCCACTTTAGATCATATTGGTCTGAATGTGGATCCTGAACTAAAACGACTTCAACATCCCTGGTTTTAAGGTGTGAGTCCAGTGTGTTTTTGTGTTGAAGTGGTGGGCGGAGTCAGGTCCACCTCCGAGGGTGAGTTTGGCGGTGTACAGGCGTCCCTCCACCTCCATGGCGTACTCCTCCACGTCCTCAGGTTGACAGTTCTTGATGGTCAACGTCAGCTCCTTTCCCTCCTTCTTGATCTCCACCTTGTCCGATGGCTGCACCTCGTTCTCCCCCTTCAGCCACTTCCAGTTGGGCGTGTCCTTGAACAGCTCACACTTGAAGGTGGCAGTGGCCTTTGGTTTGACATGTTGGTCTCTGAGTGGCTTCACGATCCAGTCCTTAATGATCTCTGTAAAACACCAACACCAGGTTTAACATCCACATCCAACATTCTCCATTAGTACCGGGACATACCTTACCTATCTCTCTCTGTATATACGACCAGTCAAATCTCTGGACACACTAAGTTTTTCTTAATTTTCATGACTATTTACATTGTAGATTCTCACTTAAGACATCAATATGAAGGGACATTTTTTTCTTTATTCTTCAATCAAATAGAATAGATTTGCAACCAAAAAAGAGATTTGACAGCAATAGACAGTAAGTGGCAATAAAAAAAGATCATTTTGCTTAGAAATCAGTCCTCTTTGCTTGTGAGTTAAAAACTTTTGCTTTTAAATCACTCCTCTTTGCTTGTGACTTCAAAAGTTTTGCTTGCAAATTAAACTGCACTGAATAGGCATGGCCTACACTGATGGGTGAGGGAAGAGTTTCTATTGGTGGGTTTGACCTGGCTCCAGCACCGGCTCCAGCTTCTGTGTTAAACCCACTTCTGTGTTGTGTTATGTAACTGGGAGGTAAGTTGATAATCTATTGCTCTTTAAAATGTGTCTCATATGTAATGAATTACACTCAATAGCTTCAGCTACAGCCTGTACATTGACAGCCTGAGCAGAGTCAGGGCCTGAGTAGAGGACAGAATAAGTGAGAGGATTACAAGGAGTCATTTACAACATAGGGCTGGGATTTAAACATTAGTGATGCACGGTACCCGCGGTATCAAAACGTCAAGGTTCCTGCTATACCAGAAAACACACAGCAACTGAATGATGCTTTTTTTCTTGCTGTTGTTATAAAACACAAATCTGGTTGCAAATCTATTCTATTTGACTGGTGAATAAAGAAACAAGTGTCTCTCTATACATCAAAACTATGAATGAACACATATGGAATTATGTAGTTAAAGAAAGTGTGACATAACTCAAAACACTTTTATATTTTAGATTCTTTAAAACAGCCAACCTTTGCTTTTATTACTGCTTTGCACATTCTTGGTATTCTCTCAATGAGGTTCTAGGTTCTAGATGTAGTAGATTTTATGCTGTTGTGTATTCATGCATGCTGTACCGTATTTGTCCAGCAGTCACTGCCAAAGCATTCTGGGCATAGCAACGTGATTGCAAGTTTATTGCAGTTCAAAATTACCAATATCTCCCAAAATATTGGTCCTATCAACTTGCTGTTGTCACTACTATCTTCCTTGACCAAAAATACCTAAGTATGACAAACTGCAGCAGTCAACTCTGTAAGGATTTTGTTTGATTCCAGAGACACACACACGCACGCAAGCACACATGAAAAGGCCACTTGGCCACATGTCTTTTAATTAAAGTATGCAACGTGTTTAGATCTGTGTTCAGGAACTTTTTCTTCCTTTTTTTTGTGTACTTAAATATTTGTGTCTTTTTGTGTTTCCTCAGTTGAAGCTGATGGTGTCCTGACGACATATATTTCCTGCATCCTGTCCTTCAGGTCCAGCGTGGTGTTGTCCAATACTCACCGATCACTTTGACATTGGTGGTAGTCTTGACGTCCTCCTGTCCATCCACGTGGCAGGTGTACACTCCTGTGTCGTCCTCAGTGGAGTTCTGGATGGTGACGGCGTGCTGCATACCGATGATGTTGATCTGGACCTTGTTGGCCTTAGGCTTCAGGACTTTGTCGTTCCTCTTCCAGACCACCTCCCTTTCCTTGTTCAACTCACAGGTCATGTAGATGGGTTGACCTTTGAGTGCTGACGTCTCCTCGTCCAGCTCCTTCAGCCACTTCACAGGGAGTTCTGAAGAGGAAAAACTCTAATCAGATCCACAAGCAACAGACCCATACAACCACCATCTGGTTCCTCTGGGTTTGGTCTGGTTCTTCTCTAGTTATGGTCTGGTTCCTGTGGTTTTGGTCTGGTTCATCTGGTTTTGGTCTGGTTCTTCTGT
>JAPTYQ010000015.1:34264437-34281091 GCA_029814465.1 Ostorhinchus cyanosoma | reverse complement strand
TTATGAAAGAGCTGCAGCATCTGAAACCGACCACAGTGAACATTTGACAGATAAACAGAACCACAGTGCTTCAGTCTCATACTCACAGTTTGTCTGTTATGGATTGGGATTGTCTCTGTCTACTCACCATATATTTTTTATTAGTAAGTTTTTATTTTTATCAAATACTAGAAATTCCACGTGATCCCCCATGAGGTCCTGACCCCAATGTTGAAAATCACAGAGTTACATGGATGGTAGAAGTTTCTATTATTGGTAGTAACAGCTGCAGTAGTATGTCCACTGTTAGTCCTTATATTTGGAGTAGTAGTGTTAACAGTTATGTGTGTTTGTACTTGGTATTGGTAGTTATACTAGTAACTGCAGGTCTAGTTTTTAACAGTTATCATTCAGTTTGCTGTGCATCCATGTGTCTCGCCATATTTCCTTCCTTCTCCACCCCTCCCCCACTCTCTCTCTTCCTTTAACTCTCTCTCTTTAACTCGACTGGTCATGTCAGACGTCCATCCTCCAGAGTCGGGTTCTGCTCCAGGTTTCTGTCTATTTAAAGGAAGTTTTTCCTTCCACTGTCACCAAGTCTTTGCTTCTGGAGGATTCTGGTGGTGTCTGTGAATTGGCTTAATAAGAGTCTGGTTTAGACCAAGTGTCATGAGATAACTTTTGTTACTATGTATAATATAAATATAAATAGTCAAATAAAATTTGATTGATTGATTCTCTGCATCATTTCTTTGTACATTAATATGTGTATCAGTTTATGGTGGAGATGTCCTTATTTTTGAGATAGAAAACCCAAAACACAGGCACCAGATGCCTGTTGAGAGTAGAATCTGAGACATAGAAACAATACAAGGTTTAAGACATTCAGCATTGCTTTTCCAGAGCTTCATGAGGGACAAATGCACACATTCCATTAACTGATCGGCTGAATTCCCAGCATCTGCTGTGAAATCTACAGTACTGGGCCAACACTGGGTTTGTTGTTTTAATAAAGCCCTAATAACTACACATATGCCTTTCTCAGCCTCTGTATTAAGATCCAGTTTGAATTTATGGGAAGTATGCAGAGCAGTGAAAGCAAAAGCCTCAGAGAACACAGGAACAGCCAGTGTTGTATAAAAGACTGGAAAGTCCCGCTTGAGTAAAAGTACAGGTACCCTACCAAAAAAATGACTTCAAGTCACCAACTGAAATACTACTCAAGTTAATGTCTTTGAGTATCTAGTATTTACTGTACTTATGTATATCAAGTAATCTACAATTAAATGTTCTCAAGTCATTAAAGCAAAAGAACAAGTAAATGTCAACAACAGCCAAAGGCAGTCAGAGTTTGGAATATTCCTCAGTGTGGACCGTCGTACACATTTACAGCCTCCAGACTTTGTTGCAGTTGCTGGTAATCTCAGTGGTGAAAACACCAAATTTCCTTCAATCTGATACTGTGCATTAAAAATCTATCAGAGTAGAAGTATGCACTTGAATTCGGAAATGTAGTGAAATAAAAGTGAAAGTAAACAGAATAAAAAATACTCAGTAAAGTATGAATTCTCCCAAAACATACTTGAGTACAGTAGTGAAGTATAATTACTTTGTTACGACACAATATTGGGAACAGCTTCAATAAACCACAGTACTGGTGTAAACTGTGACCTCCCTTTGCATTTCACATGCCTTTAACTCTTTTGTTCAGACCATATGATATTTATTGCATTACTTTTCTGATGTTTTATTCCAGGTTTCATTCAACATGTGTCAGATGTTTCTGTTTGTGCTGCTTCTTGTCACGGGGTCAGAGGTCACATTAAATTGTGACTTTAATCTTTACAACACATTTAGTTCAGTTTTTTGTGTGTCTTTTAAGGTTTTGCACATATTCCCTGTATTTTCTTGTTGTACCTGAAGAAAAGGGAATGAATAATAAATATATATTCCCTTTTCAACCCTGCAAAAACAAGAAACCTAGAGGTGGCCTGAGAAGTTTGCACAGTACTGTACATACATGATTGAGTGAAATTATTGGTAGAGTCCAATAGACTCATGATATAATTCACCTATTAACAATTTTTCATGCACTTCAGTGTACAGAGTAGTCAGTTTTTTGTATTCCTGCACATGGAAAGTTTTCCATCTGTTCCAGTCAGTCAAGTCGAGTCTGAAGTCCCCTTTAACTTGAGTCAGATGACAGCAGTCTGTGTCGGGATCTGCATGACCACATCATGTTGCAAGATTGAGACATTACAACATGTCGAGTCATGGCTGATACAAGAACATTTCACCAAGAAGGAACCAAGTGATTAGACACAGTGAACAAATTAATATTGATAGATAAAACTCACTGAGCACCAGACTTTACCCCACTGCAAACTGAGCACGGATTTCTACAACATTATTTAGTGATAATAGTTTGGAAAAGCAGAATAATTGGCCAATATCACCCCACATAAAAGAAAAATAAAACAACACAGTTAGTAATGAATTATGTTTAACTTCAGTAGAATTTTTTTTTTACAGAAAAATTAGGTCAGAGTAATAAAAACCTAAATAAATACATAAATCTGGGCCGCTGAACATCAAACTCAATGTAACAGACCGATAAATCTGGAACAGAAGATTAACCCATAAAGACCCAGTGTGACTTTTCTGTCAGGTCCCACATTAATTTTTCTTCTATTAAACCTTTTATTAGTAATTATTACAATTTATTGCAATATTACTCTCTGGATTTTGCTTCTTTTATTTTTTCTCAGTGAAAATCAAGTATTTTCTTACATTTAATTTCCTGATCATGTAGATGCTCATAAAAGCTCAGATGAAAGTTGAGTATTTTATTCCAGAAACAGAGAAAATTGAAGAAAAACTGACTTTTTACGCAAATCTACCAATAACTGAACATAAACCAAGTGTCTCCATCCACTGTCATTAATTCAACTCCATGGGTTTTACTGGTGAATCAATGTTGTAGAAGATGACGGTGTTTCCATGGTAACTATGGAGCCTCTGTACATCCAAATGGGTCGTATCTGATGACCATGAAAAGACAACGAACTGTATTTTACACCAATTATTTACATATATTGACAGCATTAATGGTTCAGAAGTTATTAAACAGTGTAGATCAGTAGATGCTTTTCATCAACAATGACTGTTTGGGTCTTTATGGGTTAAATTAACTGTAATTATAAGCCACTATTGGAGACAAATTCTTATTTCAATACTTAAAGAACACCCAACTGGCCCAAAATATTTGTATATATACTGTACTGTGCAAATGTTAGAGGCCTTTTTGCACTGTTGTAATGACCAGAAATATTTGTTTCTCCTTCTTTTTCCTCAGATAAAAAAAAAGTCTTCAAAGACACACAAAAAAACTGAACTAAATGGGGGAAAAAAAGGTTAAAGTGACTATTTAATGTGGTCCTGATTCCATAACAAAATGCAGCAGGAGCAAGAATTAAAACCTAGAATCATCTGACATGTGTTGAATGCAGTGTCAGGGTCTAAACATCATCAGAAACACTGACCTACATCTACAACCTAAATTCTAATATTTGTTCCATGAAATTGTGTTAATTTATTCCCCATAGACTATTCTCTTCATTTCTTAGCGTTTCTGTCAGCTGCACTGCTTTGGTCTCAGTCATACTTAAAAATACATTTTCAAGTCAAACTTTTCCAGAAAAGCCAGACATCATGAAGAGAGGTCGGCCAACCCTGATGCAAACTTAGCCGTTCAAACCGACATTTTCTGCCCTCGATGAATAGAAACTTATGTCAGGAATATGACTGGACACAGGAAACGGTCAGCTTTGGCCTCCATGGACATAAAAAAGGACTTATTGATGGAACTGAAACACACAGATGGCCTCTATGACAGAGACACTGAAGTTTTACTCAAAGAAAGGAGGTTGGATTTTGTATATAACTAATAGGCATTTCCTGGTGAGTAGGATATGATGTTTTTATTTTAAATCTTTTATGTTTTTGTCATGTTATTTGATAAATATTGATTCCGAACTGCTCCAGATGATGTTCATGGTACAGTTGTGGTTGTAGTGTAAAGGTTTGGAGTCGTTTCTTGCTTTAATAATAATAATATTCACCCTCAATAAGTGAAATGTCTCTCTCTCTGTCATGCACCCTTGTTATTTTGTGTTTCTTTGTGTAGTATTGATGGTTTCTATAATTGTGATGTCATAGTGGTGGTATTAGGAGGTGGATTAAGTGGAGTAAGTCCCCACTGAAGGCCCAGGTACCAAATGCACAGCCCACCACTGGTTGAAGGAAACCTGGCTTAAAACATCAGAAAATTTATGCAAAGACACATTTATTTATTTATTTTTTAACAAAAGGCTTAAAGACATGTCAACTACAAAGGGAGGTCAGACTAAATAGTACCTGTTTGGTTTATAGAAGCATTTTTTCCCCTGAAATTGTGGTTTTCAATGCTGCACATACTTCCCATATATCCAGATTGAAACAGAAACTGAAAAAATACATATCCTTAGCCTCATTGCATAACAGCCGAGGTCATACACTATATGGACAAAAGTACTGGGATACGTTGAAATGAGGGGTTTCTTTTCTAACAGGGTTCTGGGGTGCAAAACAATAATGACAAACATCATGATATAGTTTTATATTGTGATAAATATCATATAGGGTTATTAATATTGATGTTTATATCTCAAATCAGTATGAACAGGATGTCTTACGCCTTGTAACCATAATGTGTCACAATATTTTTGTCCATACAGTTTAGAAACATCAGTATTTCCTTAAGTTTAATGGGAGATTTTTCTTCCTAAGTGAGATGTGAAGAAAGTAGATGGTTAGTTGTGGTAGAATATTATTATTTACAGTCACAATTTTAGAAATTTTGAGGTACAACATTTAAAATCATAGTCATGGATGAAAAAAAAACCCAAAACAAACAAAAAAACAAAGTCAGCGTTGACAGGAATTAAGTAAAAACCATCTCCGAGGCATTTTGGAAGCACAGATAATTGAAACCAAACTAACCAATGCAATGCAATGATATTCATCACAATATAAAATTATATTATGACATTTGTTATTGTTTTGGATCCCAGACCCATTGGAAAAGAAACCCCTGAATTCAACGAGTCCCAACACTTTTGTCTATTTGTGCATAAGTTAGGCAATTATACAATCAGGCTAACGACATGTGAGGTCATTAGAACTTTACTAAACCATCAAACCTAATGTCAACTTTGGGACTTTTATGTATTTCTTAAGATCTATGCCTACTTCTACCTCTGATCACTCTTCTAAGACAGGAAACTGATTTACCTTCTTCATTTAAATCTGTCTGAACATCTGCAGACTTTGAGATGGAGAGGTCACACTGATCCAAACCGTGAGCGTTTCCCTGTGATCTGTCCAGTCCGGAGGCAGATGCAAACCTCCTCTCCTCCCTGTAAGGCAGCACTCGGAGAAACCCTTCAGCCAGCATGGCAGTGAGGACCAGTCACTTTTTAACGGGTTTCAGCGTCTACTTGTTGCTTGTCGTCGTCAGTTGTGAGTGGGACTGGGACTGTTGAGGCTACACTTGTAAATATAGAGACGCACTGTTCTGTTTCACTTCTGCATCAGTGAGCGGGCCCCTCCACCCTCACCACACACTTCCTTAATTAAACTATAACTGAAAATCACTGAGTACAGTCCACTTACAGTCAGTGCTTCATATACTACAGGTTTAGAGGAAATATCTGTGGATTTTTCTTAAGTAGAAGCAGCGGCACAGCTTATTTCACCATGTGTATTAAAAGATTATACATCCTCCTCTGTCTTTCGCAGCATTTCTATTTTAATACCAAGTCACAAGTCACACAAGCCAAATAAGCGTGTCAATCACAGAGCACACAGAAATGCAAGACATATTCAGTGGAAGAACAGCCATTCTCTGTAAAGTTATAATCATTTATTGAACATGAACATCAGCACAAGACAGAACGGACTTGTTGTGGAGAACTAAGTCGGTTTTACAGTTCTATTTGCAGTCTTATTGTAATTTTATTTTTTTTTCAAAAAGGGAAATTATCAATGTGTGTAAAACAGGAATTACCAACACAATATGAAACAGAGCGCAACAGTTATCCGACTTTAAAAAAAAAACAACTCCATTTCACATCCCTCTATGTTTATCAGGTGAGTGCATTTTGGTATTATTATCAATTCATAATATATATCAACTGTTACAAAAGTTCTGTTTGTCCGAGCAGAATTAAGACCATAAAAAGTAAATAAAACATTCAAAAGGGAGGATAATAAAACATCTACAGAAGGTGCTACGCTTTTAGTGGTGACGTGACTGGGAGGGTTGGAGTATATAACAATAACGGAATAAATATTTGTGACATGTTTCCAGAACTCAAAAGACTAATTTAACAATGCTTTTTATCAAACAGTACAATTTAGAGAAATGGTAATGTGATAATCTGATTTTAATGTAGATGTTTTGTTTTTTTTATAAGTGCGTGTGTTGTTGGGTGACAATGCACTTTCAAACAGGAAGTTGCACTGAACATCTTGTCGTTCATTCACATTGGCGCGTATGTATATTTGACATATTAGGCCAAAAGGCTTAGTAGGCTGAGGTTAATGGGAGGAGGCAGAGCGGATTCTTTATTACCCATGATGCTCTGCTTTACTACCTCCCTTCACTACAGCTGACAAGGCACAGCTGAACACAGAATAATAAAAAGACACAGAGAAGCTAAGTGAAATTTTGCTTTTTTTTGTTTGTTTGTTTGTTTGTTTGTTTCTGGATCAACTCCAGGTCTGAGTCTGGGTCCAGGACTAGGTCTGGGTGTCAGGTAGAAACTGTAGTAAAGCTGCTGCTACTGCTGTGCTTTTTTCGCTAGAGCCTCGGCCTCCTGGAGAGAAGAAGAAGAAGAGACAGAAGGGGAGGAGAGGAGGAGGAGGAGGAGGAAGAAGAGGGACAGTGTGTTATATTAAAATGGAGGATATTGGTTTATATATCCCCTGCCACAGCACACAGGAAACCCCCCTCTGTTACTATGGCAACTGGCACACCTCCTAGCACTTCCTATTATGGCAGAGAGGAGGCGCCAGTGTGCAGGTGTGGGAAGGAAAAAGGAGAAGCTTCGGCCTGCTTTGGCATCAGAATATCATGAAAAGATGTATTATGTAATTCTGTATGTGTGTGTCCTGTGTGAATTAACAAACACTGGGAAACTTAATTTATAAAAGTACAAAAAACACAAACAACTATGAGTGTGTGTGTGTGTGTGTGTGTGTGTGTGTGTGTGTGTGTGTGTGTGTGTGTGTGTGTGTGTGTGTGTGTAGTTAATAACTTAACAGTTCATCACTTATTCATGGTGTTTTATCAACCAATGACAAGATGAAAATAATGTATAAACTGAAAGTGAAAATCATTGAGTTTCCAGTTTGTTCCAAATAAAACATTTAGGTTTTATTTTTTAAGTTTGAATATATGAATGAAGAAATAAACAACGTCATATTCTGACTGTTCTGGACAGTTTGTGATTCGAGTCTTGTTTGATATTCAATGGAAACCCATTCTGATTCTGACAACAGATGCTTATTTTTCTATATTTCTTCAGTTGAATTAAATCCTACTGAATATGGACGTGCATCTTCAGGTTATGTCATAAACTGATGTTAGAGTTAAAGTTGGATCATTTCATCTCTGTTGTCATGTCAGATGATGGAAACTCTCAGGCCCAGTTTTAGTTTGGTTATTGGTCAAATTCAGAACAGACTCAAATACCTTCCACAATGAGCTTGGCTGTACACTGGATCTCCTTGCCGGCATTCTTGGCAATGCAGGTGTATTCGCCGGTATCCGACAGCTGCACGTCAATGATGTTCAACTTGCGATCTTTGCCATCAGAGGTGAACTTGTGCTTGGGGCTCTCACGCAGGTTGCTGCCGTCCTTCATCCATGAGGTGACAGCGGTGGACGGCGACACCTCACACTCGAACACGGCCGAGGAACCTATGGACTCGGCCTCCTGCAGAACGATGTCCTGAAGCTTCTTGATGAACTTCAGGGGGACGGCTTTGAGTTTGAAGCCTGCAAAAGGCTCCTCAGGTGGCGGCGGACCTTTGCCACCGGGCTTCAGGCCACGGCCCCGCCCCTCGCCAGGCGATGGCGTCTGCCTTGCTGAAATACCAATCAAACACATCAGCGTCATTTCAACTCAAGGACCTTCTGTTATATACTGTGCAGGATGTAGAAGGGTGTTCCTGATGTGAATTCAGAGGGGTTGGACTTACGTTTCAGGCCTCGACCTCTACCTCTTCCTGCTTCTTCTGCTGGTTGTCCCTCTGTTCAGAAACAGTTAGAATGAATTTTCTGAACACAGTGTTAATGCCATAAGTAGGCAATGTCGACTGATGGATAAGAAACATGGATTCATGGAGATGGAATGATATGAAATAATGGGAGTGAATGAAACCTCAATGATGGAGATCAAGGATGAAGGATATAGAATCACAACAGGACAGAAACACATTAATGTCATGATGGACATAGAGTTGGACGATCTGATAACACATCATGTGATGATCAGAGCCACTGTTGTTACACAGATGAGTTACAACCAAACTCCACCAGGTTGTCTGGAGGGTTCTGGACCTCCAGATAGACACCACTGGACTTTGCCTCCTAAAACTCCTGTAGGTCAACGTGGACAACCTGAGGACAACTTGGTCCATTTAAAACATATTTAGACCAGGCTGCAAATCATTAAGATCATCCATGAAATGGGATTGTCAGATCTTCCAGCTCTAATTGGATGGACTGAAGATGGAGACGACATGTTTATGGACATGAATGACATAATTACAAATGGAAGACAAACAGAAATGACAGAAAGCGATGACAATGACCAAACAGTGAAAATAAAGGCGAACAATGGCGTAAATCGCAGAAATGATGCAGTAGATGGAGGCATGATGGAACACATGGGTGGAGATTATTCAGGGGATGGAGTGAGGGTTGATCTCGGCTGTTGGCCCCTGAAGGCGGAGCCTCCACCGTCTCACCTCTCCTGGTCACCCCCGGCACCTCCACAGCACCTTCTTCTGCTTCACCTTCCCAGTCCTCAGAGCCATAACTGTCGCTGGGGACGAGCTCCCAGCCCCAGGCCTCCTCCTCCTCAGCCTCCTCACCCTCTTCCTCCTCCTCCTCAAACACCTCCTCCTCAGGCTGAGTTGCAATCTTCTTCATCTGCACGGCTCCAGGAGAAACCTCCTTCACCATGGGGATCCTGGCTTTGACCTTCTCCTCCTCTGGTGATGGCTTCTTCGGGGTCTTTTTGAGAGTCACAGGTTCAATAGTGTCTTTTGGTGAAACCGCTTTAGGGACTTTTTTGAGTTTATCAACACTCGGTATCTTCTCAACAGGAACAGGTTCTGCCTCTTTGAGCTTCTCAACTTTGGGAGATGGTGTCTTCTTCATCTCCACCTTTTTGAGCTGCTCCATAGGCTTCAACACCACATCTTCCTTCTCTTCTTTTGGCTTCGGTGTGACTCCCTTCTTCAGTTGCAGGGGCTTGGGCTCTGCAGGAACCTTCTCTGGTTTCTTTTCTGGAGCCAGTGGAGACACCTTCTTCTCTGGTGGAAGTGTTTCCACCTCCTTTGGCTTCCTCTCTAGCTTCTTCTCAATAACTTCAGGGATGTCTGGTTTTTTCTCAGGTTTAACCTCTGGTTCCTTCAGTTTTTCTTCAGGACTTGGGCGGCGGTGGCGGAAGTCGTCAATTGGCTTCCTGTCTTTGTCCTCTGCCGGCTTCTTCTCTGGCTTTTCAGCTTCTTTAGAAGGTTTTGTGAAGGGCTTCAGCTTAACACTTTCAGGTTCTTGCTCTTGTGTTGGGAGCTTCTTGATTTTTGATGGTGGTTTGACCTCCTCAGGCTCCTGTGTTGGGATCTTTTTCACTCTTGTAGGTGGTTTGACGTCCTCTGGTTCTTTCTCTGGAGTTATCTTTTTATCTACTGGTACCTTGGCTGGTGGTTCTTTAACTTCTGGAGGAGGTTTCTCTGGTTTCTTTGGAGATTCTTTCGGCTCCACCTCTCTCGGCACCCGTTCTCCTTTCTGGAAGGAAACAGGTTCTCTGTCTGGTTTCTCTTTCTTCTCTTTGTCTGGTTCCTCTCCTGGTTTCAGCGGCTTCTCGAATGGTTTGAGTTTGACTGCTTCTGGTTCTGCTTCACCCACAGGTAATTTTCTTACCTTCTTCAGAGCAGCAGCAGGTGGTTCTAGTTCCTCTTCCTTTGGAGTCTTGGGTGTCATCTTCAGGGAAATCTTATCCTCTGGTTTCTCATCTTTTGGTGTTGGTTTCTTCCGAGTCCATGCATCCTTAGGAGTTTCCTTCTTCTCTTCTTCTTTAGGTTTTACGACTTCAGGTTTTTTCACCATTTCTACTTTGTCTCGAGGTTTCCTCTCCTCTGCTGGTCGTGTGGTGGAAACAGACATCTCCCATTCTTCTTCCTTATGCACCAGCTCCTCAATGGCGAAGACCGTTGTTGTCGTGACCTTCTGAGGCTTCTCCTCTTCTTCAACCTCTTTGGGAGCAACTGATGGAATCTTCTTCAGTTTGATTATCTCCTGCTCCTCTTCCTCCTCCCTCATCACCCTGGTTGTTTTTCTTAAAGTTGGAATCTCAAATGTTCCATCCTCTTCCGTCTGAGTTTTACCTTTTTTGGGCAGAACCATTTCTGAGGTGGCAAAGGTTGGACATTACTTATTGACATGAAATTTACATTACAACAGAGTGCTGCAGGGATGAAATGTTTTCACTGTCATCACTGAGTTCCTTGACACAAAGCAAATGGGTTTAGTCCAAGAAGATAACTTCTCTAGTGAAAAGCCTTCATGATGTTTTAGGATAAAATCCAAATGGCAAAATGAAAGCTAAGGCTAGTACCGTTTTTGTGCAAAATAAGTTCTCATGTTCTTCTACAAACACTTTCATTTTATTCTAGTTTGTGCAATATGAGAGTGTACAAATGTGGACGAGAAACACCTTTTTATATCATATAAAATCTTCAAAATCAAAGATCTATAGCGTATGGGGCACGAAAACTAAAGAAAAAACAAACCAAAAACCCATTGGCTTCAAGTGAAGAGGGCAGAATCTCAAAATATGAACTAATTTCCAGGTTTTAAAGCCCATTTCTGCAGCACTCTATTTGTGCAAAGACGTTTATGTTCAAACATATAACAAAGACAAGAAGACAATAAAAGACACAACAGTACAGTAACAGAAACACAACAAAGACACACAAGGACAAATCTAACATTCATTGAACACATAAAAAGATATAAGTCGTACATTTTAAATGACTGGATGTATCTTAAATTCTCCATTTAATGTTGACAACCTGACATGGTAGAGGTTTACTGATAGCTCTGCTGAAGGGCTTCTGTGGTAAAGTGTGTTGTGTTCTGTCTGTTCTGAAGTAAAGTGGTGGTAATTGCAACTCGTCCTACCTTTCTTGACTCCTCCCGGTGCTTGGACGGGTCCCTTGGTTTCATCTAATATAGAGGTATAGGTCACAAAGTCATTAGTTAGATCAGTCAATTAGACAACAGCAACTTCACTGATGTAAAACATGGGAAAACCTCCCAGAACATCATGCTGTCCAACTCGTAGTTCACACCATGTGTTCCAAAGATTTGACTTAAACAGGATGAGGAACATGACAAAGCAAAGCAGTCTAGATTAGATGGATATGAAGACTCAGTGTCAAAGCAAAGAGGTGAGATTAAGTTGTTTAAATGTAAAAAATAATAAAAGGTAGCATGCAAATTCAGGATCTAATGATATATGACACATTGAAAACCAGACAGACGAGCAAAAATAACCTAAAAGACCAAGATAAAACAGAAAAATAATAGATGATCTGTGGGGAAGATGCAGTTAAGATGGTACAAAGGCGACATTTTCTTCATTGTCGTTTAATAACTACCTGTTTCTGGGGATATCCTTTCTACTAACACTGGTTTTTCTTCTTCTGAAACCCTCTTCATTGGTTCTTCTACCTTTGGCTTCGGCTTCACCTCTTCAGTTGCAACAAAGAGGAAGTTGAAGCATCGCAAACATGATCAAGACAAAGTTTTATCTCTAAAACTCTAAGACATTAATTTCCTCAGATACCTGGCTTTGCTTCTTCTTGTGGAGTAATTTTTTTCTCCAACTTCTTACTTTCTTCAGGTTTTTTGGGAACTTCTTGAACTTTTCCAGCCTGTGGTTTTCTCTCTTCAAGTAAACAGGAAATTCAACAAAGACTTCAACATACGAAACATTTTAGACAAAAAGGTAATGAAGATTTGGAATGCAACCTCTGAACTGAAGCTTCTTGTGGATAAAGAGTCACATTCTGTACGAATGCCTTAAGACAACACAGACAAACAGACAGAAACACATTAAAAAGAGGGTGAGTACCTTCTAGAGGAGCTTCAGGCTTTACCAGAGGTTCTTTGGTTTCTGGTGGCAACTCCTTCTCCTTCACAGGAACTTGGAAACAAAATGACATGACAATGAGAAACTCTCAAGACTGATGGGGTGAGCACTGAACCATGCAACAACCAAGGACGAACAACAGGAGGTGATTTACATCTTTAACCAAACCTCCTCCTGAACAGACACAACACACAGAATTAGAAAAACGATGGCAAGAAACCCACACAGAACTGTGTTGGTTTCGAATCAGTGATCAAAAACCAAAAAGGAGACACAATTTCAGCGGACAGCGTTGGTGCCGGAACACAATGGGTGCTATGAGATGATCCACTGGAGAACGTAAAGACAAGGAGGAACAGGTGCTCTGATCACAAACACTCGGTGCTCGTGACACATGACAGGTTCTACCTCTGGATTCACCAACGGAGGTTCTTTCAGGCCCTTCTGGTTCCACAGATGAACCTTCAGTTTCTCTGTGGACAGTCTGAGGTTCTACTTCCTGTGGACTGACGTATCTGTCGACCATCGCGTCCTGTTTCCTGATGCCGGTTTCTCTCGTTGTTGTCATGGTTTCATCTGTTACTGATGGTTTTGTGACCGTGGGCTCATGTTCAGCCTTTTTTTCTATTTCTGTACGTTTGTATTTTCCAGTAGTGTTGGCTTCTTCCTGTTGGGATTGAACCATTTCTTCATCCCTCTTTGAGGGTGTAATTACTGCTTTTCCTTCAATCTGTTCCTGTTTAATGGTTTTTCTTTGTATTTTGTCTTTTTCATGAGTATCTTTAATGATTCTCTCCTTTCCTGTGACTGTTTCCAAATTAACACCCTCAGCTTTAGTCTGTTTTTGTTTTCTTTTTGACACATCTTTTGAAGTAACTTCACCAACTTTCAGCATTTCAAACTGTTTTTCTTGATCTATTGTAGCTTTTGAAACATCCCCTGTTTCGATAGTAAAACCTCTTATATTTTCTTTAGTTTCAGTCCATCTTTCTGGCATCAGAGCAGCTTTACCTTCCTCGTGTCCCTGCTTTTTTAATGATTGATCAACAGGATGAACTTTCCCTGTTTTATTTCGATCTACAAGTGAAAAAGATTGGAGTTCTTCTACTTTAGCATCAGAGTAAAGTAAAGTCTCTTTTGTATCTTTACCAACTTCTGTCCTTCTGTGGTTTTTATCTGGAGTATCATGAAGTAAATCTTTGGTCCTAAACTCATGTTGACTAACTCTGTTCTCTTCCTGTTTCTGTGTTTTATTGACTGTTGATTGGTCTGCTGTGTAAACCTCAGGTGTAACAGACATTAGTTTTTTTCCTTCTGTAGAGATCAGTGATTTTCCATGTGTAAATTCCATGACTGGTGTCCTTGACGCTTTCGTTTCAATTTGTTCCTGGTTTATTTTAACTGTTTGTGTTTGAGCCTGAATTCCTTCATCTTTAACCCGTTCACCATCTGTTCCTTTAACTTTAATGAAAGTTCCCTGTTTTTTAACCCCTTCACCTCCATCTGTTTCTTGAGTGTTTTGCTGAGAAATAAATGTCACTTCAGGCATTTGTCGACATTGTTTCTGTGTTTGTACATCGTCAACAAATGCTGTTTTATCGGCTCTAATCAGTTTTGTTGCGTCCTGTATACCTTCTGTCAAAGACTCTGGACTTTTCGATTCATAAACTTCTTCGTTTCGTGAAGAAATATCTTTTTCTCTATTGTCAGGTGTAAGAAATCTTATGAATGTGTCTGATTTGGCGTCTCCGTCTAATACTACGAGGTGTTTTTCAGATGCGACGTCCATTACAGGAGCAAATGAAACCGTTTTTTCCATTTGTTCCTTTGGTTCTAGAGCTTCAAATGCAGAAACAGTAGAATATTCATTTCTAACAGTGACTGTGTTGGACTGAACTCCATCAGCAGAAGCTTTTGGACCTTTGTCTAATGTCTTTTCTTTCTTTTTGAGGGATTTTAATTGATCTGACTTCATCTGTGGTGGTTTTGTTCTGGGTTCCTGGTCTTTTTCTTTCTCCATCTCTGCCTGTTGACATATTTCTAACTGATCTAAGGTTGTTTGGTTAAGACATTCCTGTTCTTCACGTTTTTTATCTTTAAATTGAGTTTGTGCTTTATCTTGAACTGAGTCCACCTTAGATTCCACTGTAATGTCTTTGGTTTTGTCCTGATAAATGACTGCTTTACTTGATCCCAGATCTGTTATTAGTTCACCAGGTTTGATGAATCGTTGGAGAGTCTCTGACTTCACGTCTCCTTCTTCAACTATTTGAGATCTTTTAGATACGACCTCCATCACTGGAGCCAATGAAAACTTCTTCTCAAAGTGTTCAGATGTTGTATCTGTTGGTTCTAATGGAGAAACAGTATCATATTCATCTCTAACTGTGACAATCTTTGACTGGATTAATTCATTCTTCTTTACAGGTTTGGATTTCTTTGACTTGATGTCTTTACTTTCTGTTTGGTCTAATGAACCAATGTCTTCAGTTTGTTTTTGTCTGGTTTTAATGTCTTCAGGTTGAAGACCTTCAATAGTTTGGTCGATTACAGACACTAGAGTTTCTTTGTTTATTAAAGACTGTTGATTCATTCCTTCTGGTTCAGATGTGACTGTTTTCTTTCTTTGACTTTTTTCTGGTATTTTCTCTTTAATAAATTTAATCTTTTCTGTTTTATCCTTAACGTCCTCTACTTCAGATAACTTCTCTTGTGCCTTTACAGGCTCTCGTTTCTCTTGAGGACCATCTTCCATGTGATAAATGACCTTCTTACTGGATTCCAGATCTGTTATTAGTTGATCAGGTTTGATGAATCGTTGGACAGTCTCTGATTCCACGTCTCCTTCTTTAACTACTTGAGATCTTTTAGATGCGACCTCCATCACAGGAGCCAATGAAGACTTCTTCTCAACACGTTTCATTTCTGATCTTTCCAAAGGTGTGACGCTGCCGTATTCATCTGTAACTGTGACGACCTTTGACCGTACAACCTCTGCAGTCTTTTTGCATGGTTTCAGGTTAGATTCTGTTTCCTCTGTTGTTTTGCGTTCTTCTCCTATTGGACTTCCAGTTTTTGTTTCTTCCATTAGAGAAGCAGCTGGTTTTGTCTCTGTTGGACTTTTATCCATCAGACGATGTTTTCCTGGAGCTTCTTGTTCAATTAATGTCTGATGAGTTTCTTCCAATTCAGATAATTCTTCATGAAGGTGAGAAACAGTCTTTGTTTTACTTTGAACTCTTTCTGGTTTAGATTTTTCTTGTTTGCTTTTTTCTTTTGAGTCCATTAAAGCTCCTCTTGCTGTGTCTGATTTAACATCATCGTCAGTCTTTGTTTCGATTCGTTCCAGTTCTGGTTTGTGTTTATGTGTCATTGATAATTTATCCTTCTCATCTTTCTTTGTGTCTCCTAGTGACTGGATGTCTTTTCCAGTCTTCTTTAACTTCTCTGACACTGACTTTTCATCTGTAACCTCTGATTCCATCTTGTCCATCTGTTTTTGTCTTTTTAGACTGTACTTTTCAGCCTCTTTGTCAGTTTGACTTTGGACTGAATCTACTTTTGGTTGGATTTCTTCAGTATCTTTACTTCTCTGTTCTTGTTTCTCTTCTGTTCTTCCATATTCACCTACAGATTCATCCATCCTCAATTCATCGATTTCATCATCTGTTTGAGATTTAGATTTTTCTGACTTTGTCTTTTTGTCTTGTTGGGTTTGGACTTTCTTCTGGGAGACATGTTCGGATGTTTCACCTCTGAAACCTTTGGTTTTCTTGGTCATGCCTTCAACAGATACAGACTGAATTATCTGAGCAACTTCATCAGAATCTACAACTTCTCTTTTAAGTTTCACGATTATTGGTGTTTCACCTTCAATATGAGTAATGCTTCCATCTTTCTCTTCAACTTTAACTACCTCTGTTGGTGTTGGTCCATCTTTATCCATTTTAGTTTTCAGTATCCTCTGCTTCATTGATATTATTTCTTTCTCTGACTCATCAGTTGGTTTAATCTCAGCTTCTACGTCCAGTTCTTCAAATGTTTCCTCCATCATTGGTTTAACTGACACTTTTCTTTCTGTTGGTTCTAGTGTTTCAGTTTCTTTTAGAGGTTTTACTTTATACATTTTATCTTCAACTTTTCTGACCTTTAACTGCTTTTGTTCAACTATAATCTGTTCAGGTTTG